>CAWUHX010000070.1:436343-798479 GCA_963922205.1 Romanomermis culicivorax | reverse complement strand
TGTAGAAAAGTTAGTAGATTAATGAGTGTTTTTGATGCAAATCGATGAGAATCAGTCGCATGATGCTGTTTAAAGCAGGATCTGATGTTTAAAAATTTTTCATCCGAGTCAGATCAACTTGATATAGAAATAGACAAAGTACTAGATCGATCAGTGTTTTTCGTGGAAATTGATGAGGAACACGTGAACTCGTGACAGAAATGTAATTTTGTAAATGAAAAACAGTATTACCTCACACGATGATCATTCAATGCACTTTATTGAGCTGTTAGCTGGTTTTTTTGTTACCAATAAGTACAACATATGTCTCATTTTTAGAACGTGAATAAATTCCAAACAAATTCTAAATTAGACTTAAAAAGCTTGTGAATTTGTATGGGTTTTAAACTTCCATCCCAATTGTTTCAGAGGTAAACGATTATTTTTGGGCAAAATAAGCATAAAAACTGGTTTTTCGAGAAAACTTTGAAGCTCTACAGGAGATTGACATGGACTTTTATCCTGAACCTTCTTTTTGCTCTAATTTAGGCACAATGGATGTTGAAATTTTTTATTTTTGATGAAGTATGAGTATACAAAATTAAAATAATGAAGAAATTGAAAGAAACACATGTACATTTAGGCCTTTCCAAAGCTCTGGCTTGTCCCACTTCACGAAATTGGTGGTGAAAACTAAAAGTTCTCTGTTCCCTTAGAAAAGAATCGTGTAGAAAAGAAAAGAAAAAAGAAAGAAGAAAAGAAGAAAGAAAAGAAAGAATAGCATTTACACAATATTGGAAAAAATTCATAAATTCCAGTGATTTAAGTGAAGCCCTGAGCTTTTTTGGCTGACAAATTAGAAGTCTTGGTTGACAAAACTGAGATGTTGGTTGACAAATTAGAAGTCATTGCATCATCATTGTTGTTTGCGAATCAAAGATGTATAGTTAAAATTTCCACATTTTTTGGTGCAGATCCTTTTGAAGGTCAACGCAGCAGTTTTCAGTTCAGTAGTGGTGGTTGATGGGCGATACAAATTTGATGTTTACTTGACACCGGCTCATCATTGATTTCTGAACAAGAAGTAAAAGATTAATGGCATGATTCTTCGAATACTTGAAAATCAGATATCAAGAAAAAATGCCAGGCTGGCAAGCTACACCGAATATGTTTGATATGAGACTTTCTTAAAAGTTGATATGATAATCTTTTTAGAACATAAGACAGATGCTTAAAAGGCAGATACAAGTAATGTTTCACAAAAGGTCCATCCAAGACATGTACTTAAAAAGCAGAGACAAGTTTTCGTTTCTTCCACAAAAAATTTACTTGCAAAACGCAAATAATGAGAAAACAACTGCTTATTGACTCATGTTCACATTCGTAGTTACAAACAGGTCATATGTATTACTAACATGGAATTTCAGATTTCTTTACCACCTTTTGTATACTGTAGAATTCTGGAACAAACGATCAATGTGGCAATGTTATTATGATACTCCCACATTTAAAGGATGAACAGAACTTTTCAATCTGAAATCAAGAGCAGTTATGAATATGAAATTATCGTGAGTTGGAGATAGTGGAGTAGGAAAAGTGATTCACGAACATGGATGTTTCAAAATATTCTTTCCTCATGATTTTGATCAATGTTTCAGCAGTCATATTTTCGAAGTCGAAAATCTCAAGCCATTTATTTTTTGACTAAAACCTTTAAAAACCACGTGTTTCATTGATATTTTTTAAGTTAATGGTGGGGAAAATTATGATGGGCGATGTTATTGTAATTTTCCTACATAACTTTCACTGCACTGAAAACCCATTACTTAAGGTGGCTATGGTGTTATTTTCTTGTCCAGTTCTGAATCAATTTTTTTACCATCAAAAAGTATCTGTGGAATAACAATCGAATTTTAACCACTTGTACCTTCGAAAAATGGAAATACACTACTTTAAACCATATTTTTGCTCATTAACCAATGAGATTTATCGATTCATACTCAATTTGTAGAGTATGGATCAGACGCACATGGCAAGTGATCTTCTACTCCACCCCTTAAAGTTGCCACTTTTTTGTCAGTTTTCGCAGTTTAACTTACCTTTTCTGTAGATAAAATACCTTTTGACAATTTTTGTGCTGTGAAATCAGTGTCAATAAAAGTTTAGGTTTTGTTCTGGTGCATCTGACTGTTCACAGTAGGGCCTGCTCCATACCCACCACCAGTACTATTAACACTACCACTAAAATTTTCGAATATGAAGTTCTGTGTATGCAGTACAAAAAAAATGGTTAAAAATTGGATTAAAAAAAATCTCCAATTCCATGTGATCATCACTCAAATTGTGACGATTCTTATCCAATATCGCACTAGCATGACTAAAAACGCATTCAAATGGTGCGGATTTTGCTGGAATGAATATACTAGTGGCAAGTTTGTGGGAAACACCTTTTTTTGGGGTTTCGAATAAGCCTAAGCAAATCTTTACTTTAGAATTTATCAAATTGTTTTCTTTTGTCACAGTTTGCTGTTGACTGGGCGAGTGTCTCTTTTTCACTTGATTTTTGAGGCATAAACACGATCGTCCACCAAACTATCACTAAAAAGAGATGAGATAATTGAATTGGTAAAAAATGTTGAAGGCTAATGTCATGACCGGAGCCCAATGTGAGACTCGAGTTCTTATTAGAAGCTGACGCGAAGGCAAGCAAGTATCCAATACGTTACCATGGAATACTAAAATAATAACAGTGAACTATAGTCTATTTTTCTTGAAATGCTTCCGAATAATGAAGGTGGAAAGCGAGTAGTATTTCAGATTTTTGCGATTTTGTGATAAACAAAATATCATGTAGGACTGGAAATTTGTGAGCATACTGACCTAAATTTAACGATTTTTCGAGTGAAAAATTTTACAGTAAGACCGATATGTAAACGATTTCGACGACAGTACTGATTTGTGTCGCTTTTGTATTGGAAGCATTTTATAAAAACAGACTATATACACCGACTACCACACTGAACTGATACATGAAGAGATACACAGCTTATATACAATCAGAACTAGGTCAAATACCACAGATGAGCGAATCACATCAAATTAAGCGTAAAAATCATACATAGATACTGTAAAAATATCTTACTGTAATAACAAAATTTTGTCCTAAACTAGACATAAAAATACAAAGTACAGTAGGAAAGGCGTAACAGACACATACTTATTTAGGGCGAAAAACCGATTAAGAGAAACAGTGAAAAGATATGATTAAAAACGATTCATCAATGTCGAATTCCGATGATAAAAATATCAACAGAGTTCACCAAGATATATACAGGGTTTCTCTGACACTAATTGGTAAGTGGAAGTAGATATACTAGAGGACTCATGACTAGTGCAGTGTCTGAAAGTTTTGGGATTTTGACTTTCTCAACTTCACCAAAATGCATCCTTTCGGTTTTGAACTCATCAAAATTTTTTCTCAGTGAGAATCATGGCCGAAATTTTTTGGCTCGTTTCTAAATTTTTTCCTCAGAAAATCGAGGAAAAAAATGGTGGCATGTCTGCATAGCAATTTTAGCCGATATTAACAGTACAATTTCTCAGAATAAAAAAGTACAAAAAATGGTATCACCTTCTCATCTGTCATTGAATTGAAAATTTTCACATAATGACGACTGGAATAATCCATATTCGAACTTTAGCCAACGCCCATCCCACCACTACAATCACAATTTTCGGACCGTCGACATGGCTATAGGACATGTCTGCCCTATATGCAGAAGGTTGAGGATTCAAGCCTCATACTAATCATTACTTTTCCTATTCACTGGCCACGTGGATGAGAACAACTTTAGATCGACCAATCATGTAGGTCTGAGTCAAGTCTTCTTACAATTTTTAATAATATAAAAGTACACTATGGGAACAATAGTTTGCATTGAACATACATAAACCGTCAACTCCACAGTCGAACAAAATATTTCGACAAGAAAACTCTCACAGCCTGCTGTACAGGGCTACAATTACTGCGCAAAGAACAATTAATATGTTGCAGCAGTTTGCAGAACTGCCTTTTTTACGCAAGTACTTCGTGTTGTAATGGAAAATCACATGCTTTGCTGTTCTGAACTTGGTCTTTCGAACTCTAGCTTTTGTTGAGTTTGAGTGTCATTGCGTGGTTTGAATTAACTGTGATTTCAGTGTGACTAAAAGCGATTTATCTGTTGGAATTGAATACTGCTCACCACTCATAGACTTTGATGTAAAAATTGTTGAACTATTGATCGACGTTGACCTAGAGGCAACATAAACACTGAACCATTTGAATCGAAACTAACAAGTATTCACTGACCCTATTGGACTACTTGATTAATCTTGCATGCTTGCAATATTGAAGCTCTTTTGCTCAATGGTACTTTTCCTAGTTGTAAAATTTTCACTCATTTTCCTCGTTGAAGTTCCATGTATGATGTTTGTGAAGATTGTACCCGTAGGGTCACCAGCATTGACGTACATCGCGAAGTGCTTGGTCCCTTTGAAAATTCGAATATGAAAAAATTGCAGACAACTCAGATTATTTTTATCAAAAGGTTTTCACAGGCGATCAGGTAAATGTGAGTCGAACCAATGAGCTCAGAATCAGGGCTAGGATGGAGGTAAACCCATGGCCAAGGCCAATGGGGAGGCAACACTAGTTATGGAGGAAGATGTCGAAGGGGTTATTGAGGTGGCTATCAACAGCAGTAATTAGCCACATAATTTTGGCCCAAAAATTTTCATTTCTGCATAATATTTTACGTAATTTCAAAAAAGAAATATAAAACCCAAATACAAAATAAAATTACAAGACCCTAAAAAATATAAAATTACAAAATCCAACACTATTATTTAAATTTTTATGTGCTGTTGGCCTTCAATAAATCTGCTTTTGTCTAATTGGTGCAAAAGTCACTGTAAAATCTTTCCAAACTTTTGGCCACATTTTTGCTCAATTTTTAGCACATTTTTAATTTTGTGCTACTCGTACATTCCAATGTCATTTTTTTATCGTACTAATTCCGTAATTTAGTTTATTTTAGAAAAAATTAAAAGCAGGAAAGGCGAATTTGCATGCCCAACTAAACCAATCGACCAATGACTTTTGCACAACACACAGACCAAAAGACCCAAACCAAAATTGGCCTGATTTGCATTGACAGCAACATCAACTCTTTAGGGCAACATCAACTCTTTAGGACTGGAGGGAAGTTCATTAAAGCCGAGGTCAACATGGACGTCACTTGCCAGCAATCGGGGTACAGCCCTTGGTATTCATTGTGTCTGGTGACCTAGTGCGCACGGGACTAATTGAACTGGAAGACTAGCTTGCTGGGAGCCCGTGAAATTAGCGCAGGAAATTTTGAGGATGCCCGGATAACTCAGCTAAGAAATTTTCTACCTCCTGTACGTCGATTTCCATGAACGAGGGATGTTGGGAACCCTGTTGCTCGCAAAGTCTCGATCGGAAAGTCGACATGCAAATCCACAATGGACGACTGATGGTGAAGACAATTTGCATAGCAATGGAGTGCTACAGAAAGAAAGAAAATGATTGTGAAATCATTCACTGTTTTTTATATAACATTCTTGGGTTTTATGTTTGCATCCATTAGTAAAACCTTTACCCACCAACACTTTCTTAATTTGCATAAATATTTAGTGATTCATCCACTTTCTTTGAATATTATTGTTTGTTAATTTAGTTATTTATGTTAACATTGGTGTACAGTAAGTTACGAAGGGATTTAGGCCCAGGCGTACATCTATTGCAGATGTCAGTAAGAGGAAAGACCTCCCCAGGGATTCTTCATCGTCGTTCCTTCCAGTGGATATACATTCAGTCGAAAGGAAAGTCGTTCTAGGGATCCTTCATTTATCATTCCTTCTAGAGGATTTATATTTTCGCCTGGGAGTCTACGAGGAGCCATTGTGAAGGCCCATTAATAGGTAAGTATTAAATGTTGTTGCCAGGTCTGGGCGTGAACTATTGCACTAGATCCGAGGCCTAGCCATGCAGATGTACTAACTAGTTTCGACCAAACCATCTTTCTCTATTCCCTAAGGAAGGACCTGCACTACACTAGACTAAACATCTGTTATGAACGGACGAAATTAAATCAAATGAATGAAAAGACGAAGAAGACGCCATATTATGTTTTTAAACACTATGCAAAATTTTTCACCCATTTGTTTTTTGAACCATATCATTGTAACACAAACCATTTTGGCATATTTGTTTACCTAATGAAAAGTCAACACACTTTAACAACAAAGAAGGATGTAAATGAAATGAATAATGATAGAGGACCAAAGGTCAGAAGAATTGATCCTCTGACACTTGCTGCACACTGTGCGTTATGTGCTAGGAGGGCGGTCGAGAACATAAATAGACCAAAATCATAAGGCCACTTATAGCTAGAACTCAGACAAAATAGCACTCACATATCAAGATCAGTACATATTGTCATTAAAATAACAGAAAACAAAAAAAGCAGATGCAATTTGATACGCATTTTTCGCCGAGTTAAACCATTTACTGTAGAAAAATATTAACTTCCTTACTGTCAATGTGAACGCCAAAAGCATAGGAAAACCATGCTGCTTTTTCTCTCTTAAACTGGATGTAATAAAAAAAATTTTGAAACAAAACTAGGAGAAATTTTGAGCATGTTTTGTTTAACAGTCAGAGAACAGAAATTTTTCTCACTCATTAGAGTAAAATGCTTTTTCAGTTTTATTATATTGAAATTTATACTCTCATAGATTCGCTGCATCAATGATTTTAAAATGATTAGTTGTTGCATGTTTATATCATTCCTGGTTCCTCCGATCAAGTGTAAGCCAACTTTCTGTTGTTCTGCAGCATGAGGAGTTTCGGGATTTTACGCTAGGAAACGTTCCTTCGTGATATCAGTAATATTAAAAAATTAAATAAATTGAATGTTGTCCAGAAAAAAGTGTCCATTCCTAAAAAGGCTACTACACCTCGGTCAGTCAAGCTAAAGGTTTCGAGTACTGTTCAACAAACAACCTATCTATTTTAGTTTTTCATCCTACAATTGCATACTTATTGCTACAATATGTCATGAACCGTACTTATTCATAGTAAATCACTGCTTTTCGATGTCGATTTTCACTTTTCTTCTGAGTAAGTAATCAGTCATGAGTAATTGGTCATGATTGGTTATTATATTAACTGTAAAAATGTAAATTGAATTTCAATTTCTGATCACTCAGCTAACAATTCTTTATTTTGATAATTATGAGTAACAGTTTGGGAAAATCGTATTTTTCTAAAATTTCAACACTTCTTCAATTGACAGCTGCAGAATGATACGACATTTCATTGCACTTCGAGATGTGACCAAATTTCTTTTATCTTGTGAATGAATGATCTATTTACCCTATAAGTTTTCTTTTCATTAATCGAATAGAGCAAGAGATTCATCATCTTGCCAAGTAATAAATCCTGACGTGTAACACATAAATCATTCTCAAAAAAAAATTTTTTTGAATCAAATTGTTGACTTGTTAATTCATTATCTCTTCTGAAGAGATGATGAATCGCTGTGGAGTCGTGAATGAAATGTCTATATAGTCTGTTTTTATTCAAATGATTCAGAACAATAGAGCTATAACGTACTACACATCAAGGAAACAATTGTGAGACTTTGTGATTCCACTGAACTAATCCAAGAAAATCCTTGAGTAAAAAATTTAAGTATAAGCTTTGTGAAGACAGCACCCCAGTGCCAAGTAGATTTCTGCAATTCGACGTTAAAATCAGGTGGTGAAAACTGACGTTTCTGACGTCCACAAATACGAAATTTTACACATTATACTGCATTCCTTTTCAAATCGACGATGCAGCGATATTGTAGCCAAAATTGTTTTGAAAATTATGGAACTACATTCCTACACTACCACTACAAGGCTCCTTGATGATCACTCTTTTCAATCATTTCAAGATTATCGAAATTCGGTATAACGATACACTTGGTATACGATACATTTTATTTATCGCTACATTCAGGATGCCGATACACTATGCTGTGGACTCCAATTTTCGCCAAGAATGAAAAAACCATGAAGGTAGAGATTTACACAAATATGTGAAACCCTTTGCAATATTTTACTGTTCTATATCCATCTTAGACGCAGAACTAGAAATCAGATTTAGTTTCCGATATATATTCCACATCTGATTTTTCCTCTTTGTATCCTGTTCATATTTTTACAAACTTGTATTTTCTTTCTTGTGATATCCTCTTTATTTCAATGTACTTGCGTAAGGAATTCCGGATTTAATGAATGTGTTTATTATCTCCTACATTTTTTGATCTTGCTTCGCCCGCAGGTTAGCTCCGTACTTTACTCATTCTAGTAATGCCATGATGCTTCTTTTCCAGCTTCGTGATCTGAATTTTATTGCCGACATCCTGATTTTTGCATGAGTTCAATACATACATGCATAGCGTAGAAATTCTGCTGGGGGTCAGCCAGGACCGGGGGGTGGAATACAAAATTTTTTTTCGTTCTTGATAACCAAAAAAGGTCTTAAATGAGTCTTCTATCATTCTAGCAGCATATCCTTTATTAGTCAGGTATGTGAAATTACTTGCTTACACTGCACTTTTTAAAGTTTTAATGTAACTTTTTGGGAATCAAGTATGCCTTGTTTAGGAATAATGTTAAATTACAATATTATTACCATTTTTACCACGGCTTTATCTTCTCTCTTGCTCATTTTCCTTCGTCATCTTCTCGATCAATGCTGGGGTAGTCAAGTCTGCTGGGGGTCAATCAAAGTCTGCTGGGGGTCAAAACCCCCCAAACCTCCCACGTGCATGTATAGTTCAATGGCTAGTCTGCGTTTTACCACTGGTTTGGCAGAGGCGCAGGGTTTTTTATGCAAGTTCTACGTCTGTTTTCATGAAATTTTCCACACAGCTCATGAATTTGTTGAAATATATTTTGTGAAAATTTATGAAGGTGAAGAAAAATAAGAAAATTACAAATAAATGTTGCACCGTTCATGTGTCAGGAGTAAAAAGGTTCTAAAAAAATCTGAAAAAATCTAAAATCTAAAAAAATTTTCCGTCTGCCATTGAGCCCTCTGCAAAGACCCTGTTCTTTCTCTTGCCAGATATTGTAGCAATTACACGTGTTATGTACATCTGAACTGAAGTTGAGCAGTGATAATAGCTAGTTCTTGTTGACAATTACAATAGACGGCCTGGTTCATAGTGAACTTCTGATTAATTATTATTCCTATAAAACTCGTAAGTTCTATTGGAAAGTGGGTTGTATTAACGTTTAATATAATATTATGAACATTTAAAAAGGGTGATATTCTCAGTTTTCTATCATTTACTTTCAAAATTATTTGATTCGTTTTTCAGATGTTGATAGCAGTATCATATATTCCTCCTGGATGCTTTGCTGGCGAAGATGAGATTATTTTTCTCAACCCTGGATCCCAAAAATTTAGTGAAGATGTCGAATGCAGTCAATGGTGAATCCATGCTTTCACATTCATCCACAAATTATTATAAAAATCGAATATTTTTTTATTTGAAACTGAAAAGCTGGATTAATTTTGATAGAAGAGCGACAGTCAATTTTTTGCTCATCCAACTGGAAGATTCCCATTTTTTGCACATCGCAGATGACCACTTGATTTATAAAAGTGGCAAAAACGGCAATATGAATTTGACAAGGGCTGCAAACGTCCGTGTTGGGGACCACCTTTATGTCAAATATGGCGACTCATTAAGGAAAAGAGACGTGATCAAGATTCAACTGAAGCAATCCTTAGGTGCCTATGTACCTCTTACAGAATCCTGTAACTTATTTGTGAATGGTATACTTGTTTCATCTTTCACGCATGTAGAAAATGTTTATCTTCAAGAAATTATGTTTCAATATGCTGGTTTTATGACATATTTTCTCGATACAGTCATACAACAGTAGAATCTTCAGGTATAGCTTTTTCATTGATCAACTTTCTCGACTTGTCACATGTTTTTGTGCATAGCTCAAAATAAAGAGTCGATGAAAATAACAAATATTCCAACCGTAATCCAATCAATCAGTATTAGTATCAATAGTTTGTGTCTTTATGAATGCATTGAATAGTAATAAATTTGAAATGCAACTGTTTGACTTTCTTGAAATTTTTAAAATATGAACTATGAGTCATGTATTACTGGAACTTTGTGAACATACTGATCTAACAATGTTGAGACTGCTTCTTCCCATTGCTTGAGGTTTCAATAAAAGCTAAGCTAGGCTCTAACCTAGTAACTTGCTGCTAACGTCCTGTATGCTCTAACAAACTGAACAAATCGAGTGAAGAGAAAGGCACTCCCTTATATATATTCAATTTCGCAACAGGTCGGAGTTGAGTTAGCTGCTGCGGCCGCTCTCAACAGGTTTTGAACAGCTCTTGCATCACAAATTCTGCTGTATAAGTCAAGTGTCGGGGTTGCCACAGGTGCACGTGTTCAGCTTCCCGCGTTGGTGTGCAGGTGGAAGGATGCCGCGAAAAGTGGCGAGAAAGAAATGATAAAATTTGCATAGAGAAATGCAGCCACTGTTTCGCGTGCTTTTGTGTTTATTTTCATTCTGGAAAGTATTGTGTTTTTTAAGGAGCGTCGCCGCCAACGTCTTTTTATAATATTATTATTATTATTATTTTTGGCATCGCCCGTCATTTTCCCGATACAAATTGAGCCAGTGATTTGTTTTGTTTTGTGAGCGTAGTGGAGGCTCTCATAAGATTAGGTGTGGAGACTGGGGTAGGATCTCCTGAGGTACGTGCCAAGGTGTTCTGCCTGAGGTTTGGTGAAAGTTCTGGTGAGTATCTGGTGAAACGTCTGAGAGAGTTTTTAGTTTATTGTTTTTGTTAGCCTGTGGTCAGAACTGTTGCAACTTCCCTTGTCTAAACCCAAAGGCCAGTTACATCATCTCGACTCCACAGCTGCCTAACACAAGTATTGACTACACTATAGTCAGCATGCTTCAATGCTCACCAATACAGATAAATAATTATTACAATCCTTCTTGAAGTGTTTGTTTTCAATATGGTTCAGCGATAAATTTGAGCCTGAATTCCAAAAATAGTGGGCGTCAATTTACACTTTGAATTAATCAGTTCAGGCAAAGCTTGAGTTTACTCATATTAGACGGGTGTGAGAATAAAACACGAAAATGTCTGTATATATTTGTACTGCTCTTCATAAACTAGAGAAGCAAACAAAGCAACGTTCTGCATAACATTGCAACATGAACAAATTTTCATAGCCGTCGAGCCATATTGTTACAGATTTAAGGAAATTAACACTTAATTTTATATTGCGACTTCATTATTAAATACCTGAGGACTATTCTGAGTTCCTGCTTTTCCATAAGACTCTTGATTTGTACTTCTTTTGTCTAAAGCTTCCATATATATATATATATAACTGTATGAGCACAGAGAGTTGACAAGAAAAACACTACTTTCATACTGTTGCTGGAACCTGATAGAACCATGAGTAGTCCATCACTACATTTTTTTTAAATTGATTTAGTGAGTTGACGAAAAACTTCAATGTTATACAGAAGTTGCGAGCGGTAAACAGTATTTTTTTCAAATTCTTGAAGTGACTAAACAATGGCGTGCAGCTAAAATTCCACATGGAGCTGGTGGATCTTCTACTAAACTCCATTCATTTTTAAATGATCGATGCAGTGGCCAAAGTTTTGACGAACGCAGCCATACCCGATATCATGAAATAAATATCGATAATCTTGAAATGATTGAAAAGGGTGATCATCAAGGAGCCTTGTAGTGGTAGTGTAGGAATATAGTTCCATAATTCTCAAAACAATTTTGGCTACGATCTCGCTGCATCGTCCATTTGAAAAGGAATGCAGTATAATGTGTAAAACATTGTACTTGAGGACGTCAGAAACATTTCACCACCTGACTCTAACGTCGAATTGCAGAAATCTACTTGGGACTGGGGTGCTGTCTTCACAAAGCTTATACTTAAATTTTTTACTCAAGGATTTTCTTGGGTCAGTGGAATCACAAAGTCTCATAACAATTGTTTCCTCGATGTGTAGTACGTTATAGTTCTATTGTTCTGAATCATTTAAATAAAAACAGACTATATAGACATTTCATTCACGACTCCACAGCGATTCATCATCTCTCCAGAAGAGATAATAAATTAACAAGTCCACAATTTGGTTCAAAAAGTTTTTTTAGAATGATTTATAAGTTACACGTCAGGATTTACTACTTGGCAAGATGATGAATCTCTTGCTCTATTCGATTAATGAAAAAAAACTTATAGGGTAAATAGATCATTCATTCACAAGATGAAAGAAATTTGGTCACATCTCGAAGTGCAATGGACTGCCGTATCATTCTGCAGCTGTCAATTGAAGAAGTGTTGATATTTTAGAAAAATACGATTTTTCCAAACTGTTACTCATAATTATAAAAATTAAGAATTGTTAGCTGAGTAATCAGAATTTGAAATTCAGTTTACATTTCCACAGTTAATATAATAACCGATCATGACCAATTACTCATGACTGATTACTTACTCAGAAGTAAAGTGAAACACATCGAACAGCAGTGATTTACTATGAATAAGTACGGTTCATGACATATTGTAGCCATAAGTATGCAATTGTAGGATGAAAAACTAAAATAGATAGGTCGTTTGTTGAACAGTACTCGAAAACTCTAGCTTGACTGACCGAGGTGCAGCAGCCTTTTTAGGAATGGACACTTTTTTTCTGGACAGCATTCAATTTATTTAATTTTTTAATTCGAAGTCAGACTTTAGCCAACGCTAATTCTACCACTACTATCACATTTTCCGAACCATCTGCGTAACTATAGGACATCTCTGCCTTGTATGTAGAGGGTCGAGGGTTCGAGCCCTATACTGATAATTATTTTTCTGATTCACCAGCCACGTGGATGGCAAAAATTTCGGATTGATCACTGGTACATGTCTGAGTCAGGTCTTCTTATAATTTTTCATAACATAACAGTCCTATTAGAACAATCGGTTCCATTGAACATACATACACAATCAATTCCATGGTCAAACAAAACATTCCAACAAGACAACTCTCACAGACTGCCGTAGAGGGCTACAATTACTGCGCAAAAAACAATTAACATGTTGCAGCAATTCACAGAGCTGCCTTTTTTACGCAAGTACTTCGTGTTGTAATGAAATATCACATGCTTTGTTGTTCTGAACTTGGTCTTTCGAACTCTAGCTTTTGTTGAGTTTGAGTGCCATTGCGTGGTTGGAATAAACTGTGATTTCAGTGTGACTAAAAGCGATTTATCTGTTGGAATTGTATACTGCTCACCATTCATTGACTTTGATGTAAAAATTGTTGAACTATTGATCGACGTTGACCTAGAGACAACATAAACACTGAAACATTTGAATCGAAATTAACAAGTATTCACTGACCCTATTGGACTACTTGAGTAATCTTGCATGCTTGCAATATTGAACTTCTTCTGCTCAATGGTACTTTTCCTAGTTGTAAAATTTACACTCATTTTCCTCGTTGAAGTTCCATGTATGGTATTTGTGAAGATTGTGCCCGTACGGTCACTAGCATTGACGTGCATCGCGAAGTGCTTGGTTCCTTTGAAAATTTGTACATCAAAAAATTGCAGATAAAACAAACCATTGATATCGGAGTTAGAGTTGCGAGAATGTTCTGATGGACGGCACAAGGTCTTTTCACACTATTTTCTGTGCCGTTTCAGTTGGTTTTATATTCTGGAGACACACGGCGACTTATCAAAAAGTCATGTCAAAATTATGGCGGCTGACTGTTCATTTTGTATCAAAATGAACTCAGGTAAAAATGAAAATTATTGCTCCGTTTTCACCTGGAAGTTGAGTACTTCTGAAAAAAGGCATTTTTGATGCTAAGGCCTGTATGTCAGAGGGTGGTGTAGAATATTCCACGAAATTGTCTAATCCGAGGAGTAGCCACTTCGCAGAGTAAGCTAATACACTGACTAGCTACTCCCCAGATTAGGCTACTCCACGGATTTTCTTGTTCGGCATTCCAGAAAGTCGAGTAGTTGCATGAGTTGGTAATCCCTGAATTAGACAGTGGAATAGTGGCAAAAAGACAAGAAAAAAAGTCGTCACATTTTTCACGATGGATTTCTGCGGTTCATCGTGGGTTTATCGATTCTATTGCTTTTCTCTACAAGACCATTTTATCGATCTTTCCTACGCAAGACCACACTTTGTCAACTTTATCGGTTTTTCTGCATTCGTTGCATTGATTTTGGCTAATCTACATAATTTGAGGCTTGTGAAATGAGCAACAAAAACGAGGTGATAATTTTTTGGAGCTTGAAATGAATTTTCTAATCGAATCCGTCAAAAGTCGGAAGAATGCTATCGAAAATAAAAAGACAGACAGTTCGGTTAATACGATAAAATAATCGACATGGGTCAGCATTGAGAAAGCCTTCCGAGAAAATCCAGAATGGCAAGAGAGGAATGTCGAACAACAAATGATAAAATGGAAAAGTTTGGAAAAAAGTAAACAATGCGGCTTAACAGTATTCATATCATACTTGGTGCGTAAGTAATCATCACACATTGATGAGAAAAATTTCTTAATCATCATTTGGCGTTTTGCCATTCCCTGAACATAAGGCTGACAAGTGAACGTACCAAAAACCAATAGTACTTACCTCAATTAAAATTTTTTCATACTTTCATATCCAGTATCAGGCTTCCATGCCCCTTTGTTGAATTTTCTACTTCATTATGCAAAATTCCTATCATTTCACGCTCTGTTGCTTTATTAAATCGATATCGTAGATGGAAGTCAAAATCACTATACATTTCGAATGGATCTGATCTTCGAAAAAGAACTCGTGGAACAACGTTTGCGTGCTCATTTTCCTCGTCCGAATTTCCCAAAAAATTATGAAATCACAACTTCCATAGTTATAGCGCTATAAATCAGTCTTAAGGCCCTGTCATACTTCACCGCGTGGCACCGCGCGGCGCCGGTTGTTCTATTCATACTCAAAAGCGGCGCCGCGCGGCGCCCCATCAGGTTTCAACTGAACCAATACACATTTTTTGAGAAGAGCAAAATCCGAAAGTAGAAAAGCGGCGCCGTACGGCACCGCGCAGTACCGCGCGGCGAAGTATGACAAGCCACTGTGCGGTACTGCGCGGCGCCGCCTGTTAGTATGAATAGGACAACCGGCACCGCGCGGCACCGCGCGGTACCGCGGGGCGAAGTATGACAGGGCCGTTACTCCACGGAATACACCTGCCTGGCGCAGGTTTAGAAAAAGACAAGAAAAAGCGTTTTTTAGTGCGCTGTTTGCTCTACTCTTCTTTCTGGCATACCGGAAAAAGATAATCCACTGATTACTCCGCCGTTTAATCTGTGAATTAGTCTACTCTACTTCCTGGCATACCGATTTATTCTACTCTACTCTTCTTTTTAATCCTCCTTTTGGAATGCCAACTGGGGATAATCCAGGAAATAATCCACCGTTCACTCTACAGAGTAGGCTATTCCACCTTCTGGCATGCGTGCCAGTGTCAAAATTTCCGCTCTACTGGTAATTAGAAAATTTCATTATCTCTTGTTTTCAAAGCCATTAGTTGTTTTAAACTTTGATCTGATTGTCAGTCACATATCGACTCTCATATTGCAGTTTATTTTTGATTGGTACACTTTCAAGTCATCTTTTCATAGCTAAACTATTCAGCTGGGGCTAGTTGCAAAATCAATTTAAACCCCACTCCATTATTTGTTCGCAAAAACTTTGGTCACAGTAGGATTTCAACATGTTCCATGTAGTCCTGACTGCTAAAGTCAATCTGAGAAAAGAGGTGGCTGCATACACAAATTGTTTATTGTTTGCATGAGGATAGTTTTTTCTTCCCGAGGCTCGTTTGGAAAATAGACTATAGTCAAATTTCATCTTTTGCTTGACATGAAAAGAAGTCTACCTTTTTTGCCATTAAGAAAGAACGAACTTGGATTGGAACCTGATATTTAGCTAAAAAGCTTACGATTTTTCTTGCAGCCTACACAAGTTGAAACCGATGTCATTAGCTGAGGTTCAGGAGTTAAAACTGAGTTCGAATAAAACTTACCGGCCCAGAATTTGTTAAACAAGCTTCTACACTGTTCTTAGAGGCTCAATTTTTTACTGACTTCAAATCAAAGTGGGGCGAGAAATGATAGTAAGACAACTCAAATAATTCTAAAAATTATTGTATCAGTTATTCGAAACCTTTTTCAGCATATCATTATGGTATTCAACTAATTTTTCAAGTTCTCAAAAAAACAAGCTATTTTTTGGCTTTTTTATCGGACCTATTAAGCAACCAGACTGAACTTGGTCGGTTAAGCTTACCGATCCGAGCTCTGTACAGGTTTCCATTGGACATAACTGCTGCTTTGGTTTTTTTTCCTCTTAATTTTCAGCTACTTTCGACGATACATGCACATGGGAGAGTTGAGGAGTCTGGACCTCCAACAGGTTCTGATTGACCCTCAGAAGACTCTACTCTTCTTCATAGATCAAGAAGATGATGAAGGAAAATGAGAAAAAGAAGAAAAGAAAGACGTCGTAAGAATGAGGATGATGCAGTAGTTTGACAGTTTTTCAGGAACAAAGCATGCATGATTCTAAAGGAGTATAACATAAAAATGTTTAGAAAAGCAGGTCAAGCGAATATTTTCATTCATTTGACTAGTTTAGATATAAAAATTTGCTCGCATTTGTTTTGGTAATCAAGAAAGAAAAATATCTTATCCCACTCCAGACTTTGCTGGAGGTAGTTCAATGCTGTAGAAATTCTGCCGGGGGCAGTCCGTTACGCAACCACATCTAGTGTTATTTTGGACACGAAAATGCTACCTAAAACGACCGACATTAGCAGATGAGTTTCAATATTTTCTATATACTCATAGCAACAATTTCTCTATGTTAATTTACCATGAATTAAGTTGACTGTTGAATCATTCATTTGAATTGATGTTGACATATCTCCCAAACTAGTCATGACATCTTGGTCGCTCTTATGAATCAGTAAAGTTGATTCGCCGCATCCATCCGGATATTCTGGTGTTGTCAATGCTGTAGAAATAACCTTCATCACTATATACACTCCAAACTAGTGAAGAATGCATGCCCTTTCAAAAGTCTTACCGAGATTACATGCAATATTGCGTGTAGTCTTCGAAATGAAATTTAAATTTTCTCTACATACACTAAGGTCCTCTAATTGCAAACAATTTTCTGACTGTAGACGAAACTTACTTTGCTTATAATTGAAACAACGTAGGTCTTGAACATTTAGTGATTGATTTGCCAATGAGCCATTTACTATTTGCAATTTACCACGTTTTTGGAGCATGAAATAGTTATCTCTATTTCGGCTTGCGAGAAAGAAACATCCTTTCAAATTTGGATGCTCCTCCAGTTTGAGTAATGTCATATTGCTGCAATCATGAGTTTCTTCGAACATCATGCTCGTCCAGTTTAGCTGTACCATTACATGACTCTGATAATTAATTATTAAGACTGATGGATAGTCATCGATTCGTCTGACATACCACAACGCTTTCAAATCAGAACCCAGTTTCCAACCATCGATTGTTGAAATGTCGTATACCCGATTTTCGCAGACACTACGACAGCCTAAGAAAAAATGAGCGTTTATATGATGGACTCACCAAAAAGAATTAATACATCCCTATTGTTAATTTAATTTAAAAATCCATATTTTCTTATTTCAAACAAGGATAAGGTGATATGGGATTCAAAATGAGCAACTCCGATAACTAATCAAAAATGAAATGAAATCAATGCAGGAGTCTAACAAGTGATGCTATTTCAGGCAAAATGGTGTTTGACAAAAAATTTTAATCCTTAAAATTATCAGAAAAGGATGGCGAGGAAATTATAATTGAAATGCGTGTTTTGTATCACGTGTTTTGCTGCACAGTAAATATCTTGAAATAAGTCAAGTCTGTTTTTTCTAATTCAACCATTCAGAAAGTAATTGGAAGCAAGCGCTATTCGCATGAAATGTGTAACCAAATTTCATAATTCATTGTAGCATGAACATTTTTCGAAATGAATGAATTTCACCCGAACAAGGATGCAATGCACATTTACGATTGAGTTTGTTCCATTTCTACGCTTTATTCGATGGGAATCGTTGCTTAATTAAATTTGATTTTGGGCTAATGAACATCAGTAAATGCAAGTTTTTGGCTGTCAGAGATAGGGTATCTTATCCGTTTTCATTAATTTCAGGATACAAAAGCGGTGAATTCATCAAGTGAGGAGAAGAAACAAACTACGCATTGAAGGAGTACAAGTATGTTCTGGTCGTTTATTAATGTCAAGTGATAAACAACTGTTTTTGACATCTGAAATCCCATTTACGAGCAACAGCTCATTTCAGATGTAATTGGCAGTGAAGAAACGAAATTTACCATCGAAACGTTTTTATGGATCATTGTGAGCAAACTGTTTCAGCAACGGCAAAAATTTTTCGAATTGGAGAATGGGTAAGCCAGAATTTGGCGAAAAATAGAAAACCAGAAATCTCAGACCTTCTAACGAATTCAATTTTTTCTTAATAAAATTGCATGAATTGTAACTCATGGAACACGGGGGAAATAGGACCTTCTGACTGTACTTACTCAATCTTTGCTTTTTTATTTTCCATTTCTAACAAGAAACACAAAAAATTTCTTCGGAAAGCCCCATTATTTGCTTATTTGTACAGTTATCCAGTGACTTGACTATATTCTCATTTGATGCTGGGTGTAAAACAGAGAAAAAAACATTTTTTCCTCAAATTCTGCGATTTCTAGCAGGTCGGCAAGCCACGACTTTTCATTTTAGAGAGATTTCAGTGCAACAGTAAATTACGGAATTTCATCGAACACACTTGCTACATGATATGTATGGAGTGTGTAAGAAGAAGAAACTATATTATAATGGTTGTTTTTAATTATTTTCAGGAAGGCTGCCTTTGGCATGGGAGGAGATTTGGTTCTCAAGATTTTCTCTGCTTCTGAATTTCATGCATGAAGTGAATTCGATAGCCCAAAACTAGAATCGTTCCTCCCGGTGGACCTTATTTACACCGGAATTGGAATTCGTTCTATCGACTTGTGCTTGCGAAAACTATATTGTTTGTCATGCGTGTCTTTTTCTACCTGATATATTTTCCAATGCATGTATGCCGGCAGCTGTACCAAAATATTTTCCAAATCGTCGAAAAGCAAATTATCTCAACCGACCATAAAAGTCAACATGTTGCAGATTGGTCTAAAGTTTAAAAGATGTCAAGTGTTCTACCTTGCCAATAGGTTCTTTATGGATACAGCAATTTTTTTGCATCACAAGGAGCTAAACAGCTCTAGATTGGTGGCAACATGAGGTGAGTTGTACCAGTCGTAGTTGCCGATGAGAAAGTTCCCCAAACAGCATTAGGTCAAAACGTATTCACACTTCCTATTTAGTGTATGCAACTTGAGGTGCGTTTTTCTACGTTTTTTGTGACTGAGTTTAGATATTAAACATTTAAAAAATCCTTTTACTCTTTTTCATGATTCAAGAAACATGCAAAAGACGTTGTGTAGCATTTGGCACAAATAGATTTATTGAAACACAGCTCTGTAATTGTATTAATCGCCTAGCATTCTTATAGCTTAAAAATAAAAAGAAACTTTTTTGAAAAAATGTGAAGATTCTGCCCATACATTTCGACAATTTCTGGGAGAATGTTTATGATATCAGTTTATGAGTGCAATAGTATAATTTGGGGCTCACAATGGTACGCATTATCGATGTGTTCATACAGTCTGCTTTTTAAAATAAAATGCATTTAAATCGCATGTCTTCAAAAATTGTTTGCAGAAAGCTTTCAGGATAAAGTTTTTCTCTCTTTACTTTACAGCCCTCCACTGATATATGACAGGCGAAGCTATTCTGCGATGCGCGAATAGCATTTGTAAAAATATCAACTTACCACTTGAATTTGATATCAGTGCAGTCTTTGTAATCCCCAGACCAATTAGGACGACAGTAGTGAACACGATCATGTTCTTCATGAAAAGCTTATTAGTTTAGCAGAAACCGCTCGGAAGACCATAACACCGGGACAAATTTTGATCTTTAGGGTATAAAGTGATTGTCTGGTTTTTGGCAGCGCTGCCAGCCAACGGAGGGATAATAGAAATTTTTGCAACTAGGATACAAAAATTCGGAAATTACGGCTTCCAGAGATAATGTATTGTGAGAAATGTTTGCATCGAAAATTGTTCAGTAACACAATGGTCAATTGACAGCTTTCTATTTCAAGTCGATAAACAGCTCCACTGCTTATCAAGTTGCTTAGCATTTGCTTAAATAGGTAGTATTTTGCAAAAGAATTACACGAGTTTCACTTCTATACAATAGATCAAATTCTGAGAGTATAGCATGAACTCAGGAAAACCAAACTCTGTTGTTTCTCTTGGTTTAAAGATGTGCGGGATAACCAGTCTGTATGCCCTCAGCTGACCTTTCTGCAGTTCTTGGGAGATGCCTGACTTGAATCTAACCCTGATGCTAACTGGACTCAAGATTAGAGTCTAAGAACATGGAAATGCATTGAAGAACCTGAATGAAGAAAAAAATATAGTGGCAGAACATTATGTAAAGTGTGGGTGTAGGCCAAGCATTGATAACACCAATATACTCTATGGCCCATAAAAGCAACACCTTCAAGAGAAAAATTAGGGAGACAATGGAAATGCAAGTACCAGGTTCCAGCGATGTATAGTCTGTTTTTCTTGAAATGCTTCTAAATAATGAAAGTGGAAAGCAAGTAGTATTTCAGATTTTCACGATTTTCTGATGGACAATATGTCATATAGGAATGGAAATTGGTGAGCATACTGACCTAACCCTTTACAATTTTTCAAGCGAAAAATTTTATAATAAGGGCTCTATGCAAACGATTTTGACAATGATACAGATTTGTGTCACTTTTCTATTTGGAAGCATTTTATAAAAAACAGACTATAGGAACAAAAAGCATTGAAATGGACACCACATGGAATAGAACTTTCTTGAGGAAGTTCCTTAGAGAACGCAATGGCCCATCAGCTTTAATAGAAAATCGAAATAGGCGAATATTGGCCCTGATGGCCCAGTGGTTAAAGCTCTCCATTCAGAAAATTAAAGTTCAGGGATCAAACCCCAGTGCAAGCAAGAATTCATTAAAATGATTCTAATTGTCATAACCTGAAGAAGGTGGTAGGTACACTACTGAAACACCGCTCACTAGTGTATTATTGTGTGTTATTTTGTGTTATTCTAATAAAGGTGTTTCACATTTTTATGCCATTGTAAGGCCAAAAATAGCTGATGATGAATTTTCATTATAACCAATGGCAAACAACATTTGGAATATTGGATTGACAGCGTTAGAAGCTCATAGGATATTCATGGAGCTACCTGGAAAGAGGGGAGTACTCCACATTGTTCTTCTAAACTAGACATTAAACAAACAAATATTGATAAAGCAAACCACAAAGGTCACATGTTAGGTAGTAAACTAAAAGCCTTGGTTACGCCCAAAACACTCTCTGAATGCAAACATCCATGCACAACTGACTGTAGAAAGCGCCACACTTCAGAGCCACAGTCTCCATCCAAACTCAAGTTGATGAAGTAAACCCAGGATGGTTAAAGGCGGAAGGAAAGGACACAATATTAGCACCAGAGAGACTGGCTCAGCTCTATAAAAAACAATGAACAAAACTAATGAGAAAAATGTTAAATAGTACTTTTCGCCGTGCTACGCAGAACATCACCTACCAATCATGATAGGTACAGCAAAAATCACACTCAGGGGCTGATTCATATATACTTGGTATTTCATCTTCCAAGTTCCTAAGGACTTAGAACTCCGAGTCTTCAAGTTTTGTTTGTATGCTCGATTGAAAATTCCTGGTCATTTTCTTTTTCCGTGTTTGAAAATGACTAAAAATTTTACAAGTCTCCAAGTCTTTTTTCCAAGTCTCCAAGTATCCGTTCCTATGCTCTTTCCAGGGGCTTGGAATTTCCAAGTCCAATTTCTAAGTCCAATTTCCAAGTACAATTTTGCATAAGGCTATTTTTAGTGCACCAAATATTGACATTTATAAGGTGTGTAGGTAATAGGTTATTTAATTACCTGTTTATTTGATCCCAGGATAAGTCGTTGTTATTAATTGTATCAAAATCAATAGACCTTGTTTTTTGGCCAAATGTCTTGTCAAAAATTTGCCAAAGCGAAAGACAAAATGTGCAAAAAAAATGTGTTTCTGAAAGCGACAGAGGAATGAAGAGACCTTATGTTTGGAGATTTTCCTGGGAAAATCTTTTTTAAAGAAGTTCCGAGTAATGTTAAATGCTTACCATGAACATCACCAATGACATAGTAAAATGAACTCGACATCAAACATTGCAGTCCAATCAAGATTCTTTGATTGATGGACAAATCAACATTTCATTTACCACATAGGTCAAAATAAGATGAAATGCCATCAATTAGTAAATGAGTGTGAACTGGACTTAATCGACACCATTCTTTTAATGGTTGTGGGGTCAAGAAAAAATTAATTCAAGATGGATATTATCATGCTTGTTGCTGGAGCTCTTCATCAAACGTGTCATCCATGATGAAAAAACAAAGACATAGACAGTCAAAGATGCGACTGGCACACTTGGAAACAAATTTCCAACTGAAATTTAACTGGGAGAAAATATCAATATTTTCCAAGTAAAATTTTCAAGTCTTGGAATCCCAGTCAATAATTTTCAGAGCATACGAACTGACACTTGGAAATGTGCAGTTTCACTGGGTAGAATCACCTGAGTAGTAAGGCCAGCCCATATAGGTCATATGGTTATGCATATCCCTATCTTTTGTCTATGACCTAAAATTTTCTCATTTTTGGTCGATTTATAGGTCGTATGGTAAGCATATAAGCTCGATTTTTTGTCGATTTATAGGTTGTATGGTTAAGCATGCAGGTTCAAGAGTTATCGTAATAGTAGAATTACAGTAATATTCAGATTATGGTAATGGTAGAGTTAGGGTAATAGTTGTGCTACTGTAGGTGGAAAACAAAAATTGATGTTGAACAAAAAATGGAAAAAGGAAAACTAATGTGAGCTAAAGATGAATATACAAAAACAAAACAAAAAAGTAGACATGTATAGAAAATGACTTCCTCCACGGGCAGGGGGAGTCTCTCAAAAATTTGCATTCCTGGATGATGATGATGAAAGGGCCCGGCTTGCAGGTGTAAATATGATTGGAGGTCCCATTCCTGAACAATCATTCCAGTCAGGAATTGTCAGATTGATCAAATTAGTCAGTAATGGTCTGTTCCGAAAGTAAGATCTCCAAAAAGTATATATGCAATGAAACATCATTCCTATGGGTTCATACATATAAAGTTGATTGCTGGTGGAAAAAAGAGAAGCCACAAAGGAAGTCTCTCAAAGAATGCACCCGGGGGCTCCAATCAATAGGTGTGCCATCTGCAGGTATACAGAGTAGCTAATTAGAAGCCCCACATTTCTGAACAATCATCCAAATTGGAATGGTCATACGTCAGTAATGGTCAGTTCTGTAAGTAAAATCTCCAAAAAGTCTATATGTGATGAAACATCATTCCTACAGGTTTATACTTATAAAGTTGATTGTTTATGGAAAAATGACTAAAAAGGGTTGGTTATAGAAAAATGACCAGAATGAGCCTGGTATAGAAAAAAGTGTAGAAAAAATTGAAGACAGTGTAGAGGTTGAAAAATTGTCCTCAGTGCAGAATCTGTAATTGATCCTACAGAAAAATAGATGAAGGAAAGAGAACTCAGTGCACATATACAATACAAGAAGAAAACTGTACGAGAGGTTAGAAGTCTACTAAAAACATTGATGCTAGACATCCACTATGGTCTCTGTGTATAGAAACTGATACATCTTATAATAAATACTGATCTATACAGGTAAATGTCTGATTTTGTATACTGGCTGTTTTCCAAAATAAACATAAAGAGGTTAGAGGGCTGAAGCCCATTTAGCTCATAAAATCAATTATAAATGCTAGAAAAGGTCAAAGATTCTATAAAAAGCTGGCAGCAAAAGATGCTTTACCAAAACAATCAAGGTAGTGCTTATTTTTGATAGCTTTGTAGGATAACCTAGAAGCTACAAAAAAAAGGGGAGAAAAACCGAAAAGATTCAACCAAAAAGGCAGAAAAAACAGGAAAAGCTTTAATGAGGAAAAAGTGGTATTGATAGGAACAAATAGAAGACAAAAAATCTTTGTCTGATTTTTGTCTGACAAATTTTGTTTTCATACAGGTGAAGCCCTATTGATGATGTTTCACCATGTATAGACTTTTCCTAACTTTTACTTACAGAACAGACCATTACTGATGAAAATGACCATTCTAATTTGAACGATCCTTCAGAAAATGGAGGCCTCTGATTAGCTATCTGAATGCCTGCAGATGGTGCACTCCTCATTTGGGGTCCCTGGGCCCATTTTTGAGAGATTTCCTCCACCAGTGGAGGAAGTTGTTTTTACTACATGCCCATTTTTCAAGTCAATTTTGTTTTTTCTGTACATTCATTTTTTGTTCCTTATTGATTTTCGTTTTTCCATTTTTTGTTCCACACCAATTTTCGTTTTTCTATACAACTGCTCTCAGGACCTATAGTAACACAAGTATTACTATAACTCAACTATTACCCTAATTCAAATATTACCATGATTCTACTATTATGGTAGCTCTAAAACCTGTATGCTTAACCATACCCCCTGTAAATCAATGAAAAATCGAACCTATATGCTTAACCATACCCCTCTATAAATGGACAAATAGGACAAATTAAAGGGGGTGCACAAAAGATAGGGAGATGCTTAACCATACCCCCTATACAGTCCAGCATTACTATTAAACTTTGTCCACTCAATGTGGCTGTCATCTTATCATGGTGCCTGATATATTATATGACAACTGAACTGGTTATCTTTTTTACAATACTATTAGTGTGAAAAAATTATTTGGAAAGACTGAATAATTGTAATCATACTTGCATGTAGGATTTTAAACAAGCCCATAATAGGGCCCATATGTGTTTAACTTGTAAGTTTGATAATTTTTCAAGCAGAATTTTTTAGGAAAAGGCTTGTACTGTCATTCTGAGTAGGTAATCAATCAAGAGCCTTGTTTCATAATTTCAAGTGATTAAAAATCTGGGTCAGTAAACATATTTTCACTTTTTGGCCATATGGCATTTTTGGTATAATATATGTCTTGATCAAAAAATTAAATAACACAAACTGTATTAAAACATGTGCCTACCTGATGAAAACTGGAACCGCTTTAACTTTCAAGAACTTTTAAAAAAACAAAAAGTGGCTTTGATATGTGGAAAATACTTTCATATTGTGGGATTCCTTGAAAACATTCTTGGATCACATAAATAATCAGAACCCAGCCATCCAATTTACAATGGAAATGGAAAATAATGAAAAATTACCTTCCTAGGTGTATTAATGTCAAGAAGCAGAAATAGGCTAAAAACCAGTGTGTATAGAAAACCAACACATACGGACCAGTATCTAAACTTCAAATCAAATCATCCAACAAATACAAAGCTTGGAATAGTTAAAGGCATGATCATCAGGGCAAACAACATCTGCCTGAGAGAAGAGGATAAATGCAAAGAAACAAGAAATATAGCAAGAGCCTTCAAGAAGAATGGATACCCTCAAACCATAATCAAGAAGGCTCAGATACCGACTAGAGCTGAGAAGGAAGAAACTGAATATAAATAAACAATCAAGGTACCTTATAGTGGACACCTTACTCAGAAGGTAAAACGGATATGTAAGAAATATAAGTTAGATTGGTGGCTACCAGCAAGGACACAATCTGAACACACACCAGCACAGTGGCCCCTACCAGGGAGAAAGAAGAAAAGCAGGGTGTAGTGTACAGCATACCAATGGAACTATGCCAGAAGGTCTACATTGGCAAAACAGGTCGAACTTTGAAAACAAGAACATCCGAACATAAAAATGCCCTGAAGAATTACAAGGAAGAAAGAAGTGGGGTAGCTGAACATTGAAGTGTGGATGTGCTCCAGCCTTTGAGAACACCAGGATATTGGTTCAGGAAAGCAACAACTTCAAGAGAAGAATCAGAGAGACAATGGAAATGGAAGCAGCAGGCCCTAGTAATGTAGGCATCAAAAGCATAGAAATTGTTCATATTTGGAACAGAAGTTTCATCACATGCGCTATAAAGAGGGAAAACCACCACCCTACCCACCAACATACATAGAAAATCTAGCGATATGAAAATTGGCCCAGATGGCCCAGTTGATAGCTTTCTTGACTCACAAACTCAAAACTCACAGTTCAAACCTCACTCCAGTCAAAATTTGGTAAAAAATAGAAAGCCTGAGGAAGGTAATAGGATTACTGCTGAAACATCGCATATCCATATTGTTCTGTATACAAAAGTTGTATTGTTGTGTTATATAATGTGTTATCATCTGTTATAATAAAGCCTTTCACCATTTTTATGTGGTTGTAGCCAAAAAGCAGACAACAAAAAATGAGAATTGACCCTCTGAGAGATTTAGAAAAAAATGCCTATTGGAGCACTAATCACATTCCATTGTTATTATTTGCAAGAATTTCAGCAAAAAAGACTAGAATATAGTCCATTCTCTAATTGATTCAAATTGACATGGGCACATTTTTATCAGAGATTAAGAATTTCAGAACAGGCCTAACCAGATCATAATAACATTAGTTATTCCAATTTTTATTTCAGTAAGATTATAATCTTTACAATTCAATATTGTTAGTAAACAACAAACTGAAAGAGCAATCATTTGTACTATAATCATAGACAAAAAAATGAAGTCAGATGCCGTATTCTCATGAAAAAAGATTCCATTGTATTCAAATGATAGTTATGCTATTTCCACATGTAGTTTAAATCAATCACTTCACCTAACACTGAGTTAAAATTAGTACTGTATCGCTCACCAGTGCAAAATTCATTTCAAGTGCTTGGGGATGCACATTTTTGATGTTACTTGTTGCATTTAAGCAAGCTATTTCATTACCTGAAGAAGAGTGACTAATTTAATTTGATTTTAGAATAACGTACCTATGTAAAATGGCTGCTTTTTACGAGTGTTGGTGATAAGAAAGGCGGAAGATTAGTTTAGTGGAAAAAAAAGAAAATGAACACCAAAGTAGTACATTTAAGTTAGTAATTGATTTAAAATTATGCACAGCTACTTATGACCTGCTAGTGTTAGTGTAATAAGTATATGATTTCATTTCAGTAGTTGTTGCTAATCAATGCCAGATTTGAGGGTCAATTTTGAACGAAAAAGATGCCAGCATCGAAACTTGCAGGCGAAGTGCTCCAGTTCCAACCATACATGCACGGCTGTTCGGAGATATTGACATCCAGCAGATTTTGATTGACCCTCCGCAGATTCTTGCTGATCTCCAGCAGATTTGACTCCTCCCCACCAATGATTGAAAAGATGACGAAGCAAAATAAGTCAGAGAGAAGAGAAAGTCGTCATAAAAATGAAAATGATGATGTAGTTTAGCATTTTCTCTAAACAAAGAATTTTTTTCCTTAATTTTTTTCGTTTTTTTAATTTTTAACTTTATTTGTTAAAATAACGTCTGAGAATTGAAAATTTTTTTTTTCAAAAACAAAGATTCCAAAATTAGTAACATTAAACTTTAAAAAGTTCTGTCCAAGACAATAATTTCACAAACGTTGAAGAATATATTTTAGAAGATCGTTCTTTTTGTTATCGAGAACAAAAAAATTCTATCCAACCCCCTGTCCTGGAAGACAATTAGCAGAATTTCCATGCTTGCACGTATGGTCCCAACTGAAAACGTTCACTCTGAAGATAGGCAAGCCGAAATTCAAGTGAGATAATTATTCATGGATCTACAAGAATTATAAGTTGAATGCGAATTTGCAGCAGCATTGAGGGAATTCTACGATGGTTGATGATGATGAGTGGACGTATTATTCTTTTTATTCTGACAAGAGAATAGAAATCATTGCGATTATTTATACAATTATAATACTGATGAACTTATTTCATAAATTTCCATTCTACCGATAAAAATCGCACGAATTTGGACTCAGTTGACATAGGAAAAAAAGGAAATTATACTTGATCCTAACATAATTCGAGTTTTTCACTTCCTCTTTCTCACCAAGGAAAACTAAAGCATTTTTTCTCCTTATCCTGATTATTTTCTGACTGCTGACGCAACCTATTCCCGTTACTCTGGGCTTAATCAACTGAAGCAACCGAGCGACAGGAAAGACGCTCTCAGTTTGCAATAATTCGCAGTT
Source organism: Romanomermis culicivorax (assembly GCA_963922205.1). Lineage (NCBI taxonomy): Eukaryota > Metazoa > Nematoda > Enoplea > Mermithida > Mermithidae > Romanomermis > Romanomermis culicivorax. Next base: position 769,942 of record CAWUHX010000070.1, on the reverse strand, counting down.
CAGGCGGTTGCTGTGACCACTCTCAATATATTCTGTGTCAATGCTGCATTCTGTGGATTCTAGTTCAATTTCGTAATCTAAAGCCCTGGACATTCTTCTACTAGCCGAGCTTCTCCGAGCACAGCTCAAAGCACGCTCGGTGATGCTCGCCGAGAATGCTCAAGGTTGGTTCATACTTCGCGAGCAAATTTGTCCCCTAAAATGCGTACCTATTAATATTTCTTTCCATGTGACACAAATAAAAATAATACTTTGAATATTTGGTTCCAACTGAATTTGTTTGAAGGCACGATATTTTTTTCGTAACGTCCTTGTAATTAAGTGATTAAACGTTTCCACAGGAATTTTTTTTCACGAACAAGTTTAATAAGTTCAAATTTTTCATTATCTGATAATTTTTGTCGAATAGACATGGGGAAAACTTTACAGCAAAAAATGGAATCCAACAAATAAATCTAGCCAGTAGGGATCTGTGGGACCTTTTGAACCGGTATGCTAACCGATATTACCCGATACTTTCGGACCCCATCCGACCCAAAAGGGGATAATAGACTCTTGACCCAACCCGTTATTCAGGATGCCTCTGTGCACTAAGCGTCACAAGAAGAAAAAAACAAATAAAATTCTATTCTACATTCGAGATTAAAATTCAGTCATTACTACATATATTTCAAAAATAAAATTTTCTAAACAGTTTTCCCATGAATGTAGTGAACGAAAGTAGTGATTGATCGGTATATTGACATCGGTTGATAATCGATTTTTTTAAATATTGGCCGATGGTTTATTTGGTATAAAATAATATACTCGATAATATCCAGTTTTGTAGCAATTCTTGCGTTAATCATCCTTGCATGTGATTATTTACTGGCAAGTGTAAATCTTAGGCCACTTTTGGTTATTTGTGATGAGAAAAACATTGAATGTAAAGACAATATGATTTCTTCCTTCAATGAATTATGAAACAATGAGTGATGAATAATCTTTGGTCTTCATCTGCGGAAAAAGTATGCTTAGGATGCGATTCCTCAGAGGTCATATCTCGAAATGATATATTTTGGGTAGTTTCGTGGCTGAGTTCCATGGTATCATCGGTTTTGCTTAAAAATAAACATTTACGCGGCTACAGTAGGCCAAAATTTGAAAATTGATAATTTTCTGGCATTTTTCAGTGGTATTGCTAGCCAAGCGATATTTCGGGAATGGAGTGATCTTTTTCCATAAATGAATATTTATTTCACACAGGAGAGAATAGGTTATATTTGGTTTATTATTTACTGTAAATTATTATTCATCACCTCTTAAGAGGAATTAAAATGTCAAAAATGAGTCGTCAAAACGAGGAACATTTTGTTTATGGCCATTTCCGAACATCTTCCCATCGGATGCCGCGGAATTTTATTTTCTTATTTAATAGCTAATGCATTCTTACTGTATTGGTAAAATTTTTATGGAAATTTTGGTGTCGTTTGGGGAGCTGCACAGCTCTGAAGAAGGCATACTCATGGAAATCACTCAGAAATCTCTGCATTTTCCACGTGGCCCATTTCTACCCATTCTCATACATGTATCATCTGTACCATAGAATTATCAAATAACTAACAGGCTGTAATTTGACGTACTAACTATTTCACAAACGAACATTTTACACTATGCAAAAAATTTTGAACTGTTGAAAATGAGAAGCAGAAAAAGAAAAATCCTACTCACAGCTTATAACATAGGCCAGATAATAAAATGTCCAAAAAAGGCATCAAAGGACTTTTTCGGTTTATTTTGACTTTACTTTGACGCTAGAATGAAAAGTGTCAAGTAAAGAATTAGAAAATATTTTTCATACCTGCGTATAGACCATGGTCTTGTGCATGAAATTGACATTTGGCATCAGAATCACGTCTTTTCTTAGCTGTGGTGACATTTCGCTACATATGTACAGACCGAAAAATGCCAAAAAATGTTTTCAAGGAGCAGTTTTTGAGATTAAGCAAAAAAAGGATATTCGAAAAAAAACATTTTTGCCGCGATATCATCTTTGGCTATCGTTTCAGGTCTGATCCATTTTCAATGATCGTAAATCATTTGATTTTCATTTGTTGTCTTGAATAAGAGAAACATCTTATTTATTGTCTTGAATAAGAGAAACATCTTATTTATTTCTCGTTGCCCTTGTATCGTTTCATTCCTCACAAAACGGCAACTGATATTTAAATGCAAAAAGTCATTCTCTTCATTTTCAATATTTATTTAGCCTAAAAAATTGAATAATAAACAAGCATGCTACATGGCGAGTACGTGCTTGTGTTACACTTTATGAGCTGAACATAATTTTTTTGGCCCACGACCCGATTCGCTATGAATCGAGTCAGAAGTCTCTGACCCGACCCGAGACCCGACTTTACCCCCGACCTGAGACCCGTTTTACTGCCTAACCCGATCCGACCCGATATTCTCTGGTCCGATACATCCCTACTAGCGTTCAATCAGAGCACGCAGCTCAATTTTAAACTAACGTATCACAATATGAGTCGCAATTATAAAATTTCGCATTGGTCGTGCCCGCATTATGTTTAATTTTGGAAAAAATTAGCCCAGCCTGGGATGTGCCTATACTCATAACACGTGTTGCTCGCCAAGCATGCTCGGAGGAGTAAAAAAATTTTCTACTACACCGAGCATGCTCGACGACCAAAATTTTGTGCTCGAGGTTCTGCTATCTCGGGCCGGTGCCAGATCCGCTATCTAGAGCACATCCGCTACCGCAGTCAAATCCGCTACCTAATGCACATCGGCTACTTTCTACTGAGATATATAAGTAACATGTTACATTTACTTTTTGTGTTGAATAACCTAGGCAGGATTTCATTGTGGAAGAATATACGGTATGCATTTACAAATTATTAGGCTCATTTAATTTTTTTTTCAATTAGATGGCGCATATATCGTAAAAATTAAAATTTTTCATTCGTTAAAAATTTCGAAATATGCGTTTGCAACCGATGCGCATCAAAGTTTTCAATTTGGCCAGGTAAATGCAAGAAATTGTGTTCTGCCAAATGCGTGTCACGAACCCCGTGAGATGCAGTGATTTGTTGTTCTTGACCCAGGGTTATCCCAATAATTTTAGGTTAGAAATGGGACAATTGCCATGGATCCACGTTTGCTGAAAATAATCAGTCCTTGGTCTACTCGGGGGGTATATTCGACAACTTTTTTTTAAATTTTGAACTTAAAATTATAAAATATTTGAAAATACTTGATAAACGTATTTGAAAAAATTAAAAAAATAAAACGAAAACGATATTTTCATCACCCGGATTGGTACAGGTAAAGAATAAAAAACGTCCATCTAGGCTGCTCGTTTGGTCACTTTGTTATGCAAATAAAAATTTTTCACTCATTAGAATGTGGTCATGCTGATGATTTTATTACTTATCTTTACTCATTAGTGACTTTACGCAGACTCTGTTATATTACGTTTTTTAACCATCCTTGCGGTTCCATAAAAGTGATAACAAAATATTTTTCACCTCGCAGAACGTCTACCGTATTCCATTTTATTTTATTCTTTTGTTTTCGGGAAATCCTTATGAAAATAATAGCAAAACTTTTTTTGACATTTATTGCTTTGTAGTACCGGACGTCCACTAGGTAGCGGATATACAGTAGGTAGCGGATCTGCTACCCAACCACTATCTCTGAGCACAGCTCCGAGCCTGCTCCTCAAGCAACGAGCAGAAATGTGAAAAGGGCTTAAAGCGTCATGATGTGTAGTAAATTTTTGAGGAGTTGACCACCTATCGAATTGTTTCCTACACATGTGGCTCATGTACCGCTTGTTTTCAACTCTTTCCGGAAAAATATCATCTGAAAAAACAGATCATAGGTTTATTACATTCTCTTGTCAATTCAAATTTGATGTGATTGGAGTATGCTAGCATCCCAGTTCAATGTGTATTATCGCCAAAAAAAGAGAGAATGAGATTCTCATATATATACAGTAACATACAGAAAACCAGAAATATGATTCAATTTCCGATCTATCTTCTACATCTGTTTTTCTCCTTTAACCACATTCGTCTTTTCAGACAGGCGGATTTTCTTTCTTGCGAATAAATAGCCTCCGCATTTATAGGCAGTTCCGGAAGCCATGCATGTATTTGTTACGGCCATATATTTCTTGAAATTTATACTTCCTTCGCAGGTTAGCTTTTTTTATCACCGTATTCATCGGGATAACTCCATCATTTTTCTCTGTAGATTGCATAACACAATGGATTTACTGATTGCGGGTTATATCATTTTGAAAGATTACCAATCCAAGTATAGACAAAATTTCGACAAAGCAACATTCTAATCTCTCAATTTAGAAATCAGGACAAACCAGCAGTGAGTAAAGCACACGGCTTTGTTTTTCCCTATCTCACAAAAATGTGTTCACCTATCTTCATACAACTTGGATCTACTGCCATGTTGCTGTGAATCGGGCATGTGGATTAATTCCTGGGGGTATTGAACCCAAGCATCTTAAGCACCGCTTATACTCCCTGCGCTGGGCTGGGCTGCGCCAGGCGTACCACCGCGTATAACCGGAAATTGTTGCGTTGGCTTACGCCGCAGTATAAACGAAATTGCGCCTCGCTACGCCAGCTTACGCTAGGCCTGGCGTAAGCCAGCGCAAGCAGGCGGTGCAGAAATCTTGTCGGCCGATTTTACGCCAGCTTACGCCAACAATGAAAATTTCTGCGTCGTATTTTTTGAATTCTAGCCTGATTTCAAGCGAAATTTTGTGTTTTCTGAGTTTTCGAGGGCGGAAAAAAATTCGGTGATGTTTTTAAAATACGGAAAACCTTTATTTCACGTGAAATTTTGCCCCACAAACAGTGCAAAATATTTTTTGATTTTCAGCATATATTCGACCGATATTCATCTTCATCGGCCAATGTTCATCGCTTTCTAATGTTTTTTTGCGTCGAAAAAAATGGTGTTTTTGAACCATCAAAATAGCGTTTTTCTTAGGTTTTGTTCACGCAGTATTTTCTAGTTATCGATAAATTTCGACCGAATAAATATTCTTCATTCTTGAAATTCTTTCGGATCGGAAAAAATTTGGCGATATTTTTCAACCATAGGAAAGCGTTTTTTTCGAGAAAGTCTCGCCGGCAAATATTTATCCAAATTGTCTCTTTCGGCAAATATCAAACGTGCCTCTTTCCTCTTTTCCATACGCGCTATACGATTTAGCGGGCCGCGAGTCCTGGGGGGTGGGGATCGGATGACTGTTTTTGGCTCCATAGAGGAAAAAAAATCGATTTTTTCACCAAAAAAGTTCAAAAAAAGTTTCGAAAAATATTATGTTTTCTTAAAAAACGATAAAAAATGTATTTCTGGTGCGAAGCGCCAAGAAAATTGACGTTTTTGGACCATTTTTTATTCAAAAATTGATATTTTTCATCAAAAAAATAATAGTTTCCAGTATTTTTCCGACCAAGAGTATGGGGGTCCCCGTGACCGGACATTAGAGCGCGGGACAATAGAGCGCGGACATTAGAGCGCAGGACAATAGAGCGCAGGGACATTAGAGCGCAGGACAATAGAGTGCAGGAACATTAGAGCGCATCTCTTGATTCGAAAAAATTAACTAACGTTCAGTGGTCTGAATGTTAATTTTAAAATTGTTTTTGAACATGAAAAAAGAGTACTATGCAAGAAGCTTTATTTCAAAAGTTGACAAAGTTTTCAAAAGCTGACAAAAAACTGCGTGTGATTCTGAAGGCAAGTTAGAAATTCAAGATAAATTCGAAAATGACAAAATGGCACAATTTTATTCAGAGATTCAAAGGTAGACAAGCAATAAATCAATAAAAATATGTGTGCGAGTATGGATTAGAGGTAAATTCCATGTGAGCAGCTGAATAAAAAAAATGCAAAAAAGTATGAGTAATGAGAAAGTAGACGAAAAATGAGATATAAAAAGGAAAAAGAAAAACACGAGAAAATGAATACAAAGAGAAAAGAGATAAAAAAAAGAAAAATAAATAGAAAATAGGGGACAGGAAAAATTAAGAAAAGTGATGGAAGAAAAAGGAAGAAAAACAACAAAAAAAATAGGAGAAAATACTGCGTGGTAGAAAAAACTCGCGATTATCTCGAGCTCGAGATAATCGCGAGCTCGGACATAAAACTTAAACCCGAGCTCGAGCAGTGCAGTTGCAATAAATTTTCTAGTCTAATTCTGATCGCTAGGTCGGTTTTAGTGGCACACAAAAGTTAATCGTCATCGGTAGTAGGTTTAAGTCCGAGGGTTTTTTATGCTTGTCATAATGAATTTTCTAAATAATCAACTAAATAATCACCAAGCAAATCGAGTTGGATTTGTTCAACATTTTGACAATAAATATTTGGTTTTGACCTGTATCCAATGTTGCTAAAATGCGAATTCCGATTTTTCGGATTCGAATTTTTCTTTTCCTAAATTGAGCTTTTCGCTTTCCGACGCTAATTTTTCTTGCTTTATAGAAACACTGTTTCATTCCAAAGGATCCACTTTTTGCCACTTCGACTCTTCAACCATCAAACCTAGGCTTCCCCATGAAACTTTCGATGAAACGGCGGCCAATTCAGATAAACTTGTATCAGATTACAGACCTCCCCGGATCTCTTGGAATGCTGCTGGTGTTCTTCTATGATGGTTGGAGAATTTTCGGAAGGTAGACTAGAATCAGGCGGTCCAAAAATCTTCTTTTGTTTGGCTCTTCACATTTTTCAATGTAATTCTTATATCTTCCAGAGACCTATGGACAATGGGATTTTGTGCATTGTCTTCGGCTCCGATTATATTCCAGACGTGGGGCCGGTTTCATCAAAGAAACTTAAGCTACAGCTGAGCTGCAGTTTGAGCTGTAGCTTAACTAGTAGCTTAACTATATATTATACCATTTCGTAAACATATCGAGGTTAAGATGCAGATGAGCTGTGCAAATCCAAAACTAATCGATATTTGAGACAAATTTCTCTCAAAAGTACTTCTTTTCTAGGTGTTGAATTTCGAATACATTTTCTCCTTGAAACTACTCGAAATTTAAGCGGGAAAAAAAGACATACGAACAGCAAACAGAAAAACAAATAATGTTGGACACAGTGTTTTTTTCACGAACTTTTGTTTACTTTTCATTTCATGCGCGCAATATAAAGTATTGGCGATGTTTCTTCCTGGAAGGTCGAGATAATCGCGAGCTCGGACTTAAACCTGACCATCAGTTAATCGCGAGCTCGATTTTTTTATTGCAACCCGAGAAAGATGAAACTGAGCTCGCGATTAGCTAATTCTCAGCATTAACAACTTAATACCGAGCTCGCGATGATCCTCAGCATTAGTTATTGCTACCGGCCCCTGCGCTTGAATGTCGCTGCGCTCTATTGTCCTGCGCTCTAATGCCTCGGTACCGGGGGTCCCTATGACTACCATATGGCTAGCCATACAAATCCTAAAGGGTCACCCAATGGCTATCTAATCGCGGACGATTTCTGGGGTATTCCAATAGCACTCCCTCCCAATTACATGTATGTTTCTAACCAAATTAAAGTTATCATGGTTTATCCTTCCAAAAAGAGCATCCTTTCTCTGTGTGTTATTTTATGAAACTTGAAACGGAGTAAATAGTGGGGTTTTAATCAAAATGCGGCTGTTTTTTCCAAAATATTTTAAAATGTTGGGAATTTTTGGAAAATTTTTGTTCTGATTTTGATTCAAACGATGAAAAACATCAAGAAGCATACGATAAACAGTTTTAAAAACGATTTCCAACATGTTTTAGCTAAAAAACCTGCGATTTTTTGTTTGTCTGCTTATCTAGCATAAGATTGGTTATACTTCTTACCATACATGCACGGCATAGAAATTCTGCTGGGGGCAGCCAGAACAGGGGGTGGAACACAAAATTTTTTATCGTTCATGATAACGAAAAGAAAGGTATTCTAACGTCCGAACAGCATATTCTTACAACTATATTAGTCAGATATGTAGAATAATTATCTTAGAATGCACTTTTTAAAGTTATAATGTTATTTCTTTGGGATCAAGTATGCCTTGTTTAGAAAAATTGTTAAACTACAGCATCATTTCCATTTTTATGATGACTTCCTCTTCTCTCTTGCTCATTTTTCTACATCAATTTCTCAAATATTGCTGGGGCGTCAAATCTGCTGGGGGTCAGCAAGAATCTGCTGGAGGTCAATAAAAATCTGCTGGGGGTCAAAACCCCCTAAACCCACCCCCCCCACGTGCATGTATGCTTCTTACGCCATGCTGGGCTGGGCCTTGCATGCTACGCTGCGCTACAGCAGGCTGGGCTGGACCAGCCCAGGGTAGCCTGGTGTAAGCGTAAGTCCAGCGTGTCGTTAGGGAGTATATATACGCCTATGGACTCTGAAGCTCAGGTTGTTCACGCCTTTTCCCGCGGAAGCTCCCACTAAACTTTTCACACCTCATGAATTTTTATGTTTATAAAAAAATTTTGTAAAAGTTGGTCACAAGACGTACATCCCCATGGACCTCGACCCCAAGCAATTTCGGCTGCTATCATGTATGCTGGAAGCTATCAAAAAATTCTCAATCTACACTATTTTGATCCTATAATTAAGAATAAAAAACACTGCATCGTAACAAACTTCTCATTCATTCGAATTCCTACAGAATTTGCGAGTTGTATTAGAAGGGGAGTTCTATTTGAGAAAAAGACAATATCGTGAACATCAAAGCGGGAAATATTTTTTTCGTTTACTTCCAGTGTCGATTGATTTGTTTTTCAGACAATATCAAGTATTCCTCCTGGATGCTTTGCCGGCGAAGACGAAATCATTATTCTCAATCACGGATACCGAAAATTTAGCGATATAAGGGATGTACTGAATGGAGAATCCATTCTTTCACTTTCATCCACAAATAATGAAAATAAGACAATGTGTTATTCGAAGCTGAAAAGTTGGATCCATTTTGATCCGAAAGTTAGTGTCAGTTTTTTGTTCCTTCAATTAGAAGATTCACATTTCTTGCACATCACGGCTGACCACCTGATCTATAAGAGTGGTTATAACGACGCTATGAATTTGACAAGAGCTGCAAACGTTCGTGTTGGTGATCATCTTTACATCAAATATGGCGATTCAGTACAGAAAAAGAAAGTGATCAAGATTCAACAAAGGCAGGCATTAGGTGCTTATGCACCTCTTACTGAATCACGTAACTTATTTGTCAATGATATACTCGTATCCTCTTTCACCCATGTAGAAAATGTTTATCTTCAAGAAATTATGTTTCAATATGCTGGTTTTATAACATATTCACTCGATACAGTCATACCATCTCTGAAATCTCCAGGTATTGCTTTTTCATTGATCAACTTTCTCGATTTGTCATATTTGTTTGCGCATTGCTCAGAATAAAGAGTCAATGACAATAACATACATTCAGATGTAATCCAACCGACCAGTACATAAGATCAATAGACCTGTGTCTTTTTAAATTGCATTGAACAATAAAGTTTTAAAGCAACTATTGACGTTTTTGCAATTTTTTCAATACCATGAGTCTTGCATTACTGGAAATTTGTGAACATTCTTAGCTACCCAGCTGAGACAGTCTCTTCTCTTTGCTCAACATTTCAGTAAAAGCTAAGCTAGGGTCCGGGGCTCAAACCTAGAATTTTACTGTTAATGTGCGCTCACTAATCAAATGAACCAACCGAGCAAAGGTAAAGGTATTTTTCGTACATATATAATTCTGCAACAATTCGATATTCAAGAAATTTTAAAGTTAAAGTCACATGGCAATTGGTTCAGCTGAAAATTTTTGAATGAAATTCTTGTTTTTCCAGTCTTTATTCTAGTTTTCTATTCTAGTACATTATGACTAGTTTTGTTGTTCTCAAGCTTTTTAAGAAAAAGAGCCTATAGACTTCTCATTCATAACTCCATTCATTATCTCTTTATAAGACAAAACAAATTAACTTTAAATATAACTCAAAAATTTGATTAAAAAAAAATTCCTGCGGAATAATTTATGTGTTACACGTCAAGATCAATTAATTGACAGGATGATAAATCTCTTCCTCTATTCAAGGTGGAGAGATTAATTGCCATGATGAAAGATAAAGACGATAAAGAGATCACATTCTGAAGTGGGACAATGAACAGTCTTCTTCAGAGAGCTCTTTCAATAAATGAAGCATTTTCAGCAATGCCTCAGTTTCTTAACATCAATCCGCATCTTCACGCATCGGAAGATAATAGTGATTCAATTTTTACAAATCCAGAATTAATTCAGAATTGAGACAAAGTTTCACCGAAAATCGGTTTTCAATTTTAGTTATTTTGCACAGATCGACCAACGTAGAAAACTAAAAACTATGACATATTGACCAAGTCTGTCAAGAAATATTTTTCTTATGCTCCTGCTATGCATCACTACAATGTGATTCTTATCACATTTTATTCATTTTCGTCACCAAAATGATCAAGCAGAAACGTACAAATTGTGCGTACTTTAAAGGCAATAGTGATGGGGTAATTTCTGCCATAATCTAGACATCTTATCTATATGCAGCGACCAATCAGAAAAAGCAAGAAGCAAAGTTTACTGTACGTAAATGATTTTTCACTTCCGACATTAAATGCTTAGAAAATTATTTGCAAGCTGTCGATTGGGTCGGGGAAAAATATTTGGGCTTGGTGCTGCTTGAAAAACATTTTTCGGCTCGAAAATGAGCTTAGAATATTGCGTGGAGTAATGAATCTGTGTAGTGTTTTTCTTTTGTTTTGAACTTACAAAATCGATAATTTTATTTTTATAGCGTTGTTTTGAACTGCTGTTTAAACGGCACTAAATCAAATGCTATAAAAAACACTTTTGCCCAAAACTGTAAACCGTCAAAATATAATTTTTTAGGATTTATTAGTATGCGTCAGGTGCTGTTCCATTTCGTTGGCTTCCGAGCCTTATTCGTGGTCATCACTTTCTGTCCTTTGGCTCGTTCCCATTGGCGTTCGGCTTTCATCAACATCACATGACCGGCGTTTTTCACTCGCTGATTGTTATTATTGTTGTTACTATCATCGCAGAAAGCACGACAGCGCTTTGACTATATGTTTGTCATAAGTGCATCCCCTCTCTTGACTTTGAGATTGTTTTTCTAGCGAACCAAAGGTATTTGGGGATGAAATTTGGTGAAAATATGTAAGTTGATCTCCTTTATTCAACAGTGTGAATAAGCACGATTGGGATACTGTAGCTTGTGTAAAATGTGGCCAAAAAATGGTCAGACTTTACCCCTATCCTATTTAGCGGCTATTAGAACGGATTAGCAGTTTTCGGTGTTCAATGTGATGGTAAGGACCTAAATGAAGAACGCCTTTTCGGATTTTTGAAAAAAATCATTCCTCGTTGTAATATGGTGTAAAGATGATTTTTTGATGATCGTATGAAATTTCAGGCTAGAAAAGGGCCAGGAACAAAATTCTTTCCCTGTTGGATAAAGAATTGAAAAACTCAAATGCACATGCTATAATAAAATTATGATGATGTAAAGTGACTTTACATCAGCCGAAAAAACGGACAAAGTTTTTTTTCAAGTTCAGCTCTCGAAACCGATTCCGATCGATCCGGCGTACTGAAGTCCCTTGGAAAAATTTTTCATTCGTCGAAAAAAGTCACCAGAAGTGAAAAATTTGCAATGAATTTACATTTAAAAAATTGGCTGCGGCATGTTATATGTGGGATAGAGCTTTGATCTTATGTTTATTGAATCCAGCGTAATGGAATTGTTTCGTGAACGGACATTTGAGCGCAGGACAATAGAGCGCAGGGACAATACAGCGCGGACATTAGAGCGCAGGCACATTAGAACGCAGGACAATAGAGCGCAGGAACATTAGGGAGCATATGTTGGTTCGAAAAAAATTTTAACCAACTTTCTGTGGTCAGCGATGAACGCGAATTTTAAATAATTGCTATTGGACATGAAAAAAGAATAAAGCATAGCTAAGAAATTGCGTGTATGATTCTGGATGCGAGTTGAAAATTCAAGATGAATTCGAAAATAAACAAAATGAAACAATTTTATTTGAAGGTTCAAAGGTCAAATATCTGTGATTTTTTCGCAATTTTTGACAAAATACTCAATAGTGGAAAAAGGCTTTGGCTTTGACCTGAGCTTCTTCAGAGACACGAAAAAATTAAAGTATTTTTGGGCTGAAATGTAGTTATTTTTCTATTGTTTTATTTCCGTTTTTTCATTTTGCTCTGATCTAATTTTTCTGTGCTCTATTGTCCCGCGCTTTAATGTCTCTGAGCTCTACTGTCCATGCTTTATCGTCCTGCGCTCCAATGTCCTTGGGCTCTATTGCGCCTATCCATTATTGTCCTGTTCCCTATTGTCTCAGTGGCCGACGCAAAAACTTTTTTGGGGTAAACAGCATTTTTTCAAATTCTTGAAGTGACTAAACAATGGCGTGCAGCTAAAATTCCACATGGAGCTGGTGGATCTTCTACTAAACTCCATTCGTTTTGAAATGATCGATGCAGCGGCCGAAGTTCCGACAAACGCAGCCGTACCCGACATCATTAAATAAATTAGGACGATCTTGAAATGATTGAAAAGAGTGATCATCAAGGAGCCTTGTAGTGAATAGTCTGTTTTTTATAAAATGCTTCCGAATAGAAAAGTGACACAAATCAGTAGTGTCTTCAAAGTCGTTTATATTAGGCTCTTTCTGTAAAATTTTTTACTCCAAAAATTGTTAAAGGTTAGGCGAGTGTGCTCACAAGTTTCCAGTCCTATACGATAAATCGTTCATCAGCCAATTGTGGAAATCTGAAATACTACTTGCTTTCCACTTTCATTATTTAGAAGCATTTCAGGAAAAACAGACTATAGAAATGTAGTTCCATAATTTTCAAAACATATTTGGCTAAGATCTCGCTGCATCGTTCATTTGAAAAGGAATGCAGTATAATGTGTAAAATTTGGTACTTGTGGACGTCAGAAACGTCAGTTTTCACCACCTGATTTTAACGTCGAATTGCAGAAATCTACTTGGCACTGGGGTGCTGTCTTCACAAAGCTTATACTTAAATTTTTTACTCAAGGATTTTCTTGGGTTAGTTCAGTGGAATCACAAAGTCTCATAACAATTGTTTCCTCGATGTGTAGTAAGTAATAGTTCTATTGTTCTGGATCATTTAAATAAAAACAGACTATTCCACAACGATTCATCATCTCTTCAGAAGAGATAATAAATTAACAAGTCAACAATTTGGTTCAAAAAATTTTCTTTGAGCATGATTTATGTGTTACACGTCAGGATTTATTACTTGGCAAGATGATGAATCTCTTGCTCTATTCGATTAATGAAAAAAAAAACTTATAGGGTAAATTGATCATTCATTCACAAGATAAAAGAAATTCGGTCACATCTCGAAGTGCAATGAACTGTCGTATCATTCTGCAGCTGTCAATTGAAGAAGTGTTGAAATTTTAGAAAAATACGATTTTTCCAAACTGTTGCTCATAATTATCAAAATTAAGAATTGTTAGCTGAGTAATCAGAAATTGAAATTCAGTTTACATTTTCACAGTTAATATAATAACCGATCATGACCAATTACTCATGACTGATTACTTACTCAGAAGTAAAGTGAAAATCGACATCGAACAGCAGTGATTTACTATGAATAAGTACGGTTCATGACATATTGTAGCCATAAGTATGCAATTGTAGGATGAAAAACTAGAATAGATAGATTGTTTGTTGAACAGTACTTGAAAACTCTAGCTTGACTGACCGATGTGCAGCAGCCTTTTTAGGAATGGACACTTTTTTTCTGGACAGCATTCAATTTATTTAATTTTTTAATTCATAGTCAGACTTTAGCCAACGCTAATTCTACCACTACTATCACATTTTCCGAACCATCTGCGTAACTATAGGACATGTCTGCCTTGTATGTAGAGGGTCGAGGGTTCGAGCCCCATACTGATAATTATTTTTCTGATTCACTAGCCACCTGGATGGCAAAAATTTCGGATTGATCACTGGTACATGTCTGAGTCAGGTCTTCTTATAATTTTTCATAACATAACAGTCCTATTAGAACAATCGGTTCCATTGAACATACATACGCAATCAATTCCATGGTCAAACTAAACATTTCAACAAGACAACTCTCACAGACTGCCGTAGAGGGCTACAATTACTGCGCAAAAAACAATTAATATGTTGCAGCAGTTCACAGAGCTGCCTTTTTTACGCAAGTACTTCGTGTTGTAATGAAAAATCACATGCTTTGTTGTTCTGAACTTGGTCTTTCGAACTCTAGCTTTTGTTGAGTTTGAGTGCCATTGCGTGGTTGGAATAAACTGTGATTTCAGTGTGACTAAAAGCGATTTATCTGTTGGAATTGTATACTGCTCACCATTCATAGACTTTGATGTAAAAATTGTTGAACTATTGATCGACGTTGACCTAGAGACAACATAAACACTGAAACATTTGAATCGAAATTAACAAGTATTCACTGACCCTATTGGACTACTTGAGTAATCTTGCATGCTTGCAATATTGAAGTTCTTTTGCTCAATGGTACTTTTCCTAGTTGTAAAATTTTCACTCATTTTCCTCGTTGAAGTTCCATGTATGGTATTTGTGAAGATTGTACCCGTAGGGTCACCAGCATTGACGTGCATCGCGAAGTGCTTGGTCCCTTTGAAAATTTGTACATCAAAAAATTGCAGGTGAAACAAACCATCGATATCGGAGTTAGATCTGCGAGAAAGTTCTGATGGACGGCATAAGGTCTTTTCAGCGATTTTCCGTGCCGTTTTAGTTGGTTTTATATTCTGGAGGCACACGACGACTTATCACAAAGTCATGTCAACATTATGGCAGCTCACTGTTTATCTTGTATCAAAATGAACTCGGGTAAAAACGAAAATCAATGCTTCGTTTTTACCTGGGAGTTGAATACTAATGAAAAAAGGCATTTTAGACGCTAAAATTTCCAAAATTTCCTTTCTTCTGGTAATTAAAAAATTTCTTTATCTCTTGTTTTCCAAGCCATCGATTGTTTTAAACTTTAATCTCATTGTCAAACACATCTTGACTCTTTCAAGTTGGTGTTTGCTTTTGATTGGTACATTTTCAAGTCATTTGTTCATGATTGAACGATTCAACTGGGGTCAGTTGCAATATCACCGATTCAGAATATTTAAATTCGACATTATTATTTGTTTGCAAAAAGTTTGGTCACAGTTGTACTTCAACATGTCATTGTTTGCATAAGCATATTTTTTTCTCTGATGTTCGTTTGGGAAAATATACTGTTGTCAAATTTCATCTTTTGCTTGACATGAAACCGTTTTTTCTCTATTAAGAATAATACTCGGATTGAAATCTGATGATTAGCTACAGAGTTCACGATTTTTTGCAACCCTTAAAAGTTAAAACCGACGTCACTAGTCTAGAAGTTAAAACTGTGCTTGAATAAAACTCCAGGTTTAGATATTGCAACCGGCCCAGAATTTGTTAAACAGGCCTTTGTACTGTACCTAGAGGCTCAATTTTTCACTGACTTCAAATCAAAGTGGGAAGGAAAATGATAGTAAGACGACTAAATCATTCTAAAATTTGTTGCGTTTACCGGGTCGAGGTCTGTACAGGTTTCTACTAGGCAAATCTGCTGCTGATGTAGTTTTCTTTTTTCTGAATTTTCAACTACATTCGACCATAGATGCACATGGGCGGGCTTAGGCGTCTAGACCTCTAGCAAGTTCTGATGGACGCCAAGCAGATTCTTGCTGTTCCCCAGCCACAGCATTGATCAAGAGAATGATGAAGTAAAATGAGAAAGAAAAGAAGATAAATACGTCATAAGAATCAAAATGATGCTATACTTTGACGGTTTTTCAGGAAAAAAGCATGCATGATTCTAGAAGATTAACATAAAGACGTTTAAAAAGCAGGCCAAGTGAATACGGTATTTATTCGAATAAACGCCGCGGCGTTTATTTTTTCAATTGTACTTTTGGTGCGGCGTTTATTCGAGGGTGGCGTATATTCGAGGGCGGCGTTGATTTAAATTCTGAGTTAAACACCACATATATTTTAATAAAATTTTGACTTTTTTAACAATTACTATTCATAATTAACAAATTTTTATAAAAGCACTGATAATAGGTACTTATAGCCTGTTTTCTATAAAATGCTTCCAAATAGAAAAGTGACACAAATCAGTACTGTCGTCAAAATCGCTTACATAGGGCTCTTGCTATAAAATTTTTCACTCTAAAAATTGTTAAAGGTTTGATAAGTATGCCCACAAATCTCTAGTCCTACATGATATATTGTTTACCAGAAAATCGTATAAATCTGAAATAATACATGCTTTCCACTTTCATTATTTAGAAGCTTTTCACAAAAAACAGACTATAGGTATATATTCAGGGAATTTCAACTGTTACAATTTCATCATCCAAATCAACTTCAAACTCGTTTACCTATATTTATGCAAAATACCTTATGAAAACTGTACTTATTTTTGCACTTTAAACTAAGGATGGTAAGTCCTGCCGCGGCGTTTATTCAAGGGCGGCGTTTATTTTTTTTCACACATAAGGTGCGGCGTTTATTCGAGGGTGGCGTTTATTCAAGGGCGGTGTTTATTCGAATAAATACGGTACGTTTACATATTTGACTAACTTAGATGGAAAAATTTGCTCATTGAATGTTAGAAAACCTTTGTTTAGGTAGTCAAGAAAGAAAAAATCTTATACCACTGTAACGTACCTGCTAAAGCAGTACTGTAAATACATAGCATACTGTATGTGATAAACATTTATTAAATATTATTCATTTTCGTATTTTATCGTCTCAAGGGTGTCTGGGATTCACACCCAAACATTCCTATAAAATTACGTGAAGTACTTTATTTTGATCCGTTCACACCCCAGTAGCCCAATTAAGATGCCCCAATTAATTTGCACAAATGGCAGCTGGTCCCCTAGAACCTACACTAAACTACACATTCCACGGCTACCGTAATCCCCCCCTAAAAATCGTAAACAACACCTGCACACAGTAAAATACGTAAAAGCTCCACCAGACAGTAGTCTCAAGTGTAACGGTAGCAACGGCCCCACAAAACGTGTGTATTCAGAGAAACAGATACAGGAAGCATGCACAGAAGCACAGAGGTGTGGCTAAGCCCACCGTAGAAAGCAAGCCAAGCACGAAAAGCATACAGTACCAGGAAAGCATTAGAAAGGCGTAACTAAGTAAGCATAAAAAGTGTAGCAGGAAGCGAGGATTGGCGGAAGAAGATGGACAGAAGCACGACCTCCTGCGACGCCCAGGGAGTGGCCAAAAACATTGTATAAAAGGAGAAGCAAAGCGTGATTTTGTGATTATTGGTTAGAATTTTTGGGTGTCGAATTCGTCGTTTTTAAAACCGCGCTCGCCCCCGTTTTTATATTTGCAAGCAGCCATTTTTACAAAAGCATTTAAACCGAGGCCCGTTTGTTATTTTTTAAACCGAGACCGCGTTTTTCGTATTGTTGTCGACGTCCCAAAGCAGCAGTCAATTAGTAGGGTATCCCACCCGTAGTGTTGAATTGTTTCGTTGCTCTAACGTCCATTTGGTTAAAGTAAAGTGCTTCACACAAAATCTGGTCGTTACACCACTCCCTATCTTGGCTAACCCCTAGCAGAGTTTCCATGCTGTTTAAATTCTGTTGGGGGCAGTTCGTTGCACAGCTAGCCACATCTAGTGTTATTTTGGACACGAAAATGCTACCTAGAACGACGTAGCCATTTCTCTGTGTTAATTTACCATGAATTGAGCTTGATGTTGGCGTATCTCCCAAATTTCTTATTACATCTTGGTTGCTCTTGTGAATCAAAAAAGTTGATTCGTTGCATCCATCGGGGTATTCTGGTGTTGTTAATGCTGTAAAAATAACCTTCAACACAATGTACACCCCAAACTGGAGAAGAAGGCATGCACATTCAAAAGTCGTAGAACTTATGAAGATTACATAAAAGGTTGCAGGTTGTCTTAGAAGCGAAATTTTCATTTTCACATACATTTCAATAAATATTTGTCCGATTTGTAACAATTTTCTGGCCATAGACGAAACTTACTTTGCTTATAATTGAAACAAAGTAGATCTTGGACATTGAGTGATTGATTTGTCAATGAATCGCTTACTATGCGCAATTTGCCACCCCTTTGGAGCACGAAATAGACATCTTCATTTCGACTTGCAAAAACAAAACATCCTTTCAAAGTAGGATGCTCCTCCAGTTTGAGCAATGTCATATTGTTGCAATTTTGAGTTTGTTGGATAGTCATACTTGTCCAGTTTAACTGAATCATCGCATGACTCCGATAATTCATCAATAAGACTGACGGATAGCCGTCGATTCGCCTGACATACCACAACGTATTCAAATCAGAAGACTTCAGACGCCGACCATCGGTTGCCACAATTTCGTAAACATGATTCTCGCAGACGCTATGGCAATCTGAGAAAAAATAGTGTTTTGAAAAATGCTTCACATGGGAAACAATGAGGAGTCTCCTTAATCAATTCAGTCTAAAGAATTTATATTTTCAAATTTCACCGAAATATAAGGTACTATGGAATTTGAAAGAGCCAACTTGATGTTTTCACCCTAATTTGAAAACCGTGGGGGACTTTAGAAAATGTGATGTGGGAAATTTTCGCTGACCCATCAAAGAGGTCCTTGAAGAGGAAATTTTGGATTTTTTTGACCCACAAATTCGACAGTTAGTTTAAAATTGCCTAACAAGCCGAAAAAGGCATATATGGCGCGATATTTTGTCAAAAAATTGACATTTTGCAGTTTTTTATGACCAAACGTACGCGGGTCTCTGTGGCTACCATGGCAACCTTTCTATGCGCTGGTCGGTGTCGAGCCCCCTTGTGCATCGCATATCTAATTTGCGTAACTGCGAGATAGACTATGGCGCAAACCGATACTTCTGTACTCTGAAGCCCATTTCGAACAAATATACTATTATTAGTGTCGAAAATTTTCTTATACTTGAAAAAAATCTGCATGACCGCTAACAATTTTTTTTTTACTTTGTTCGCTCAAGATGTCATAACAAGCTAAACTTCCAAAACCTCATAAAACTGCACCGTTATTTTCTTGAAAAAAATGAATCTTTGTTCATAAAAATCAAGCCTATTCCATGATCTGACAAGACATGCAACAGATATTGAGGGTATCTTCTGACGAATATAACTTAGATTTATTGCAACACATACACTTTTAGTTCCACAAATGAACATTGCATCCTTATAAACCCATCGCCAAAAAAGCTTGCTACCACTGCATCGTAAAATGCAGTAAAGACTTTTGATCATACAATACCCATAACTGTTTTGTAAGGGCCGCGTCTCAGGGACCATAGCTAAAAATTGTTTTTAAAAGAAAGTAATTTACGTTTATGGTTTTGTTATTTTTCGTTTCATTTATTTTATGTTGGTAAACGTTTCTTTGTTCAAGCTTTCTTATTCTTTTTTGTTTTTTTTGGATTTTTCTTCCTCTCTATTGTTTCTTGTTTGAACTTTTTTTACCTTTCTTTCTATTGTTACGGTTGTTATGATTTACGTCTCCCCATTTTATTATTTATTAGTTGTTTTTTCGTATTTATTTCTTTTACCTTTCTTTTCTTAATTTTCTTAATACATTTTTGTATGTCCTTTTTTCATTTGGATATTCTTATTTTGCGATTTATCGTTTCTCTTTTGATTTCTTTTCTTGTGGGACTGTGGGACAGTTAGAACAGACTGTGTGGAACAGACTGTGGGACAGTTCCCTTATGGGACTGGTTGCGATGTGTATATTTCTCTTCATCTTTTTTTCATTTTCTTTCTCTATATTGTCTTCCTTCTTTTACATTTTTTTATATTCCCATTTTTTCCTCAATTTTTATTTGATTTCTTCAGTTTTCTTTTATTCAATTAATTTCCTTGTGTTTATGTCTTTTCTTATGCTTATTTTTCCTTTTCTTTCTTTAAAGTAGTTCTTATTTCTTACGTTTTTCTTTCATATATTTCTTTTTTATATCAACTGAGAAACACTGAGGTCGGGTTACGAATATATTGTTAACTCAGGGTAGTGATTTTCTTTTTTCTTCACTCCGAAAATAATCGGTTTTGTGTTTCTCGCACCACTTTTTCATGAGGGGCTTTCTTTGTAGTTGTGCAAAAATGTTTATTATGCCCCGATTTATTATAGGTAAATCGGCTATTGCTCTTAGCTGAGAAATTCAATGCAGCTTTCTTCGAAGTTCTGTTAAAAGTGGGACAATTGTGTCCTACAGAGTGCTTAGGGTGACACACACGAAAAAACTATGATCTTATTACTGTAAACAATGAAAAAAAGTAGCGCTCAGGTATCGATACAGTTCTATCCAAGTAAAGTTCGCAACATGAGTTTTCTCTATGATTTGGCCTGTCTATTGTCGACGCATTAGTATACTTATCCTCCGGCGGCTGTCACGTGACTGGCGAGCGAAATTATGCGAAACTTTTCTGTCACGTGACTGGCGAGCGAAATTCTGAAGAGCGAAATTCAAAGAGCAGCGTGAAATCATGACAATAAAACAATCTGTCTTCAAGATTATTTCAAAAATGTTTTCAAACTAAAATTACCGACTCAAAAATTTTTATAAGTTAATTGTTATGCTCACTTTAAGCATTGACACAACTTCGTCAGTAATTAAAAGTTCGAAAACGGACTCTGCCAGCTTACAATATCTTGGCTTACTCTGATTGGTATCCAGTACGATTTACTACTGCTACTAAACAACAAGTAGCGCACTCATGCTAAAAAACTTGAAGTATAACTAGAAATCTGATTAAATTTCCGATATATCTTGTTCCATATCTGGTTTTTTCTCTTCGTATCCTGTTCGTCTTTTAAGAGGGCTGGATTTTCTTTCTTGCCAACAAATATCTTCCTAATTTCAATCCCCTCAATAATAATATGCTAGTATAAAAAGTTCCGTAAGCAATGAATGTATTCATTACTACTATACATTTTTTGAACTTAATACTTCCTCTACAGGTTAGCTTCCTTTACCACAGTATTTGCTCTGATGATGTTTATTTTTTATGATTTGTGACGTGGATTCTATTGAGGGCGTGTATTGTGGGTATTTTTCACGGTTTTACAGTGGGGAGTGAAGAATACCATCAGTCACGGTTTGGCTTCCTCCAAACCAGCCAAAAAGTGCTTATCTGCTTTCCTCGCCCTCAGCTCTGCCTTCATGTCACCGTCAGCCCGTGGGAGAATGCTGGGGGTCTCGACCACATACTGACACTAAACTGATTCTGGCCGAAACCAGGCAGATTTTCAGCTTCAGTAAACTTAATCCAACGTCAGCTGGCATTCAATTTCTCCACATAACGTACCGAATATTGAAGTAGTATTGAAAATCTTACTTGAACATATTCCTACTACATGAAAGTAGATACTCTTACTGTATACCACTGAGGCCCAGGTTATTTACTCCATGTCTTACGTCCCATTTCATGAAAGTTTCCACTAAGTTTTTCACAGCTCATGAAAATAATTTGCTAAAGTTAACAGAGGCGGAGAAAGCATATCCACAGCGGATCTTGATCCCTAGCAGACTTCAGATACATTGCGTGTACGCAGCCAGCCATAAAAAATGTTTAATCTTACTGTCAACCTCTTCGCCAAGGAATCGCATATTCCCCAATCCCAGATTTCTGAGCAGTGGCATGTCTGATATACCTCTGAAATGAAGTTGAGCAGCAGTAATCGCTAGTTCTTGTTGACATTTCCTTAGGAAGCACTGCTTCATATCAAACTTCTATCATTAGAATTCCAGTAAATTTCGCAATTTCAATAGGAAGGTTTTGTTATATTAGAATAGACAGAATATTGTGAATAATTAAAAAGAATGACATATTTCTTCATAATTAATTAATTGATCTGTTTTTCAGACTGCGACAGTTACTCTCACTTCTCCCGGATGCTTCTCTGGTGAAGACGAAATTATTGTTCTCAACCATGGAACCCAAAAATTTAGCAATATATCGAATATAATGAACGAAGAATCTATTCTTTCTCTTGCATCCCCAAATTATAAAGAAAATCAGACGCTGTTTTATTCAAGACTGAAAAGTTGGATTCATTTTAATCCAACAGCTAGAGTCAGTTTTTTGTTCGTCCACTTAGGCGATTTACATTCCTTGCACATCACAGCTGACCATTTGATTTACAAAAGTGGTTACAAGAATGTTATGGATTTGACAAGAGCTGCAAACATCCGTGTTGGTGATCACCTTTATGTCAAATATGGCGATTCAGTACGGAAAAAGGAAGTGACCAAAATTGAACGAAAGCAGGCATTAGGTGCATATGCACCTCTTACTGTATCACATAACTTGTTTGTCAACAATATACTTGTATCATCTTTCACGCATGTAGAAAATGTTTATGTTCAAGAAATTATGTTTCGATACGCTGGTTTTATGACATCTTTAATTGAAACATTGACACCATCTGCAACATCTTCGGGTATTGCTTTTTCATTGATCAACTTTCTCGATTTGTCATATGTGTTTGCACACTGTTCAGAATAAAATGTTGATTACAGTAAAATTTATCCCCGATGTAATTAGCTCCCATAAATGCAACAGCTTGGGTTTTTCGCAATTTTTGAATGAACTATAAGTTATGCATTGCTGGAAATTTGTGAAAATATTTAGCTAACTTGTTCAGACAGCCCCTTGTTGTTACTGAGGATTTGAGGCAAACTGAGCTAGCTGCTGCTAACTTCCGCATGTTGTGCAGGTTTTTGGTTGGCTCAAATAAAGAATTGAAGGTGAGCTTGGATTAATTAGAACTTCTCCTTGGCTAGGCCTCCGATCAAGTGCAACAGTCTTTGCCCTGACAACAAAATATAGTAATTAAATGGAGCTCTACAGAGCGGGCCTTGTAAACTTCTAGCCAAAAAACCTATGTCCACCAACCTGAACAGAGAAGAAAGTCCCTCTAGTTTGATGTCAACAACGCATTCACACCTGGGTAATTGACCCAAAGAATGCATGTTGGCAAAATATTTGCAAATTATTAATTATAGACAATATTATCAATAAATGTATATCGATCACTACATTTGTGCAAGTATATAAAACAAAGTCAGATATATGATTTGATTACCATTATTTGTATAAAACCAAGAATATCGCCCATAATACTGAATGATTTTCTTCATCACTTTCTTCTTTATTATTGCGCTCTGTTTCTATGCAAATCGTCTGCACCCGCCTAACACCTGTCCTCGATTTTAATGTCGACTTCCTCATCACGAAATGGGCATCAACAGGGTGCCCAACGCCGAGGCTATGACTATCTGAACCTGTTGATCGAAGGGAAATGCACCCTCTTATACATATATAACTTTACAACATACAGTTCGAGTCAAGGTGAGTGCTGTGGCCACTCTCAACAACTTTTACATACATAATTCTGTTGTGAAAGGTGAATATTGATTTTCAGGGGCTTTTTGCCAGATTGTTGCAATTTGACCTCATCATGAGAAATCTAAGGAATTTTCCGAGTTCCCATGTGTTCATCTAATGCTTGATTTGTACTTCCTTGTCATGAGTCCATAAAGTTTCAGTAAATTTTTAACTGTACAAGTACAGTGAGTTAACAACAAAAATTATCACTGTTCACAAAATCACGGGCAGATTAGCTTTTCATATTTGTTCATTCATTTGATGAGTTCACCAAAAAGTTCGATGTATACAGAGGCTGAGAGTAGTGAACAGAAGAATTTTTTATAATTCCCAAAGTAACTAAACAATGTTGTGCAGCTAAAATTTCACATGGAGTTGGTGGGTCTCCCACTAATCTATTCAATCTTATACTTTTCGACGTTCAAAACATTAATCTTCAAATGATTTTAACGTTGAAATGGGGAAATCTCCTCAACACTGAGTTACTGCCTTCACAAAGCTTAACCTGAAATTTTGGTTTCCTCAAGTTAGTTCAGTAGAATCAGAAAGCCCCCATAACAATTGGTTCAACAGGAAATCTTCGATGTGTGGTACGTTCTACTTCCATTGTTCTAATCATTTGAACATAAACAGACTACAGACATTTCATTCACAACTCCGTAACGATTCATTATATATTTAGAAGTGATAATAAATTACTCAAAAATTGGATTGAGAAAAATTTTTTTTGGGAATGATTTTTATGTTACACGTCACGATTCAATATTTGGCAGGATGATGAATCTCTTACTCTATTCGATTAATGAAAAGAAAACATATAGGTTAGTAGGTCACTTATAAGATAAAGGATTTTTAGTCACATCTCAAAGTGCGTGAAATGAAGCATTTTTATTTGTGCCTCAGTTTGATAACACAAATTCGCATTTCACTCATCATAGCCGATGAAATCTTCGTGTTGAGAGTGGCCAAAGCAGCCACCTCAACTACGAATTGTTGGAAAAAGAGAGCGCCTTTCCCGCTGCTCGGTTGGCTCAGTTGGTTAGAGCGTGCGGACGGTAGCCGCAAGGTCCTGGGTTCAAATCCCAGACCGAGCCTAACTTTTACTGAAGCCCCGAGTAGCGGGAAAAGGTTGCCTCAACACTCGCATAAGCAAATGATCTATTATATTAAAATTCAAGCGTCCGTTTGTGGTTCACAACACTGAAAATATTTACCATTTTATAAGATATACTTTTTTGAAAGAATATATAAACGACTCGGCAACATATAGAGCAATGTACGAACGTGCTATACATATATCAACAGTATACGTACACCTACAATATGCCTATGTTATAATATATAAATTTTTTTCAGAAAATTTTCTCTTCGAAGCCGTATGTTACAACATACCCTACATAGCCCTATGTTATAACATATCCCTATGTTATAACATGGTCCTAAGTCATAACATACTAAAAACTTGTTTTCACTTTTCGGCATGTTATAACATACTGACATGTTATAACACCTTACTACGTCAAACAATATCTCTATGCCATAACATGGCCCTACGTCATGAAAAGGACATGCTATAAAATATGGGAGACGTTATATAATGGTACATGCTATAGCATGGGAGGTGTTATAACATGAGATATCTTATAAGATGGAATGTGTTATAACATATCGCATGTGTTAATATGTCTCTTGTTATAACTTGGCCCACTCCATTTCTGTGCTCATTTTGTTTGTTCATTGTAGTTTAATCAAAAGTTTATGACAAATTGTTAGCGAATTTACATATTTAAGATTAGCGAACCCCATCTAGTAATGATTTAAATTTCATTCGAAAGTGATACCGGATTGTGCTGGAGCTGTAAATTGAAATTCTAAAAACATACTATTTTTTCTTACCATTACTCATAATTATCGAAATTAACAGTTGTTAGCTGAGTAATCAGACATTTAACTTCAGTTTTCATCGATATTAAAGCTTCTTACAGTAAATTAAATAGCCGATCACGATTGATTACTCAATTTTAAAAGAAATGTAGTGAAAATGGACAACAATGAGACACTAAATTGATAGGCTATATGACGAACAGAAAATGAACACTATAGCTTGACTGACCGAGGTACAACAGACTTTTTAGAAAGTAAACCGATTTTTTAGACGATCTGCAATTTATTTAATTTTGAATATAACCGACGTGACAAGGGAACGTTTCCAAGTTCAAACTCCGAAGCTGCTCATGCTACAGCATAAGGAGTAATTATATAGTTTCCCCAATATTTACACAGAAATTTGGATAATGCGGAACGAAAAGCTGGCCTATACTTGATATAAGGAACCACGAAAGATATGAACTTGTAGCAACTTTGTTCATCATAGAAGACGCGATAGCATCAACCTATAATATGCTTGTCCGCAAATTTCATAGCCCTATCTAGAGCCAAAACGGTACGGGATAGAACCTTGGGGGTTTTTTCATAATTTCGGGCATAGGGGTGAACTCCTTTTGTGATTTCGCCTCTATCTGCAAGTTGTGCTCGGTGGGACACCAAAAACATGCAAAAAAAGGTACTTTTCAAGGGCCCCCAGTTCCAGCATGCCAAACAATGAGTGTGCCAAATCCAAGCTCCATATTTCGGCCTAAGCATTTTGGAGATGCACTTTCCAACGGGTTTTCTCATTTTTTAAAAATATTGCCTCGATTCCATTATACCGTTGTCCAAACTCCCAAAAAGTGCGAAATTCGGAAATTTTGTTAGACAAGGTGAGCCAACAACAGGCGACCGGTTGTGACTTCCATAGCTTTCAAATGGGTAAAGCTTTGTTAATTCTGTTTCCTGCCGTCGATGGATAAAAAATCTGGCATAAAAACTGCTAAGTTTCAGCCAGATTGATCGATTGCTGATTGACGAGATTTGAGAGATTGCTGATTGACAAATAAATATTCAAAAAATTGACGAAATCAACATGTTTTAGCAAAAAAGTACAATAGGTCCAATCATAAAAATCACGTAACAGCTGGAAACTACGATAGAGCCGTTTTAGTGTGTCCTACATTCTGTTTGACCCATAATTTCAACCGTTGATTTTGCTTTAATTTTGCTTTTTTTCCAAATTCAAAACAAAATTTCTTGATCTTGGCAAAATTTTGCCCATATTGAAGCCAGAATTTGCTGACTTTAAATTACGTGTAGCTCGCAAATCTGGGTGATTTTAAAGTATTATTGTGTGTAAACAGCTTTACAAAACTTCTTTTCACAATAGGACAACTTCTACTTTGGTTTCACAACTTACTTCTTGAAAAATGATTACTTTTACTAAACTTCTGTTAGTACAGTAACCATAAATGCCTGGAGCATATAAGTTAACCCTTGTAACAAAGACAAACAGGGCATTCTAATGCAGCCATCCGCATTATAAAAGCTCCATCGGTTCGTTTGGGGTGTATGGGTTCTCCATCATGCGGAAATTCAATGGACGCAGTCCCTTTACACAAAAAATTATCCTGCATGTAAAACGCAGGTATTTCCGTGGTTTTTTAGTGGAAGGGGTTTCGGCTGAAGGGAATTCAGTGGATGTGGTCACTTGACACAAAAAAAATTATTCCCGGTGTAAACAAGCGCATTTTTTTGACATTTTGATGGAAGTGTTTTTCGACCACATAAATTTCAATAGATGCGATCACCTTACTTAAAAAATTATCAGCGATTTTTAGTGGGGAGGTCTTTTCGGCTATGGAGAATTCGATGGATGCAGTCATGTCACGCAAAAAATTGTCCTGAATGTAAAAAAAGTAATTCCGCGGTCTTTGGGGAAAGGGTTTCTGACCATGAGGAATTCAATGGACGCAGTCAGTTTAGACTAAAAATTGTCTTGTGCGTAAAGAAGGGTATTTCGGGGCTTTTTTGGGTTGAGAGGTTCTTGACTATGGGGAATTCAAACGACATGGTAAATTTACACACTCTTTACAGCATGTTCCAAATACTATGCAGTTAACAGATCTTTTACTTTTACCGAAAATCATGCAGCCTGCGGCACCGGCGCTAGCACATTATGTTTGTACGAAAAAGTGAACTCAAAAATCTCAAGAACGGTAGGGACTTGAGAAATAAAAAAAGATCATTAGATAGATAATTGAATACACTTCCATAATAAGGTTTGAACTATCAAAACTTACGTTTACATCTCAAGTTATTTACTTTACACTGCAGAAAAAAATCAAAAAGTGTGATCTCATTTTACACAACGTTTAGGTGCTTCTGGGAGATGGCTTAGAGGTTGTTCGATAGCTCTTCAAAAGTACTTCATTTACTTTTTTTTGAACATTATAACCCAATATTTGCGTTGAAGAGGGTGTCTCAGAACTTCGAGTGATTTCAAAAATATACTTTTCTTACCTTTAGCTCCATTAATATTGGTCCCAAAAGAGTCTAACCTAGCTTAAAATGTAGAACTCGATGGCATCTTTGATCTGGCAGGCACATGTCGAGAGAAAACAGTAAACTACGTTATCGTCATAGAGTCATATGTCAGAAAATTCGCGATTTTTACAGTAAGCTGTTCTGACGTTATATCTCAATTAATTTCGGACATTTTTCGTCAAATAAAACACCGTATGAAAGAAAAATGAAAGTTCATCAACCACATGAATTTTCATGGCTTTAGCTTCAGTCGTTCGTGAGAGACTTAATTCGGAAGACCAAAAAAATCATTATTTTTCAGCATCAAAATTTCGAAAAAAAGTTTGATAGATAACGAACGAAAAGTAATTATGCTCATTAGATTCCTCGTAAAAAGTTACAGTAGAATCTGATATTCAATTGTTATTTTGTTGAGATTTACGTTATCGCCGACATGTTTATCAACAAATTTAGGCCATAATTTTTTTCGAAAATTTATTTTTCGTGGAATATGTTGCATAACTTTGACAATAGTAAAGATGAAAGTCTAAAACTTGTTTCATTGAATTCAGCGTTCAATTTCCAACTGCTTTTAGGAAATAAAATTATTAATATTAGTTTGGTAGTCAGTTATTTAGATTTGGAGTTAAGAAAATAAAGAAAGAAACCATACTGCAAAGCTGTGCCGAGCTTTGCAGTATGGTTTGTTTCGAATGCGAATGTTTCACGAACAAAGGCGGAAATAAAAAATCTAGTCCGCTAGAGCACTCACAAATTGGATGGGCTTTCCATCGATGTATAGTTCTCTTCTGGAACTACAATACTCAGTTAGTAATCCGTAAAATGCGTCCAAGTTTTGAAAATTTTCGGACGAAAAATTGATTTTTTTACTTTCCTTCCAAGTTCTATAATATTGACCTTATCAGACTATGTAAGTGTTTGGTATCAATGGGAAGCGCTTTTGAAACCGCATCTGATGCTGCAACATTTTTTGTTCTTCGATCCGTGCATCATGAGAAACGGCATCAAGATTGGCGAACTTTTTCATCAGTGTGCCACTCACGTCATTTCTGGGCGCTCGCAATGACGTTGCACACTTATCGATTGGTTATGGTAGGTAGTGTAGTGGTACGGTGCCGAGTCAGTACAATGATGTTCCGCGATCGAATCTGCACAGTATGAAGAGTTTATGACAATAACATATAATGTTGATGTAATCAAATCAATCGGTGTTTGTGTCATCTGTGTTTTTCGAATGCATTGAATAATAATAAAATTCAAAACGAACTAATTGCTTTTTTCAAACGAATGAGTCATGTCTTACTGGAAATTTGTGAACATACTAAGCTACCCTGTTAAGACAGAATCTTCCCATTGCTCGAGATTTCTGTAAAAGCTAAGCCAGATCTTGGGCTCAATCCTGGGAGCATGCAGCTAACGTCTGCACGCTCTCACCAACTGAGCCAACCCAAAGAATGGAAAAGCATTTTCTTATACCAGAGATCATGAAATAAATTTCGATAATCTTGAAATGATTGGAAAGAATGATCATCAAGAAGCCTGTATCATACAGAAAAAAAATTTATTCAATGTCGCCAACGCGCTCTTTATAATTTTCAAAAAAACTTTGGCTGCGACCTTGCTGCATCGATCATTTCAAAATGGATGGGGTATAATGTATGCAAGTTTGTATTTCTGGACGTTAAAAACATCAATTTTCCCCTGATTTTAGTGTCGAAATTTGGAAATCTTCTCATCGCTGAGGTACTGTCTTCCGAAACCTTACACCTGAAATTTTTCACTCTAGGGTTTTCTTAAGTTAGTTCAGTAGAATCAGAAAGCCCCCATAACAATTGGTTCAACAGAAAATCTTCGATGTGTAGTACACATTCTAGTTCCATTATTTTGAATCATTTAAACATAAGGCGACTACAGATTTTCCATTCACAACTCCATAACAATTCATTATCTCTTTAGAAGTGATAATAAATTAACTACTCAAAAATTTGATTGAAAAAGTTCTTTTGGGAATGATTTATATGTTACACGTCACGATTCATTATTTGGCAGGATGATGAATCTCTTGCTCTATTCGATTAATGAACAGAAAACATATAGAGTAAATAGATCATTAACAATGATGGAAGATTTTTGGTCACATCTCGAAGTGGGACAATGAACTGTCTTCTTCGGCGAGCTCTTTTAATAAATGAAGCGTTTTTAGCTATGCCCCAATTTCTTAACATAAATTCGCACTTCACACATCCCAGCAAATGAGATCTTCGCATTAGAACATTATAATGACTAGTTTATTAGAAAATGCCCCGATGGGGCAGAAAAAAGGAGAATATACTTGCTTCGACAGTTGCCATGGTAGAAAAAGAAGTGGACTAGATTTTTGAGAACTTGGGTCAAAGTTGGAAAAAATTCACTTCCTTCATATTGGATTTTCATTCTTTCTCAAAAAAATTGTATATGTCTGTGAAAAAGTATATTCTGCAGCATCGTGCATTTTGTCCTTCTACTGGCATCAACTACAGCACAATTTTTCTATATGAAAATTATATGCACCTGACTTCAAGTGTAAAGAAATGGTAAACCGATAGCATTCTAACTCCCGACCAATTCAAAACTCCTGCCTTTCACACTAGCTGAAAAATAGTGAGGGAGGCATATTATAGCCATTTTCAGAACTACAAAGGAACCTGAGGTTCGTTGCACTAACCCAACATGAGGATAATCTCAACATCGGGATTAAATTGATGATCCTGAGTTTAAGCTAGTCGCAATGTCCAAATTATTTTCTTTCAATGCACAAATCATATTCACTTCAGGATTGACTAAAACTGAGGTTTAAGTTCGGGTTTCGGAATTGCAGAAATTTTTATATATATTTGCTTTAGGAATAAGAAAATTATGCGAAAATTTTAGTGCAACCCGACAGCTCGAGCTGGGGATTATCTCGACATTGAGCTCGTTATGATCCGAATGACATTCAAATTATACCGAACTTGAGATCAAACCGAGTGGCCTTTCTGTTCGAGATTACCTTGAGCTCGAGCTCAGACCCCTTTAGTGCAACTGGGATTTGGTTACAGTGATTGCGCACCGATCTGCCAATGGGAGAACAGGGTAAAGCATACAAAAATGCACCTGATTTAGGCCTGCCTACATTAGGAGTGTGCGCAAAATCCCGTACCCGGTTCTCCCCGACTCTACTCGCGCTCCCACGGCAACCGTACGACTTTTTTGAAAGCAAGATCGGAGCGACAAAGATGGGTGAAATTGCTTCCCATTTGCAATCCCGCAAAAAGCGCTCTTCCTGCAAATTTCAGTTTAAATCCAAAAACTGTGAACGATGCTATTTTGCTCAATAGTTAAATAGAAGAGAATAAATTTGTTTGTAGCTTGTAATCAGTAGAACTTACGGAGTGAATTCTATATGATATGTTATATAAAATGAGTGAATGAAACGTATCTTGCACAATCAATTTAGTTCTTAGAAGATTTTGTGCTGTAGCTCTTTTTTCTAAAAAGCTGAATGGGATTTTATGTGCCACTGTCCCTCAGTTGATTCCTTTTGTTGACACCAAATTCAGTAAA
Source organism: Romanomermis culicivorax (assembly GCA_963922205.1). Lineage (NCBI taxonomy): Eukaryota > Metazoa > Nematoda > Enoplea > Mermithida > Mermithidae > Romanomermis > Romanomermis culicivorax. The sequence continues at coordinate 738,365 of CAWUHX010000070.1, read as the reverse complement.
AAATGTTTAACACAGTTGGGAGCAAACATGTGTGAGAGGGAACATGGGGAAACTTCCACGAGTGTTTTGAAACTGGAAAATTTGTTATGCAAAAAGTTTTTTGGTCAACTTTTTCTGAATTTTTTGTCTCAAAAAATTCTAAAACACCAAGGTCGACGCCTGTACCCTCTTAAAAATTTCAGAGATGCACATGCTTGGTTGGAAAGTGTGTTGATGCACTCAGCTGCAGAATATACTTTTTCACAGACATAGACATTTTTTTGCGAAAGAATGAAAATCCAATATAAAGGAAGTGAATTTTTTCCAACTTTGACCCAAGTTCTCAAAAATCTAGTCCACTTCTTTTTCTACCATGGCAACTGTCGAAGCAAGTATATTCTCCTTTTTTCTGCCCCATCGGGGCATTTTCTAATAAACTAGTTCACCTCTTTTTAGTGGCCTCAACCATGCACGAAGACCTTCATAGAAGCACATTGAAGTTTTAAATTTGGTCATCTTCACGTCAAAAAAACAATAAAAAACCATCTTTTGAAGAAAAAAACAATAAAAAACCGCCTACTGAATTCCTCATGGTCTAGAATTCTTCAACCCAAAAAATCGCAGGAATACCTTTGTTTACACTCGATATGAATTAGTGTGTAAAGTGATCACATTTATTAAATTCTCAGTGATCGAAAACCCCTCCCAAAGAAAATTTTTTTGTGTAAAGTGATCGCATTCAATTCCTAATGGTCGAAAATCCCTTCCACAAAAAAATTACGAAAATAGGCTTGGTTAAATCCAGAATAATTTTTTTTTGTTAAGTGACGCATCTATTGAATTCCCTGCAGTCGAAAACCCCTTCCATAGAAAATCACAAAAATATGCTTGTTTACACCCCGGATAGATTTTTGTGTAAAATGACGTATCCATTGAATTTTCCGCAGTCGAAAACACCTTCCACAAAAAATGACGAAAATACAATTGTTTACACCCGGAATAGTTTTATATGTAAGATGATCGCATTCATCAAATTCGCCATGGTCGAAAACCCCTTCCACTGAAAAATCTCGAAAATACGCTTGTTTACTCACAGGATAATTTTTTGTGTAAAGTGATCACATTCATGGAATTCATTGTGGTCGAAAACCCCTCCACAAGAAAATTACGGCAATACGCATGTTTACACCCTGGATAACTTTTTTGTGTAAAGTGAAGCATCCATTGAATTCCCCGCAGTCGAATACCCCTTCCACAGAAAATCACAAAAATACGCTTGTTTACACCCAGGATAGTTCTTTCATGTAAGATGATCACATTCATCAAATTCCTCGTCGTCGAAAACCTCTTCCAGCAGAAAATCACGAAAATACGCTTGTTTACACATTGGATAATTTTTTTGTGTAAAGTGACCATATCTATTGAATCCCCGCGGTCGAAAACTTCCTCCACTGAAAAATTACGGAAATACGCTTGCTTACACCAAGGATAATTTTTTGTGTAAAGTGACCGCGTCCATCAAATTCCCAATGGTCGAAAACCCTAGCAGCCCAAAAATCCCAATAAGGCTACAGGTTCAATTGAAACTGGAAAAAAATTAGTAGTGCATTATGCTGCAAAAAATTATTTTTTTGAACCCATAAGTATTATATAACAAAATTGGGGAATTTGGCGTTCTCCGGGACTTTGAACAACCATATAATTGAATTGAGGCCATATTTCAAAGAAAAAAAATTCGCATTTGAGATTACACCCCCAAGATGCTTAGGCCGAAGTATGGAGGTTGGATATGGCACACCGATTGCTGGGCATGGTGGAACTGGGGGGCCTTAAAAAGTGCGTTTTTTACCTGTTTTTGGGGCCCCACCGAGCACCACTTGCAGATAGAGGCGAAATGACAAAAGGCACCCCATAGTTTGCCCCTATGCCCGATATTATGCAAAATACCCGAAGGTTCTAGCTTTTACCGTTCTGGCTCTAGAGGGGGGGTACATGAAATTTGAGGGCCAAGTATATTATAGGTTGATGCTGTCGCGCCACCTATGATTCAAGTTTGCTTTGAAACTTATTCCGAAATTGTTCTGTAACTGTCAGTGGAGGAATTATTGAAATTGTAGAAGAATACAATTTTTTCTTCCCGTTACTCCTAATTAATTATCAAAATTAACAGTTGTTAGCTGAGTAATCAAACATTAAACCTCTATCTGCAAATATTGCTCTGTGATGTCCCAAAAAAATTCAAAAAAGGGCCTTTTTGGGGGCTTTTAGTTCTTGCATGCCCCACATTGGGTGTAGCATCCCCGAGCCCAATACTTCGCCCCATGCATGCATCTACCTGGTGTCCATTAGATTACACTTTTTTCTTTTTTGAAAATATGGCCTCAATCCAATTATATCACAGCCCAAAATCCCGAAAACCACTAAAATTTCACAATTTCGTTATATATGGTTTCAAAAAAAAAATTTTTGCATAAAATTTTCATGAAATCTACACTTGTGAACATATCCATATTATTTCAAAGCGCGGACTCAAATAACTAAATAATAGCGGCCCACGTTGACCTGTGTCCACATGAAAGTATCGTTGTGTATTACAGACATCAATGAATTTCAGATTTGCTTACCTTCTAGTGTTTAGTGTGCAATTCTGAAACAAATTATTAAAATGGGCACACAATTCTGATATTTCCACTTTTGACATTGTTATGTTTTGTCTCTACTCAGGTCAAAAGACGTCAGCAGTATAACTAAAGAGGCTATTGGCTTGCACACAGCTTATTGTTGGAGGTCACTCAAGGGAGTCTTCAATTAGCAACGGCTAGTACAGAACGAAAATTTTCTAGCAGCTAAACACAACTTTCAGTGACCAGATAACCGAAATTTTCTGAAATTGGAACTGACACAAACTTTCAATCGAAAAGCTAACCAGGTTTCCACAGCTGCTCCCTGCAGGCTAATACATAAGGCTGTAAAACACTCACTATAGTTAATGTTCATGAGTGACAGGTCCGGCCTTGCTAATTCCCGTTGTTCCCAATAATAGGCGTGCACTTCCGCTTAATAATGCAAGTATAAATAACAGAATCAAGAAATATGTAAATAATGTTGTGCTGGCATCCCATTTTACAAGGCGTATGGTGGATATTAACAATAATACAGGGTGTGTATCGTACACAACACAACAAGAAATTATAAAGATTTTTCTGGACACATTGTGGCTTCGATCAAGGATCAATTTTGCATAAATGTGAAATGACTGCTATATCGAAAGTGCATCCCTAAGAAAATGTCACTCAGACATGACATAGAAGTATGAAATTACCCTCAATTTTTGAGAATCCTAGAGTGCGAAAAGCGTTTATCCCAACATGATTACCAACATGGATATTTCGAAAAATTCTTTCTACGTGATTTCAATCAACGGACCATATTTTAGCAGTCAAAATCAAAATCAAACCACTTTTTTCGGCTCAAACATCCGAAAACCACATATGTTTCACCACTGACTTTTTGTGAAAAAAACGACGTGGAAAATTGTGATGTTTGCCATTACTGTAATTCTCTTACATAACTTTCGTTGCCCTGGAGACCCTTACCTAAGTACGCTTGAGTGTTAATATACTTTTTCGTTCCACTTCTGCTTCATTCAGCAACGAAAATTCGAGGAATGTCAATCAGATTTTAACCACTCGTAACTGTCAGAAATGAAGACACTACTCTAGACATGTTTTCGTATACATATCGAGAGATTTATCAAGTGATACTGAATTTGTGGTGTTTGGGCCAGAAGCCTATGACCATCTTCTACCTCAACCGCTAAAGCTGAGTATAGAAACACTTTTTTATGTCTTTTGTTACCTTTTCCCCACGTTCCCTTTTTAATGGAAAGAGTCGTCATTTGACCTTTTTTTGTATTGTAAAGTCGGTAAGAAACGTGTAGCTGTTCAGTGTTGCATCTGACTGTTCATCACACAGCCTACTCTCACACACCACCACCACTACAGCCTCAATTTTTGAACGATCCAAGAGGCTGAATTAGCGTAGTTGGCAGCACATTTGCCTTGTATGGAGAAGGTCGAAAGTTTAAGCCCTGCATTAAGCTCTAAATTGGCGTTTAGGACACATGGCATCACTGATCATCCAGGATACAATTTCTTTGAAGTGAGTGTTGTAGTGATGTGTCCTGCTGTTCATCATGCGGCGTGCTCTGCACATGAGCACCACAACGACAATCTCCGAGCTATCTATGTGGCTAAGTTAGCACGCCTGCTTTATATGCAGAAGATCTAGGGTTTGAGCCCCTAACTGATCATTATTCTTCTGATACGTCTGCCATGTAGATTTGGGTATATGATAATTAATTCACCAACAATATCAGTCTGAGGCAACTTTTATAATTTGCTGCATACAACACTATCGTCAATTACATAAAACAGTCATTTCCATTGAACCTACATAAACAGTCAAAGAAAAAATTCCAACGATAAAAACACTGACAGCCTGCCGCATGGGGCTACAATTGCTGTGCAAAGGACAATGGACATGTATCAGGTCACAGAACCGCATGTTTTTACGCAAATACTTCGTGTTGTAATGAAAAATCACACGCTTTGTTGTTTTGTACTTGATCTTTCGAACCCTAGCAGTTTTTAAATTTGAGTACAACTGCGTGGTTTGAATAAACTGCGACTTCAATGCGATTGGAAGCGACTTATCAGTTGGAATTGAATTCAGCTCACCATTGATAGACATTGGTGAAAAAATCGATGAACTACGGATTGACATTAACCTAAAGGCAACATGAACATTGAAACATTCAAATTAAAAGCAACGAGAATTCGCTGACCCTATTGGACTGCTTGAGTAATATTGCATGCTTGTAATATTGAACTTATTTGGACTCTGTTCAGTAGTAGTTTTCACAGACGTAATACTTTCATTCATGGCGCTCATGGAAGTTCCACGCGTGATTTGCGGCATGGTACCAGTATGTTCGCTATTGTTGAAGTGAATCGTAAAGCGGTTTGTCCCTTTGAAATTTTTTGTACCTATCAAAATTGCATCAGACGATTCAAACCATTTCGATCGAAAGGATATGTTTGTCTCATACAGGTGATCCAGCCCACGATTGGAGTTACTCATAATTATTGATGGAACTAGAGAACTATTCTTGCAAAACTGTGTGGACAAAAAAAAATTTGGCTTCACAATTGATTGACCAACAGTATCAGCTTGAAATTGTGCCGCAACCGTGATAACGGATCAGAGTTTTTTGTGTTGGAAATAAACTAGAACACAAACGAAAATTAAGTATTTGCTTCAGAGTCTAAAAAGGTCAACGTTTTCCGCTGCATCCCACCTCTACCTACATGTCATGCATTGTTTCTAAACTTTTATTTCATTTTCGAATACATCTACATTCTTCCACGTTAACGTTTTTAAATGCAACCTTCGACTTCTCTAATTTCAAATAATCAGTTCATTATATTATGCATTAATCTTTTCAGCTGTGTGTCACTGTCTCAACACTTAAAGTGGTATTCCACTCAAGAATTTCAACCTAAATGTCAGGTTTAACAGTTGCCCAGCTCGAATTTAACTCTAGCTCAAAATCAATTTCCACCTTGTCAGTTCTTGTTGCAATAAAAAATGACAATCTTTTCTAAGCCGAGCTCGATTTTGGCACAACAGAAAACTTAAAGCTGAGGGATTGTAAATTTTAGTATGTCCACAATTGATTCTCTCCGTTATTTATTCGGGAAAAGGTTGGTTGCAGTAGAACTTCAACATCTTTTTAGTGATTTCTATATGATTGATTTCTGTCACATTGATTTCTGTCATTTATATTGAACATACATACAGCTAACTGCCTTTTTGAAAAAGGAAATTCCAAGAAGAAAGAACTCGCAGCCTGCTGTATAGGGCTAAAACTACTGCGCAAAGGACAATTGGCATGTTGCATCAGTTCACATAAGAGCATGTTTTTACGCAAATTTCGTGTTGTGAAGAAAAATCACATGCTTTGTTGTTTTGTACTTGGTCTTCCAAACCCTAGCAGTACTTAAGTTTGGGTGCAACTGCTTGGTTTGAATGAAGTGCAACTTCAATGCGACTGGAAGCGATTTATCAGTTGGAATTGAATTCAGCTCACCATCGACAGACTTCGGTGTAAAAATCGTTGAACTACGGATTGATGTTGACCTAAACGCAACATGAAGATTGGAACATTCAAATTAAAAGCAACGAGTATTCGCTTACCCTATCGGACTGCTTGAGTAATATTGCATGTTTGTTAAATTGAACTTTTTCGAACTCTGTTCAACAGTAGTTTTCATATTCGGAATACTTTCCTTCATGGCGCTCATGGTAGTTCCACGTGTGATATGCGACGTGGTACCAGTATGTTCACTATTGTTTAAGTGAATCGTGAAGCGGTTGGTCCCTATGAAATTTTTTGTATCTATCAAAATTGCATCAGACAATCCCAACTATTTCTATACAAATGATATGTTTGCCTCATACAGGTGACCCAGCCCACCATGGGAATTACTGATAATTATTGATGGACCTAGAGAAAATATTCTTGCAAAACTGTGTGGACAAAAGAAAATTTGCTTTTACAATAATTGATTTATCAACACTATCGGCTTGAAATTGTGCCACAACCGTGATAAGGGATCAGAGTTTTTTGTGTACCTCATGTTGGGAATGGCTAGAACACAAACGAAAATTAAATATTTGTTTCAGAGTCTAAAAAAGCCAACGTTTTCCGCTACATCCCACTTCTTCCTACAAGTCATGCATTGTTTCTTTAATTTTTTTCATTGTCGAATGCATCTATATGCTTCCATGTTGATGTTTGGAAATGCAAAATATGATTTGTCTACTTTCAAATCATCACTTCATTATATTATACTTTAATCTTTCCAGCTGGGTGTCACAGTGTCACCAATTAAAGTCGGGTTTCACTCAAGTATTTCAACCCAAACGTCAGGTTTAACAGTTGATGTAAAGGCAAAATGAACTCCAGCTCGAACTTAACTCAAGCTCAAAATAAATCTCGACTTCGTCAGTTCTTGTTGCAATAAAAAATTACAATTTTTTTTAAGCCGAGATCGGTTTTCGCACAATAGAAAACTTAAAGCTGAGGGATTGTAAATTTTAGTGTGTTGACAATTGATTCTCTCCATTATTTATTCGGGAAAAGGTTGGTTGCAGCAGAACTTCAACATCTTTATAGTGATTTCTATATGATTGATTTCTGTCACATTGATTCATGTCATTTCCATTGAACATACACACAGCTAACTGCCTTTTTGAAAAAGGAAATTCCAAGAAGAAAAAACTCGCAGCCTGCCGTATAGGGCTACAACTACTGCGCAAAGAACAATTGGCATAATGCATCAGTTCACAGAACAGCATATTTTTACGCAAATTTCGTGTTGTGAGGAAAAATCAAATGCTTTGTTATTTTGTACTTGGTCTTCCAAACCCTAGCAGTACTTAAGTTTGAGTGCAACTGGTTGGTTTGAATAAAGTGCAACTTCAATGCGACAGGAAGCGATTTATCAGTTGGAATTGAATTCAACTCACCATTGATAAACTTTGGCGTAAAAACCGTTGAACTACGGATTGACATTGACCTAAAGGCAACATGAACATTGAAACATTCAAATAAAAGCAACGAGTATTCACTGACCCAATTGCACTGCTTGAGTAATATTGCATGCTTGTAGTATTGGGATTCTTTGGACTCTGTTCAACAGTAGTTTTCATAGTTGTACTACTTTCCTTTGTGGTCCTCATGAAAATTCCACGTATGATGTGAGGCATTGGACCAGTTTGTTCACTATTGTTGAAGCGCACTAGGAAGTGATTTGTTCCTTTGAAATTTTTTATACATATCAAATTTGCATCAGACAATCCAAGCAATTGCTATCCAAAAAATATGTTTGCTTCATACAAATGACCCAGCCCAGCATAATAGTTACCTATAATAATTGATGGACCTAGTGCTGCAAGTAAATTTTGACCAACAGGTGCATAGTACCTTACAGTGATCTTTCAATGCCGTTTTCAAAAATTAGCCAGTAATAAAATATTCTGGCAGAACTGTATGGACAAAAGAAAATTTGGATTCACAAATAATTCACCAACACTACCAGTTTGAATTAAACGAAAACTAGTTGAAAATTGTGCCACAGCCGTGATAACAGATCAGAATTTTTGTGTACCTCACGTTGAAAATGGGCTAGAATACCAACGAAAATTAAATATTGGTTTCAGCTCTTAAAACAAAAATCCTGGGGTCTAGTACGTATTACTGAAATGATACATCTTTTTGGTTTTCAGAGTCTAAAAAAGCCAACGTTTTCCACCGCATCGCACCTCTTCCTACAAGTCATGCATTGTTTCTAAACTTTTATTTCATTTTAGGGTACGTCCATAATCTTCCATGTTGATCTTTGTAAATGCAACTTTTGACTTGTCTACTTTCAATTCATCAGTTAATTTAATCTTTTCAGCTGGGTGTCACAGTGTCGCCAATTAAAATTGAGTTGTACTCAAGTATTTCAACCTTAACATCAAATTTAACAGTTGCTGTAAAGGCAAGATGAACTTCAGCTCAAATTTAACTCTAGCTCAAAATAAATCTCGACGTTGTCAGTTCCTGTTGCAATAAGAAATAACTATTTTTTCTAAGCCGAGGTCAGTTTCCGCACAATGGAAAACTTAAATCTGAGGGATAGTAAAGTTTAGCATGTCCACAATTGATTCTCTCCGTTATTTATTTGCAAAAGGGTTGGTTACAGTAGGACTTCAACATCTTTAACTGACTTCTGTGTGAAAGAGCAAAACCATGGCTGCTAGTCAAATTTTGTATATTGGGTTATGTGACAAGAATATTTGCTCTAGTTTCTGTAAAAGTTGGAACCAAGGTTTAGATATTGTGACCACAAAAAACTGCAAACTTTTCCAGAATTCCAAAGTGAGATGGAAAATAATAGCAATGTTCCAGAAGTAATAATGACTTCTCTGGCAGCAGAACCGTTATTTCTTTGTACGAGCTCTGTTCAGTTTCCCTCCCATCATGCATACCTGCTACTGTCAATTTCTCTCTTCTGGGTTTTCGGCTACTTTCGGCTCTTGAAGTTTGTTGCACAATCAAATCTGGTGTTATGTGGGACGTGAAAGTACTATCTAAAACGACGGAAGTTTGCTTAATTCAGATGAATCTTTAAGACTTTCAATATAGCAAAAGTTACCCTGTTTTGAGCTGAATGTTGAACCATTGACTGGGATTGATGTTGACGTATCTCTCGAATAAGTCATTATATCTTGATTGCTCTTGTGAGTCAGGAAAGCTGATTCGTCGCATCCTTCTGGATATATTGGTGTTGTTAAGGCTGCAAAATGACCTCCAATGCAAGTCACACTCAGAGCTGGCTTAGACGACATGCACTTTCAAAATTCGTAAAACTTTAACATACTACATCAAATATTGCGTGTAGTCAATGAGGTGAAATTTCCATTTCCTCTACTTACATTTAACTTTTTTAATTCTGAATACTTTTTCTGGCTGTAGACGAAACTTACTTTGCTTATAATTGAAACAACGTAGATCTTGAACGCTTAGTAATTGATTTGTCAATGAGCCATTTACTATATGCAATTTACCACCCGTTTGAAGCATGAAATAGACATCTTCGTTTTGGCTTGCAAGAATGAAACATCCTCTCAAAGTTGGATGTTCCTCTAACTTGAGTAACGTCATATTGCTGCAATCATGAGTTTCCTCCGATTTCATACTTGTCCAGTTCAACTGTAGCATTACATGACTATCATAATTTATTATTAAGACTGACGGATAATCGTCGATTCGTCTGACATACCACAACATTTTCTTGCCAGACCCCAGGCGCCAACCGTTGGTTGTTGCAATCTCATACAACCGATTCTCACAAACATTGCCGCAATCTGAAAAAAATTATCGTCTGCATTATATCCCACATGTAGTTAAACCGATCTATTCAGATTGGGCATAAAAGATAGCCCTATCATAAGTATACATCCGACAAGGGAAACTTATAGCATTTCATACAATATAGGAGAGATGAAAGTGTAAGATCATTATGAAACTTGTTGTGCCTTGAATAATGACTGGACTAAGTTGAAAACAGATTAGCCTTAGAATAATTGGTAAATATCCAACTGGAATAATAGCTAAGTTTAATTAGGCTAAGTAACACGACATATAATATCAAAGTACTAAATAATGCAATAAATTAAATGAATGAATGTACAAAACAACACATCTAATATAGTATCAGGGAAAACCACGGCATGTTCTAGAAGCTTGTAGAATACAAAAGAATATTATAGAATATTGTTAAAGGTTCTAGAACTTTCTGGTACAATGCAGTACATGAAATGTACCTGCACATCATCTTATGTTATCATACTGTAAGGTATGCATCACTTGTACTTGCACATCATATTACATGATCATACTGTAAGATATGAATCAGTCGTACTTGCACATCATGTAATGTGATCATACTTTAAGATATGTATGAAAACTCAATGGGAATTTGTTATAGCACTTTACGGATAATACAATAGTATTATCTCAATAGGTCGATCATCCCATTAGATCGATCAAAGGATCATTTTTTAAATATAAATTATCATTTGGTTGACTGTCCCAGTAAGTTGACTCTGTCACTAAGTCGACTATATTATTAAAACCGATCTTACCCAGATACCCTAGCTTGAGAAATCTTCGTGAATGTACGAGTATATTACACAATTATATTGCTTTTTGGTACAGTTTACAAAACACATATCTGTCGAAAAATTAAAAATATGAAAGTTCCTCTTGCATCCTGTTAAAATAGTAAATGATTTGGAGCTGTGAATTCTGAATCACCTGTTAAGTAAAATGTGTTTGTTTTAAAATGTGAAGGTCTTACCAATCCTGGATGTATATGGTTATACAAAAAGTAAAAGCAAAACATTTACGCTTAGTTCCAGGCTCAAGCTGCTCAGGTTCAGGCTCAAGCTGAGTCCCCAATGGATACTTGTAAAGAAGACTTGTTAAATTGCAGTGAGACGATCTTCTGCATCCAACAGTCAATTTACTGGAATGGTCGACGTATTGGGACAGTTGACCTAGTGATATACAATAGATATAGAAGGTGAAGAAAGAAAAAAACCCCGAGGTTTCAACATAAGAAAATTCACTTCTGTTTAGGAAGTAAAGCCTAATTCAGAAGTGAAAAAACAATCCTAGGATTTTAGATCTGCCACGGTCGCTGATTTTATAGAATCGTCAGTGACTATTGCAGAATCCGTTCGAATTTTAGATTGTTCCTGGTTTTACTAATACAGAAGTGAAAAGTCCTAGGATTTTCATTGGTGACTGTCGTCAATTTTACAGTATAATCGGCGACTATCGCCAATTCCTAGAATTTTATCACTGATCATCGCCGACCCTCTCGATTTTTACCCCATTACAAGTGAAAAATCCTAGGGCACAGTCGACCTGCCGGCAGTCGACGATCATGGCCAAGTGTCACCGATTCTAATCCTAGGAAAATCTGTTTCATTTTTCAGGGCTGTCGCCTATTTTTAGATGCTGAGCATAGGAAGCAAAGCTTGCTCGGTGTATTTTGTTATTTTCAACATTGCCTAGATGATATGTGCAAAAATAATTCCACACCCGAAGACATGTAGCGTGCATCTGAAAGACATTTAGAATTGACATCCGTGGGAAGAAAATTTTGTTCTCAGCTATTTCCAGGTGCAACTTCATTTTGTTTTCTCGAATTTCTATGGTCCTGTTAGAAAATATTGTTATCTTTTTCTGAGATTTTAAGAAAAATATTTTGCTATGGATTTTTTAAAGAAAACTACGCTGTAAGTCTGCAACTACCGCTTATTTCACAAATTCATTCTCACCGATTGCTTTCCTTGAAATCGCAGACTGTCGCCAATTTCATCCTAAGAATCTATTTCACTGGCGCTTAATGCAAGGTCAAGGAGAGAAACTACTTGTGGCAAAATATGGCTGTGATGAATTTTGACGAAAAAATAGGAAACTCGATGCAGAAAGAATTTGAGTTGGATGTGAAGTTGAAATACCCTTCAAAATAATTTTTATGGTTCTAATTTGAATTCTAATAAGAAATCTAAAAAATTCGATAAATGAAGTGGAAATTTTGAAAATGTGCCGAATGAGGATTCTGAAATGATAGATGTAACGATCCCATGACAGCGACTTCAATACGGATAAGTAAATAAACGGATGTACTTATTACTGTAATGAATAAAGGAAATTTTGTCGTTCATGAGCAGCTGATGGAACAACTTTAAAAATTTTCTTCAATAAGTGATCGACATTTTTAGAGCAGCATTTCGAAGTCAAAAATGTACAATCATTAGGCTTTTATGCAAATTGGGCCTTCATACTGTTGTGAAGAATTTTTTTAATTGCATGAGGTTTTTCATTTTGTGAAAATTCTATGTCAAAGTCAAATTTTTTGGTTTGTAACTTCGTCTATCATTTCAGCATAGGTGAGGTTTAGTAGGTTAAACAATGAGTCTCAGAAAGTAAAATCATCCCTGGAAATTGGTGAGCTGACAACAAACTTGCATTGTAGGCCGAAATGTTTTTTACCAACTTGTCCGCCGATGCTACAGTTAACTGGAGAAAAAAATTTTCCTATACGCAAGTTGGTTATTTATCGCCTGAACATCCTCCTGTGCGCCTAGACTTATTTGGAGAAAATAGACCACAGCAAACATAAAGTTTGACGCTAAAAATACTTATCCCCTCGTTAGAAGGAAGCTTTCTGTAATACGGGTATAACATTTGCAAAGAAACCGACTTACTACTTGAATTTGATACCAGCGCAGTTGCAGTAAGCTCCAGAGTGATAAGGACTACAGTAATCAAAACGATCATTTTCATCGTTGAAAACTTCTAAGTATACCAGAAATCACTCCATGTTCCTCAAGATTGAAAAAATATATCTTCCGATTTATAAAGGTATTGTCTGCTTTTTGGTCATGCTGCTAGCCAACTAAGGGATAACGACGGTAGATTTGCAACCAGGTTACTAAAATACGAAAATCGCTGTTTTCAAAAATATTGTGTCGTCAAGCGCGTATGTCTGTCCAATTGTTCAATCATATAATGCTCATTTGCCAGTTTTTTATTTCTTCATTGCATATCAAATCTCTTCACTGCATATTATCAAATTTCTTGGCGTTTTCTATAAAAAAAACAATGATGCAGTGTATTATATTCCAACAAACATAGTTCAGAGAATGACACGAACGCATGAAAAAACACCACAATATTTTTAACTTAGTTAAATGACTCAGAAAAGATTCACATTTGCAGATAGTTTTTTATAAAACGATTTTAAATCGAAAAATTGCAGAAATTTGCACTTTCGTCGAACTCATTAAACAAATAATTTTCAGGAGAATTTTCAATTCAAAACTTTAGAATTGGTTGAGTATATTCAGAAATTTTCTGCTCTATGTGAAATATAGTTTTTAGCTGAAAATTGTTTAAGTGCTATAATACTCATTTTTATGATCTCTATCAACTATCACATAGTCCTCTGCATTTGTTTTCGAAGTATATATTTTCAGTATTATTTGAAGATAAATTTCAAGGTGAATTTGCAAATTTGTTGAATTCGAATAGCACTTCCAACAACTTTGTTTGCGTACAGCTTGAGCTCACTCGTATTAAACAGTTCTGAGGATGAGACAAATGAACTTTTTTGCGGTATACTGTAGCTTTGAGAGCAAAGCTCCAACAGCCAGAACTTGCGAATCACAAATTCGCATATAAATAGAGATTTCAACTCCGCCCCTTCCACTTTGGTCATTTTTTTCGTCACAAATCCTATTCTTTTCATAGGATTTCCCTCAAAATTTTTTGCACCACATATTATTTTCCCAACTCACTATTTTTGAGTTCTGCATTAGCGACCATGCCTTCTGATAATGATCAAACGGACGGACAACGTCAAAACCATACGAACAAACGCAGATCAAGGAGGAAAAGTCGTTCACCGTCGGAAGATACAGTACGAAGTCGTGCTATGCAACGGAGCCATAGTCGCAGCCGTTCAACATCAATCTTACGTCAGTTCAACCAATTCCTGGCAACTTTCAAAAAATCTGGGCACACTCAACCACGTGATCCCCCAGAGCGTGTGCAGTCATATAAGCTCAAAGCAACAGAGCTGAAATGGAATTTGGACTTGGACAAGAGGCAGTTTGAATTCAATGAGAAGATTCTGGACGCATTAAACCTGACGTCCGGTTTACTGTACCAGTCCAGGGAGAACGCTGCGTCCCATGCCTTGTCCAACATGCAATCAGCCATATCGGCGCTTTTACGACGTCAGAAATTGATTCGCTTTGCCGACAGAAGCTCAGGCCGCTGGGCAGCAGCTTACGAGTACGAAAAAGACGATTTAGCTGACGATTCAGACAACGAAAAAAGACTGCGTAGCACAGAATCGAGAGCACTACGAAAATGAAAAGAGAAAAGTACGACGTCGTCCAATCGTTTCTCTCGTTACGCCAGTCAAGGAGCCCCAATTGGCTGGCGCAGCAACAATTTCGGGGGCAAAACGTCGACGTTTAGCCGTTTTGGCGCTAGCACGAGGTTGCTTCAAATGTGGCGATCTCGACCACTGGGCCAATCACTGCACCAACGGTTTTACCAATCCAGCACGCTCACACTGCTAAAATGGATGTAGAAGGTGAGAAAACCTATCCTGAGGAACATGCTTATGACGAATCTGAAACCAATTACAGAAAAAATGTGATCGGTTCTCTCATGAATATAACGGGCAAAAATCTGTCTGCTTTTTTCAATTCCTTGCAACAATACAATCTCGAAAAAACTTTATCGAAAAATATTACATTTTGGAGAACCCTAACTTCATCAAACTTGATACTGGATACTATCCAAAACGGTTACTGTCTGCCTTTGAATTGTCGCCCAGAGAGGGCTCATTTCGAAAATAATTGCAGTGCAAGACACAACAAAAATTTCGTTTCCCTCTCAATTTGCGAGCTCTTTAAGAATGGCTGCATTTCTGCCCTCAAAGAACGACCTCACTTATGCAATCCTCTGTCAGTAGCCAAGCAATCCTCAGGAAAATTACGTCTGATTCTTGACCTTAGACACTTGAACCAATATTTGGTCTTGAACAGCTTTAAGCTCGAAGATTACAGGGTCGCAGAACAGTATTTACAATCATCTTCATACATTTTTTCTTTTGACCTCAAAAAAGGATATCACCACGTAGAAGTCAACGAAAACTTTCGCAAATATTTGGGCTTCTCTTGGAATTTCTCTGGACGTCTTTACTATTTTTGCTTTAATGTTCTGCCTTTTGGGCTCTCTACAGCTCCTCTCATTTTCACAAAACTGCTACGACCACTTGTAAAAAAATGGAGGCAAGCAGGACTGAAAATTGTGCTGTACTTGGACGATGGCCTAGTGGCTTCTGAAAGCAAGAAATCAGCTGCGGATCAAGCTAAATTAGTTCAGTCAGACTTGGCTAAGGCAGAACTGATGTACAACGAGGAAAAGTCGACATGGCTCCCAGGCAGAGTGTTGACCTGATAGCTACGAATAGCGCAGCAGAGATAGCTACGAATAGCGCAGCAGTTGGCAGGAATACTGTAGCACATCAAGAAGTGCATTGTTATTTGAAAGATGGCAAGTGCTGCGAAAAGGCACAGAGTCCAGCTGCAGAGACAGCAGAAAATGCCAAGGGTGGCAAGATGGAGGCTGCGTCCTTCTGTGATAGAGAACATTCGTTTGGCCCAGAGAAGGCAAAACACAAAAACGGAGGGCCAGAGAGCAGATGCAAAAAAGGTGACATAAAACTCATACGAAATTTTATTGATTCTGAAGTAGCACACGTGCAGTGGTCATCTTTTGATAGGCAACAGTCCTCTACGTACAGAGAACTGAAAATCATTTACCTTAGCTTATTAGCGCTGCACAGATTTCTGGATAACAGAAGTATAGTTTGGTTTACAGACTGTCAGTCACTACTCTATATAATCAGGAAAGGCAGCATGAATGAATCACTGAATGACTTGGCTTTCAACGTCTTCAGAATACTCGAGTCCCATAGAATTAGACTCAGTCTCTTTTGGATACCTAGAAACGAAAATCAAATAGCAGATCAGCTAAGCAGAATCATAGATTACGACGACTGGAGCATTTCAGACAATATTTTTCACATGCTGGATAGTCAATGGGGTCCTCACACTGTAGACCGCTTCGCCTCTCACCTAAATAGGAAGATAAGCAGATTCAACTCACGTTTTTGGAATCCTGACACAGAATCAGTGGACTGCTTCACAGTCTCTTGGACAAATGAAAACAATTGGCTGGTTCCTCCTCATTACCTAGTCATTAAATGTCTGAATCACTTAAAATTTTCAAAGTCTGCTGGAACTTTGATAGTTCCAGAATGGAAATGTGCTCCTTTCTGGCCGGTTCTGTTCAGTCCATAAATCATCCCCTTTATCGAGGACAAAGTGACCATGAACCCCAAGTTTTGTCTAATACCAGCCAGTCTACCAAATAGCATTTTCCATCCAGAAAAATTTTCGAACAATCTGTTAGCTATTCGCATCAACTTTACATGCTCAGAAATACAATAACTTTACCTGCCTGAACTGATTAACTTTGCAGAACAAAGTACATGATCAGCAAAAAAGTAATTTTATTTTCGGTTCAAGGAAAAGAAAATAAATGAACCTTTTTGCGGTATACTGTAGCTTTGAGAGCAAAGCTCCAACAGCCAGAACTTGCGAATCACAAATTCGCATATAAATAGAGATTTTAACTCCGCCCCTTCCACTTTGGTCAATTTTTTCGTCACAAATCCTACTCTTTTCATACGATTTTCCTTCAAAATTTTTTGCACCACATATTATTTTCCCAACTCACTATTTTTGAGTCACGCATGCCCACCCACCCACCCTGCACATTTTGCTTCCATATCGACACTTTCAGGCATGCTATTCAACGTCGGCTGGTAGAGATCACTAGAAGATCATGCAAATTTCAGTCCTCAAGAAATCCAATCACTCAAATCCAGTATTTTAGCATCAAAATCAACTTCGACCGTGAAAATATATTCTTCGAAACTAGAAAAATGGTTCCAATGGAGCTCACAGAAGAATGTCTGTCCTCTGCCTGCCAACCCTCTGCATGTGGCCATCTATTTATCATATTTAATCAAGATCAACTTAAGCTCATCAACAACTGCACAAGTTTTTTCGGCCATATCATGGATTCACCAGCTGTCGGGCTTCAAAGTCTAGCTCAACACCCAATAATTTCATCCATCTTAAAATCAGCTAGATGACAAAGGATTACTATAAATTGCAAGGAGCCATTAGCAGTATCAGACGTCGAAAAAATCGCCAACCTCCTGCTGAACGAACCAACACTAACTAATACACGTCTTCTAGCCCTAGTACTAATATCCCTCGCCGGTTTCCTACGAATTTCAGAAACATTGAACATGAAAATGTCAGATTTAAAAATATTTCGAGACCACGTCAGAATAAATCTGCCACACAGCAAGACAGACACTTACAGAGAAGGGCAATTAGTTGTAATCGCACGAACGGACAAACCATCTTGCCCTTGCACAGCCCTCCTCCTTCACATCAGTGTAGCAAAATTACAGCTCAACTCATCAGAATACTTGTTTCGTACAATAGTCAGGCATCATGCAGTCGAAAAAATGACAAATCGTAGATTAGGATATGGAAGGGCCCGGGAATTATTGAAAAAACTTTACGAACAAATCGGCTTGATTGCGTCCCACTATGGAACTCATAGTTTAAGATCAGGTGGGGCTAGCGCAGCAGCAGAAGTAGGAGTGTCCCACGACCTCATTAAACTACATGGCCGTTGGAAATCCGACAACGCCAAAAATTGCTATATCAAAAATTCGCTATCCAGGAGGCTTACTGTATCCAAATCGCTAATTTAGTAACTGTAATTTTTCTTTAAGGTCTTTTCAATTGCGGCGAATTTTCGCACCGAAATTACGCACCATTTGGCGTCATTGTATACAAATTTCTTTTTCAAACATCATGTATATACTGAAATTTAGGCAACGTCTTCATGTGTACATTTTCGTGGCCTGCGTGCCAGCTTTATCGTAAATCAGCAAAAAAGTAATTTTATTTTCGGTTCAAGAAAAAGAAAATAAGAAAATTATTGGTCGTGTGGGGTTTGACTTTAAAGGCAAAATCTAGATCATATGTTTTGCGCAGTAAATTTGTTGAATGTAATTACTGTAGTCACCACAACAATTTATTTCCTATCGTCCAAATCTTGTTGTATGGTAACATACAACATTCCGACCATAGGATTGATGTTTCTGCCAATCGATAGATTCCGAACTTGGCCGTTTTTGTTGAGCCCTGGTTGGGATAGTCACATCTATGCTGACGTTGGCGAGTAGTGGGACAGCTCCGGCACCACCCAGGGCTTGGTTTCACCACAACATTACGAGTTTTACGAGAACTACGAGTGTTGAATTCTAGGGGTAAATGAGTTTCACCAGCTTCACTCGTGCTACGGGTGATGAGCTACAACCTATGGGATGACGGACAACATGGCAGGAGTGACAATTTGTGCTACGGGAGTTACGAGTCCTTAGTAAGAGTGTTTCACTATGTTTTTCATTGGATTCGTAAAATGATCCTTTTATGAGTGTTTTTTGGCACTCGTTATATGGGAATTCGTAATGTTTTTATAAATGGATGTTGTAATGAGATTGGGAAACTTGCTCTGAAAATTATTAATTTTTAAGTTATTCGGAAATTTCATCAAATCTTGAAGGAATTTTCTCAATACTTGTAAAAATTTGTTAGATTTTGTTAGAACATATAACAATTTCGAAAAATTTTTCAGTCTCGACGGAAAATCATTTTCATCAGTTTTTTGAAAATTCATCAATTTCACAGAAATTTTCCAAATTCATTGGGAAGAGTTAATTTTATTAAAAACATCCAAAAAAATTGCAAAAATTTTCTAGATCTTTGCAGATAATTTTTGTTATTCATTCAGAATACGAGAAAGGCCACTTGAAAAAATTTGTTACAATTTGAAAAAATGTATTACCACTTGAAAAATTTGTTTCCACGTGAAAAAATCGTTACCTTCTTTCAAGATGCATCGCAAAAAATCAAGACGTGAGAGTTTTCCGATGTTCGACTTTTTTTACAAGTGCATCGTAATCCAAATTATTATTTCTTTCTCGGGTTTCCTTCTCGGGTCTTTCTTTGAAAAGCCTGCAGGAGTCCTGATTTTTTCCCAGAATCACTGGATTTTGGGTGAAAAACAAGCATTTTTGACGTTTTTCTGAAAAATCTCGAAAAATAGAATTTTTTATGAAAAACCAATATGTCCATCAAATCCCATGCAAAATAATCCCGCCCGCCCTCTGCCAAACGTCGTAAACTTTAAAAACGCCCTTCACCAGCCAGCCCTGACCTCAGAAATCCAATTTGAAGGGTTCCCATATATATAAATATAGGAGGCGGAGCAAAGCTTTCGATTGGCGAGTTTCAGGAATTTTTATCGTTTGATGATCTTGATTTTTTTTTCAAGATGGGGACATGATTTTTTTCAAGATGAGGACATGATTTTTTTCAAGATAGGATCTTGATTTTTTCAAGATCATCTTGAAAAAATGTGATACACTTGAAAAAATTGCAATGCACCTCAAAAGAAAGTCAAACATCGAAAAACTCTTACATCTTGATCTTTTAGTGATGCATCGTGAAATTTTGTGAAGCATCTTGAAATTTTTGCAATGCATCTTTAAAAAATGTCGAGCATCCCGTTGGAGGCTAACGATTTTTTCAAATGGTATCAAATTTTTTTAAGTGGTAGCGATTTTTTTCAGGTTTTTTAGGTTCTCATATTCTGTATATTCGTATATAACTAAAATATTGTTTATTTTATCAGAATTTATCAAATTTTATTTTCATCTTTGTCCAAATCACTACTATCACTATCTATGCTAGTATCCATAATGATTAGAGAGAAGGAACAATAAAATGACAAAAAGGCTCAAACATGACTATGCTACAAGTCCTATGGACCTACTTTTGGTCTAAAAAATTTCATCAAATTTACGACTCCTTTCATTATCATACTGATGGGTAACTCATTTGGTGAACCTGAACAGTCATAAATTATGAAAAACTGTCACTCGTAACACTCATCACTCATGGGCTCGTACTCATAAACTTTACTTTCTGGTGAAATGGTCACTCGTAGCACTCCTAGACTCGTAATTCCTTGCTCGGAAACTCTGATTTTTGGTGAGACAGCAATTCATAGCCCTCTTAACACGGGACTTGTAACTCGCAACATTTTACTCCTACTACAGATTTATGTGGTGAAACCGGGCCCAGGAAGCCCATCAACACTGGTGACCATACCAGAGGCCCCCTGTTGCTCAGGGGGAGCGATGTAGTATGGTAACATACAACATTCCACCATAGGATTGATGTTTCTGCCTATCCACAGGTTCCAAACCCAGCCATTTTTTTTGAGCCCTGGTCGATATGGTCACACCTACCCGACATTGGCTAGTAGTGGGAAAGCTCCGGCCCCACACAGGAAACCCTTCAACAATCTGGACTCTTTGATACTGCGCGAAGTGCCACAGGAATCTTACATGAAACAGGTGTAGAAACCACGATACTCTGCTATGAAAAACTCAAAAACGTATGTTTGGCAAAATGCTTATTGTCAAGTCAATTTTTTCGGCCCTGTGTTCAAAACACCATCATTTTTCAATTTTTTTTGGTCGATTATTCATTTAATTTTTCTTCATTCTAGCTGGAAGGAAAGATTTTGCTGCCGCCCGAGCTATCTAACTGATATCTGACAAGGATGAAGATGCCGAAAATACTGGTGGTAATCGATGAGGGAAACAATGCCGATAATCCGACGTTGACAAAAGCCGAACGATATTTGAAGAACCGAAAAATAGAAAGCCATGATGACGATGGAGAAGGTTCAGGCACTGGTGAAACAGAACGGCGCCGTACCTGAGTTATCAAAAAATGGCGATTAACTAATGGATTTCAAAAAAATAAATTTCGAAGATTTTCGTTTATGTTTCTGGTTAAATTATCTGTTGAAGCATTAATGTAGTGACTTTTGATGCTGGGGTGCAAAACAGCGCCATAAAAATAAAATTATCAGCTTTGTTGGTTTGAAACAATGGGAAGACTGCCATTGAAAAATTCCAACGTTTTTGTTTATGATCCATTACTACATACATGACGTATAAGCTCATCTCTGAGTCAAAAAAAAAATGTTTTTCAAGCAGCACCAGGCCCAAGAATGTTCCCTCAAGTAATCCCTGATCCATCAGACAGCATGGAAATTTTTTTTACAAAAAATTCAATCAAATTTTAGAGCCCAAAAAACTATTCATGTACAGTAAACTTTTTTACTAGCCTTCTTTGAATGATCGCTGTAAATATAGATAAGAAGTCTCGATTATCACGAAATCACCCCACGAATATGCCTCTAATCAGAAAATCGTTGAATATAATTTTTAGTACATTGTATTTCTGTTTTTTGGAAACATTTCTACAAAATACAACTAAAGTTTTTAGCTACAACTCTATAGCAATGCGTTATCTCTTCAGAAGAGGTAATCAATTAAGTTATATATCTTAAAAAGTTAGGCTTGACTAGTTGTTTCGGAATGATATATGTGTTAAATCTCACGACTCATTAATTCGCAGGATGATTAATCTCTTCTATTCCTCGAAATTTACAAATTTTACATTACTGTTAAATTATTTGCTTCAACAAGCAAACGATTTTTTTTTCTTTTTTTTAAAGAATTTTTTCTAAAAAAGACAAAACGAAAAAAGGAAGAAACAATGGGGCAACTGGCAAGAAAATAGCGCATAGATGAAAGGAGAAAAAAATGAAAAAAGTTTATTTTGGCTACAGTTACAGTATTTAATTAGGTTTTGCAGATTCCTGATAATTTGCATTTGACCATTATCTTCATAATTTTTATTTTTAGGCCATGAGTTTAGGAAGCCTGGCCGCCCCGCCCCTGCATCTGCCATTGTATTGTCCCTAATGTCCACACTCTATTGTCCCTGTGCTCTAATGTTCTTGCGCTCTATTGTCCTGGGCTCTATTGTCCTGTGTTCTAATGTCTGCGCTCTACTGTCCTGCGCTCTAATGTCCATGGTCCAAGATCCGCACTTGAATGTCCTTGTGCTCTAATGTCTGTGCTCTAATGTCAATACTCTAAGATCTGTGCTCTAATGTCTCTGTGCTCTAATGTCCATGCTCTACTGTCCTGCACTCTATTGTCCTGCACTCTATTGTCCTTGTGCTCTACTGTCCCTGCCCTTTATTGTCCCTGCTCTATTGTCCTGCACTCTATTGTCCTTTCAATCTATTGTCTGGCACTCTAATGTCCGCACTCTATTGTCCCTGTGCTCTAATGTCCATGCTCTACTGTCCTGCCCTCTAATGTTCTTGCCCTCTATTTTTCTTTGCTCTAATATCCCTGTGCTCTATTGTCCTGCACTCTAATGTCCACACTCTAGTGTCAATGCACTCTAATGTCAGTGCTCTACTGTCCTGCTCTCTATTGTCCTGGGCTCTATTGTCCTGCACACTAATGTCCACACTCTACTCTCCTGCTGTCTAATGTTCTTGCACTCTATTGTCCCGTGCTCTAATGTTCATGTGCTCTATTGTCCCATGCTCTAATGTCCGCGCTCTATTGTTCTGCACTCTATTGTCCTTGAGCTCTATTGTCCCTGCACTCAATTGTCCTGCACTCTATTGTCCTGCACTCTATTGTCCTGCACTCTATTGTCCTGCACTCTATTGTCCCTGCCCTCTAACTTTTCTTCCAACTCGTTTTCCCCTTGGTTGGTTCATTCAGAAAATTGAGCGTGAAGAAATCATTCCTAAGACACCTAAATGGGCGAATTCGTCCCACATACCAAGAAATAATTAAATAAAACTTACCGTCGGTCAAAAAATAATGATTGTTTTGGCGGCCTTGTGGTTGGCCTGCCTTAACGTGGTCAGCCTGCGTGCAATAATTTCGCGCGAAAGGCGCAACGCCTAGCTTCGACATCGGAAATTAAATTTTTAAAAAAAAAATTTTTTAATTTCGCGTTGTATCTTCTAAAGTAAACAAAATGTTAAAGAACATTTATCGTTACTTCAATATCAATACAATATACGAAATTACCAAAAAATAATTTTATCGGGTCCTTGGGCTGGACGAAAAATTTTGTTCGAAAAGATTTGAGCAGCATGGAGCACAGAAAAAACACGACTTTTGAAATTGAGAATGAAAATTGGTTGTAAACCTCCCAAAATGTAACCCAAAATTTTTAGCGTCAGGTGTACAAATTAACAATATTATTCTGAAAATTTGACCCTTCGCTACACGAGTTTAAAAAAGATATTAAACGAATATAAATCGGTTAAATAACACAAAAAATAAAAATTTTTTTCACATAAAATACACATATACAGCATTTTCCGCTAAAAATTTATGGACACAGAAATAATTGCCGGATGATCTTCGGTCTCCGCGAGATTTCCAGTTGCGTTAACTGGAGTATCCCGGAAGACCTGCGACTTTTCGTGTCGAGACTATCTGGTACCTTCCTACCGAAAGTGTTTTAGCCTACTTGCCGATACGACCTGCTTTTTAAGCAGGTTGTTCCAATGCACTATTGTCAGCACATTTTCTTTCAATCTTTTATCATCGATGATGATATATGGTCCTGACCAAGGTAACCCCAGTTTTTTCCGTCTGTCAACCTTCAACAGAACCCAATCTTGATTTTTAAAACCAGAAGTTTTAGTCTTGTTATCAAAATATTTTTTGCTGTCCTTAGCAGCTTTTTGTATGTTTTCTGCGATACTTTCGTACAAATTTGTAAGATGGGTAGCCAAAACATACTTATAAGCCTCTTAGGCATGACTATTCTTAGTGCAGCAGTAAAATTGATACCAAAATTTGCTTCATGCCCCCGCAGCAGTGAAAATGGTGAGCATTTCGTTGCTGCGTGGGGTGTGGCATTATATGCAAATACCACTGCGCTGAGGTACCTTGGCCATTTATTGTTATCCTCAATTGCAACTTTTCCCAGCTGCTTTATTAGAGTTTGGTTAAATCTCTCAACCATACCATTACCCTGTGGGTGGTATGCTGTCGTGAAAATTTTCCTGCACTCTAACAGTTTACAGACTGCTTTCATAAGATCTGAATTAAATCCAGATCCATTATCACTAAGAAGTTTCCTTGGGGTATGGTGCCTAAATATCACATGCCCTAAGAATGCATCCACTATGGTTTCAGCCGTCTGACCAGGAATCAATATAGCTTCAACCCATTTAGTGGAATAATCCTGAAAGACAATGACATATGGGCGACATTCCCTCAAGGGAACGATCCCTACTATGTCCACAGACACAATATCAAATGGACTCTCCAGTATAATGGGTATCAATAGGGATATGGAGCTTTTACTGGGAGTAGCCATTTGGCAGACAGGGCAAAACTTCAACCAATTTCTGACATCTTTTTCAATGCCGACCACCAGAACCCCTGTTTGACAAAACTCAGAGTTCTTTTGAACCCTTGGTGTGTCATCATAACGGCTCCGTGATATTGGTGAAGAATGCTGTCTCTGAGGGAATTCGGGACCACGATCTGATCATGGCTGCGTCCCTCAGTTTCCCTATGAAGAACTCCGTTATCCTCATAGAATCTACCATGATACTTCCTAGTGCTTTTGACCCCTAATCTTTCCCAAATTGGGGTAAGATTAGTGTCTTCTTTCTGCAATTGAGCGATAACCTTTAGATCAATTGGATAATTGATCTTATCATCATCCTTCTTTCCTTCATTTTCTGTTTCTTCCACTTCTTCAAACTCTTTTTCTTTGTTTGGGAAAAGCCAAGCAATATTTTCAGGATCAATTGGTACAGGTGTACCTGGTTCCTGATTTCCTGCACTCTGATCCTGAAGTTTTGCTTGTCTTCTAGTTGTGACTGCATCAACTACCGTAAGCTTCTGCATTTCATCTCTGCTCTGCAATATATCTTTGGTAGTCGGTGCAATGTTCTCCTTTCTTACCATCAATTCCTTATCCTCTGAAATTGTTGTACCAATATTTGGCTTTCAATTTCATTGGTTTGAGTTCCAAAACTATGAAATTGAATTTTGAAGACATATTCCCATTTTGGTGGGTTCTGTCCTTAGCGTCTTCTGGTTCATCTTTCCTGGAGAGGAAATCAGCCATTGCATTTTGTCTACTGGGCACATACTCCAATCTATGATTAAATTGATTTATAATGGAATACCATCTTTTCAATTTATCATTGGTTTGAGTATTAACTTTCATAGATAAAAGAGGTTTATGATCAGTTTTGATCAATACTTTTTGTCCAAACAAATAGTGTCAGTAGACTTTAAGACCATAGACGACTGCTGGGCATTCTCGCTCTGTAGCACACCACTTCCTCGCGTCTTCCTTAAGGATTCGGCTGCTATAGGCTATTACCCCATTGGTCATCTTTAGTCTTCTGATAAAGTACTGCTCTCTGTGCGGTTCCACTGGCATCTGTTTGGAGAACGAACTCCCCAGTTCCATCCAAAACAGGATACCGTGGAAATGGCACTGAGGTGAGTGCTATTTTCAGTTCTTCAAACACTTGGCGATGTTCCTCTGTCGCTCGGAACTTCTTCTTTCCCATAGCAGTAAGCTTATACAACAGTTCTGCAAGATTTTCAAGGTTTGGAAAAAATTTCTTACACCATTGCAGTATCCCCAAAAATCGTTGCATACGCTTAACGCTATTGGGAAATTCGTATTCCGCAATAGCCTTCACTTTTTTCGGATCTGGTGAGATTCCATTTTCGCCCAGTATGTGTCTAAGAAAATGAACACTTTTTGGAAGAAATTCACACTTCTCCGGTTTAAGTGTTAGCTTTGCTTTCCGAAGAGCTTGCAAGACCAATTCTAAATTCTCCAAATGTTCTTCATAAGTCTTGGAGAACACAATGATATCATCAATATAAACCAAACAGACTCTCCAGACTAGACCATGCAACACTCTTTCCATCATTCTTTGAAATTCTGCAAGTGCATTTTTAAGTTCGAAAGGCATAACTTTAAACTGATATATGCCTTCCTGACATATAAATGCAGTTTTCTCCTTGCTACTTCCCTCAAGTGGGACTTGCCAATATCCAGACTTTAGATCCAAGGTGGTATAGAATTTGGCATTACCTAGACAATCCAAATAATCATCCATTCTAGGTATCGGATACCTATGGTCCTTAGTTACTTTATTTATACCTCTGAAGTCCACAACTGGTCTCGTGGTACCATCCTTTTTCCCAACTAGGAAAAGTGGAGCAGCCCACGGTGACCGGCTGGATTCAATAACTCCTTTATCTAACATGTCTTGGACTTGAGCTCTAATCCCTGATCTTTGGTTAATGGGAGCTCTGAAAAAATGTTTTGCCACTGGCATTGCATTACCAGTATCAATTTTGCATGTAAGATACCGTGTTGTAGTTAAGGGATCATTGGGTAAGCTGAAAACATCTCTGTATTTAGACAGATTTGCCACAGCTTTTTCCTTTAACTCCTCATTGATATCAGCCTTGGAGATCATTCTATATAGCGCTTCATTAAATGCCAATGCATCATGTACAGACATTCTGGGAGTGGCATTAAAATTATCTTCAACACTGAATATCCCACAACTCGTACTTTGTACTTCTGATACTCCTGAATTTTCTTGTAATATTGTGTCACAGTAGCCTACAACCTGATTAGGTTGCAATAGACATCAGGAACCCCTATTATTCGAAATCATCAGAACAAAGTCTTCCCGTTTACCATCAACCAGTGTGCTATCAACTCTGAACTTCTTTTCATCTTTATTATGACCAAACAATTCAGATCTGTTTTAGACGATTGTTCCCATAATCTTACCTTAATAAGCACATCAGTTCCATGTGGTATGTATACTTTCGTGCATGATACCACTGGAACCACTATACCCAATTGGCAAATCCTGGGGTATTGATCCTCTTCAGGACTTGAATGTACTATAGGTGCTTCCCCTATACAATCAATAGCTTGTATATGACTCACGTGATCTTTAGGTACAACACTCATAACTTTCTCAACTCCATTAAGCTTCATGATACCTTTATCAAAATCTATCATTGCTCCAACATCTGGATGTGCTAAAAAATCTGTTCCAATTATGATATTTTCCTCCCCATTTGGAATGATTATGGCCTTCACCGAGAAAACTCGAAATTCACAATGCATTTTGAATTGTATGTAACCATGTGCATGTACTACTGCACATCAGCAACAGTGACTTTTAATATCTCAGGATATCCTGTATATTCTTCATCAAATGCTTCCTTAAGAAACCATGATGACATCACCTAACACTGAGCACTAGTATCCACTAAAGCCTTGGTGTTAGTATTACATATGGTCAGATTAATGTGAAATGGGAGAGTTCGAGGAAACTTAGAAAACCTTAATTGTTCCTCCTGATTAGGAATTATCCCATGCTTGAACGCCTTTGTAACCTTTGAATAATCTTCGTTCATCATGGCACACTTCAATACTCCAGACCATTTCATCTCAGTAACACCTTGACCCCTAGTGGCAATGCTATTAACACTTCCAGCAGATCCTATTTCTTTCTGACTCGATGTGGATGGTTGACTACTGGAATCTGCTTGCACACTCGGGCTAGGGTTACTGATTTAAACCTGACCTTGAGGGGGAGCTGTAATCATCAGCTGTTGGCTATGGGCTGGCAGTTGTGGTGCCATATAGAGTTGCTCATTCCACAATCTATTCTGGTAATCAATGAACTGTTGATAAGTATCATAATCCATAGTATCACCATAATAACCTACAGCATGAGCTCCTCTACTGCTCCCGCCAACATATCCTCCTCTAAAGCCTCCAAACTGTTGCCAGAAACCTCTGTTTCCACCATATCGACTATCCCAATTACGTCCTTGTGCATTTTTCCATTGAAGGGTTTTACATTTGGACGTGTCATGAGAATTATTTCTATGGTATCGACAATATGGTTTCCTGAACTCGTTTCCACCAGGTTTTTGGGGTTTGCCCTTATTGACTTTGGCAGAAATTTCATTCAATTTAGCATCAGTTTTTTGGCTTATCTCCTGATAACACTGAGCCAACTTCGCAATCTCCTGTGATAACTTTGTTAGAACAGAATCACTGCTAGGTTCCTCAGGCTCTTTTCCCTTTTGGGGAGTAGTAGCCATTTGAGTTCCCTGTGAGTTATTCTCTTCTACAGAAGTATCGGAATCCTTCTTTTCTGACACTAGGATCGGGCTTGCTTCTCTCTCCTTGCTTGCTGTCGCATAGCTTTATTTTGAAACTGCCTTTGTGGAGCATTGCCAAATTTATTTCTACCGACATAAGCCACTTCAGCTTGCCCTTCACCCATCGTCACCTCGTTTATCACAATTGGAGATTCCGCAGTTCCTCTCTTTTTATAAGCAGCTGTGTTCCGCTTATCAATCTTGTGCACATCCTCTGCTAGATCATGCCATGTTTCATACTTTTCCCTCTGATCCAGCAACTCCATCTGATACTCTTCAGATGCTTTATACAAAAAGGTATCAATTATGAAATGATCTCTGAACTCTTCGGTCTTATTAGGATATAATCTATCTACTAACACACTAATTCTCTTGAGGAATTTCACTGGAGCTTCATCAAATTCCTGCTTTATGTTTATCAGCTCCTTTGTTTGCATACCTACATTTGAATCTGGAGCTTGCACTTTGAGCAACTTTCTTCGGGCTTTTTCGTAACTTTTGAACCTTTTGGCAGTAGCTTTCGGTACACCCTTAGAAAGCGCTCGTAAGGCAGCCAGCTTCATTTTATCAGTAGTCTCTGAAGTAAACTCTGCCTCTAAATCATTTAGGAAGCTGAGAACTTGTGTCTCAGTCATGTCATCGAGGAGTAGCTTTGGCTTTACAGCCTTCACTATATCTGACACAGTAGGCTCCAATCCATCCACTGAGGAGTCATCAGAATCTGATGAATTTCCTCGTGTGGACTTTTTGGATCGTTTGTCCTTCGACGTAGTATGTTTGCTTTCCTTATGACTACCTGCTGCTTCCTCATCAGCTTCTTGGAAAAATTGAGCAACTATATCACTTGCTTGTTCTGGAACAGCAAGAGGTTCAGTTACCTGTTTTTCTGTAGAAGCCTCTGATTTCACAGTAGGTCTGACTGTGAACTTTTGCTCTGACTCATCTGCTTCCATCTGCCGTAACCTTTGGTCATTGGCAATACAGGTTGCAGACGTCGTTGGCAAAGTTCTACACATATCCTGAGTTTGCAATGGTCTGTCTGTAGTCCTATTGACTCGGATATCCCTTTCCTTTTGATCCAGGACGAATCTTTCCAATAGTCCTTGGACTCCGACCATCCAATCGGCTATTTTGTCAATTTTGACGTTTAGTCGTCAAATTTCGTCGTCCTTTTGACTCATTTCGAATTGTAAGTCGTCCAACGGATCATGACGGTAATCGTCCCGACTATTATCCAAATTTTCGTTAACGTATTCGCGATGATACGTATCAAATCGCTGTCGAGGTCCTGGAAAACGTTCCTCTCTAAATTGATCAAATGGATCAATATGATCCTCGGCCAATTTCGGCCTTCTATCGATAGGCGCCAATAATTGAGCATCTCTATCTTCGGCAGTCAATAGTTCCTTTGCCGTGGCCATATTATTGATATTATTTGTGGCCATTATAGGCGCTACGGAAGTGGGAGCGCTTACTGGGTCCAATTTTACCTCAGCTCGCTGGCTTATAGCACTTGAATCGGAGCCTTTCCGCTTGCTCGTAGTATTAGATACCACGGGCAGTGGGAAAGATTTATCTGACTCATCATGCCTTACACCAGGCGGAGTCCTCGGTAAAGTCATACCAGAGGCTAAATCCTCAGCGTTTTTGGACATTTTGAGTCCTAAGTCTTTGTAAAGACCTTTAGGTTTTGTGACACCTCGAGTGACTCTGCGCTCTTCCGTATTGCAAGTGTCAGAAGCCACCACTTGTTATGTTTACTTCTCTGCTTAGATCCGAAGATGTCAGCAATATAACTCAAGTCCTATCGGCTTGTACTCAATTGACTACTGTAGGTCACTCAAAGGAGCTTCCTATTAGCAATCAACTGAACACAGTGCAACAGTCCTTAAGCAGAAATAGACACAACCTTCAGTCACTAATCAGCAACTGGAAACACTAACTCTTGCAATCGAAGGGACTCAGGGTCTCCCCAGATGCCTCCTAAAGGGTTACACAAATACACAGAACTCACTTCAATAATATCCAAAGGAGCTGGGACCTTACCTTGGCTTGGCTCCCGTATAAGGCGACTCCCTCCTTCCGCTTAATGTGCAAGGAATAATAATAATATAAATAATAAATAATTATTATACTAATAATATGCAAATGGGTGTCGGGCTGTTGACGTTGCCTTTATTGGGCGAAACAGAACAATATAATATATGACGGACGCGACTTGCCCAGGACACACCAAAATTGCAGAAGGTAAACACGAATGAGTATTTCTTCCTTTTTTGGTGGAATCGTAACTTTGTCGATTCACCAATTTTGCATAGATGTGGGATTGCTACTGCCGTAAGTACATCCCCAACAAAAGTTCAAGCAGCACCATTAGCTTTCATAATTCGAATAGCAAAACATATAATTTTTTTTGAGAAATCCAGCATATATGAATCAGGTGGAATAACACACTCATAGGGTCTTTAATTAGTACAAGGATTTTTGCATTGAATTTCCCACCAAAAACTTCTATGAATAGTGACTTGTGTTGGAGGTACGCTAAATAAATCTAGTTCAGTTTTACTGCTAGGAGACCATGCAGCATTGATAAATTTACACATCTTGAATAGATATCCTTAAAACCAACTACTCTAAGTGGAGTCTTTTTTAAGAATGAGGAACATTGTTTTAGATGTTTACTATTATGTTATTTTTGGTGCTGATGATGATGATGATGACTTCTCTAGACCTTTTTCTTTCTAAATGTGGTCACCCATCTCATGTAATAAGTTGCCAGCTGGGTTTCATCCATGCTCAGTAACACTTTGTTTAAAGGAATGACCTTCTACCACATCACCTGCAATTTCGAAACCTGCAGCAAGTACATGCTTTCCTGCAGACTTTAGCAAAGGCATAGCTAGACGCCACAAACTCTTGAAAAAATTACCCACTTCTGCCTTCTGATGTCTATAATAAAAGGGATATGCCGCTCTGAAGCCTTCTAAGGTACCACCTAATTGGAACTGGTTATCTTGAATGCTGTGTTGATAAATATTGACCCAGGTTCCAGGAATAAATACGGTACGCATATTTTGCTTTGTAAATCAAAATGAACAAGTAAATGAATGAATTAATTAATTGAGAGCCTTTGTGAAAATTCAACCTGACGACAATGTGTCCAAATGCAAATGAATGAATAAATGCTAGTGAAATTTTAATACTATCATCAAAGGAATAAAGGAGTACGTCGCCCAAAATGTAGTTTAACTATAACATTTCCAAACTGAAAGGGTAGAAACTCATTCATACTGTTTTTTATATCAATTTCTAGTACTGTAGTTTCTTCTAATTGAATGGGTATATAGTGAGGTGTTTGATATAATCGACTCACATTATCTTTGTATTTTCCCTGCATGTTTACTATACCTAAAAGTGGTGCTAAATTGTTTCCAAAAATTTGATTTTCAATAATATTATATGAAACATAAAAACTCTGTAAATCATTTAAATTTGGTGGTTGAATTCCTAACATGTATAAATGTTTATTTCCACGATCGACAAGAAAAACAGATTTGGATGGTGAAATATGTGCATCAGATTTTTGTGGTTTTTCTCAAACAGTATATAGGTTACTATTCACACCTCTATTCAAAAAATCATCAGCAGTTTCATCGGCAGCAGTATTGGTAGCCCTAAAGCCTAGAAGTTCTGTTAAACAGCTGCTCATATTGATTTTATGCAAACTTGTATCACTTTTTATTTTCAAATTAACCAATCCTCGACCATGTTCGTCATATGAAAACATGAATTCAATGTCAGTTGCTGCAATTGCTGACCCAGTTTTTGCATTCAACTCATCAAATAATTCGGCTACCGTGAAGTAATGTTTTTCCAAAACCATAATTTTAATTTCTTTGATAGGTTCAACTTTATTACCAATACCATCCGTAATTAACATTATTACGTTATCTCGATGGTGATTGGAAATTGTAGCCCAACTGTATGAATATACTATTTCACTCAACCCTACCTCCCAATTTCCATCTAGTTTTAAATGGTAAGGTAGATGGGCTGAAAAATCTGAGGGTGTGTTTCCATATTCGCTATTACTAGGTAAAATGATATAAAACTGATCTTCAAAAATTGTCATTATTTATAATGTTAGCTGCTGTAGGTATTGTCTTCAATGAGTTAAGTGACAGTAATAGTCCTGGTATGGGGCTAGGTAATAAATACCCTATACAAGTGCACAATAAGCCAACCCACAACTGTGTATTATTATTGTAGAGAGATAAATTTATAATAGCTGTGATGACTACAATATATATTAGTATGACCTGACTAAAAAACACGACTTCGTTTCGAGGTCATCATTTTCCACAAAAATCCCAAACACTGACGCCAGATCATTCCGAAGGAGTGCTATTACTACTATCTATTTCAAAAATAAAAAATCTTTATTTACCAATTAGATAGTTTATTATAAATTCTATAAAAAGGTGGAGCTAGTAAAGTAACCAATAAAATTATACAAAAATACATAATAGAGGTGGAGCTAGTAAAGTAATAAAATTATACAAAAATACAAAAATACATAAAGAAGGAGGAGTTAACTTTTTACAAATGCGCACAAATTTATTTCACAATCCACTTTTCACAGAAAATTTACAATGTTTCTTATTTGTGTATTTTACTGTAGAATTTTTGTTAATATAGCTTATAAAAGCATGAATAATTGGTGGTAAACCATAGGAATCAAAATAATATACAGAGTTATCATTATCAAAATACATGGCTAGATAATGACTTCCTTTTTGAAAAGATGTGCCAGTGTTTGCAATTAAAGCCCCAGGTCTTTTAAATATCTTTAGCAATGTATTGCAAGCAAAAACTCTTAGAAAAATTCTTGATAAAATTGCATCTTGTTGAACATAGTATGCCAATTCAAAGTTGTTCATCACAATAGTCATTGTCATTGTTTTGTATATCCTTTTCTAAAATCCAGCTGTTGAATTTTTCAGGATAACCCCACCACTTCACAAGTACTCTATTCTGACCATTTGGTAAACATTTAGTTTTCAAAACCTTTTCAATTTTGTATTCTTTGATATTAGGATTAAAATCAGTTTTCTGTAGCTCTTTTTCATAAAACGTCCTTCTATATCTTCGCTTTTCAAACCTAGAATTCTATAAAGTACATGGTTTCTAGTCTTCAAAATATGTTTTACTCTGAAAACTTCTTCACTCCATTGAGGTAAATAACCTTTGTCAAACAGGCCTCTATGTTTACTAATTTGCACATAATCTCCTATATCAATCATAGATTTTCTAGTGTAAAAGCTTTCAGGGTAGAGTCTCTGCCATATAATTTTTTCGTTAGAATAATCCACATTAATAGGTTTTTCCTCAATTGATCTATGAATAGAGTGATTATAGTTGGAAACAACTGAGGGTAAAATATCGATCCATTTATAAGTATTAAACTCTGTAAAATATTTAAATAATTTAGTTTTTAAAGTTCTATTAAACCATTCCACTATTGAACATTTAATGTCTTCATTTTGAGAAGTAAAAGAATGTATATCATTGGCTTTCAATAATTTTTGGAAATCTTTGTTGACAAATTCTTTTCCTCTATTGCTGCGCACTCTTCAAGGGATTCGACCTCTTTTTAAAATATTTTGAAAAGCATCACATACATTCTTTGCATGTTTTGATTTTAATGGTTCAACCCATGCATATTTTCTTAACACATCTATAAATGTAAAGTAAATTTATATTCATGGTTAAAACCTGTTAAAGAAGACATATCTGCCAA
This sequence comes from Romanomermis culicivorax, assembly GCA_963922205.1. Classification (NCBI taxonomy): domain Eukaryota; kingdom Metazoa; phylum Nematoda; class Enoplea; order Mermithida; family Mermithidae; genus Romanomermis; species Romanomermis culicivorax. The sequence continues at coordinate 704,078 of CAWUHX010000070.1, read as the reverse complement.
ATCAATTTCCTATTGTTGATCTATAGCTGTAGCATAAATACTGTTACGTGAAAACTTTTTGTTGACTTGCTTATGTAAGGTATAACTATCTTGTTTTGAGAGCCAATTGTTAACATATTTACTTGTAATTGTTTTATAGTGTTTTGTAGCTTCAACGTATAATTTTTCAATGCTAGAAAAAGCTGTATGATTTCCATGTAAATTTTTGTAGAATTTTGAAAGTAAGGTGTTCATCGCTCTAGTACAAAGGAGTATACCATCAAAGTGCTCTAACTTTTCGCCGTATCTTCTTTTCTGTCCACTTTCCTTTATTAAAGAATGAATCGTCTTTGATATCTTCTTCTGCATCAGTTGAAAATAAATCAATGCCTTTCACAAGTGATCTTATCAAGGGCTTGAGACTACTACGTGCCTGATTATCTGATTCTTCCGGAGGGTATGGTAGGAGAGTTTCCAAGCTACAGTGAATAACATTTTACGTGAATGGTTTCCTATAGCCTCTAAGGGTGCATTATGTTTTCTCAAAGCATTAGCAAATTTGAGTACTCCAAGGGGTTGCCTAATTTTTGAACATTTATGCCACAAATCATGTAATAAATCAATAATATGTGTAATATGTGATCTTTCAATTAATTTTCCATCAATTAATACTTCGCCTTGCTTATTAACATTTATACTAGGATTACGTCACACATGTTCCAATAATAATGATGCTGAGCATGTAAACTGTTTAGGAATACCACTGAGTAATTTTTCATCATCATTCAACCAATTTTTTTCTTTTTGTTTCAAATTAGCACCATCATTTTCATCTTCATTATCATCAATAACTTCTTGTTTCAAAATCACAGTAGGTTGAGCATTTTCATGTCCAAAAATTAAGTATTGTGAAAATAATATTGTGAGTACATTTTGTATTGTTCTTCTCCTGTTAATGTATTATCCTTCAAAATGTGCTCTAATTCCTTATGATACATGTCAACTTGTTTAGCGATACATGTCTTTTCATTTGCACTCGACGAAGAAGAAGCCTGGGAGTTATTCAACTTATTCAGAACCTCATGAGGGATAAGAGCAAATTCACAAGCGAATTTCATTCTATAATAATTTCTCTGTAACAAAAGTTGCTAGTGTAGATAATAAAGTTGGTACTACTAGAGGTAAAAATGCTCCACCACTTTGAAGAATTCTTGTACATTTATTACATATGTCTTTTGTCTTGTTTTTTTGTGTCTTGTAGCTAAGGCTCTAAGCAAGAATTTATGTTTCGCCAATTTCTTTCTTAAGTTTGAATTAATAGGGATATTACCATTCAATATGTTCAAACAAATTTTGCATATACAACAAATCAAATCCGGGGAAGAATGTTGAAGAAAAACACGTCTTTGAACACACTTTGAATTTTTCAACACATTGAGCTCGTTAATTTATTTCTGTAATCTAGAAGCCATACAGAGCAGACCATACAGTACAGAAAAATATTACAATAATGACCAAACATTAAATGAACATTGAAACAGTTAATGTTTTACATTAAGATAGTAATGAAGCTTCATTTTGTATAATGACATTTAACTCTTCACATCTAGAAAAAGCACAAAAATCATTCATATTCACAAAAAGCAGTTTATGAGTTGTATCTAGCTTCAAAAAAAGATGTTCTACAAAAATAGAGTGAGGCTCGATCATTTCTAATTTCATTAGTAATAATTTAGCAAAACACAAAAATTGTGTAACTTTTTTACGTCCCATAGGTAAACCAACTCCATGACGTAAATGATTGGACGCATTAGCTATGTCTTTGTAAAAAATCTTGGCTTCGGGTGAGAAAGGAGTCCAGAACAAATCAGCCATCTTGCCTTTCTGTTTATTGGTTAGTATTTTACCTCAAATAAAAATAATACTATAGTTTAATAACTAGATGAATAGATATAAAATTTTTACCTTTTACTTTATTTTGCACGATTCTAACAAAAACTTCAAATGCCGCCAACATTGTAATTGTCACAAAACAAACAAACAAATTATAGAAAAACGACCAACCTCTTCGAAAATTTCGGTAAACTGATGTACTGTAAAATATTTTTTTTCTGATCACATAATAAATCTACAGTATCACTATATCGTAATCTAGTACCTTTGATGTACAAGCTTTGAAATTTACTGGTACTGCAACAACAAGAAAATACAGTAGGATTGAAAATATATATTTTGAAACATGCTCATAATTGCATAAATCGCCCATCATTCTAAGGACAATGTAAAATTTTTTCTACATAATGTAGTAAGGGTGTTATATGTAATTTATAATTTTCTCATAATAAATCCTGATCTGTACCATTCCTTGTATTTGGTATCGAAAAATCCCTAAAATTTACAGTTTCTCCATTTTCATAAAATTGAAAAGGATATTGTACCCATACAATAAAAAAAGTTATAAAAAGAATTACTGTAAGACTATTAAAAAAAGTGTATTTACTGTATCACATATTGATAAAATAAAAACATCGGACTTACTTGTACAAAGTTTTTTGTAAAAATGATCAATTATTTAGCTGTATATAAAATCATGTGATCATTGTCCAGAAATATATTTGATCTAAGTCAATATTTTTCTGGACATGTCTGTGTAAGATCTATTAATAAATAATCATATGGTTTACAGGTAGCATCCTCATACGCCTCTATGAAATAACTTGAAGTAGTTGGAAAAATCTCTTGAGCCAATGTGTGGACTTGTATCCTATTGCTAGGGTTTTTTAAAAAAATTAAATATTGAGCATTTATCCTACTCGTATGCATTCTGTTGGGAATGTGCTTACAGCAGTAGTAATCCCACATCTATGCAAAATTGGTGAATCGACTAAGTTACGATTTGACCAAAAAGAGCAATGTTTTATCATTCTCGTACTTTGGTGTGTCGTGGGCGAGTCGCATCCATTTTTCATTATAATATTCTTTTACGCCCAATAAAGGCAAGCGTCGACAGCCCGACACCCCAAATTTGAATAATAATATCATTATTATTATTTATTATTTATTATTTTACTACTTGCCCAATAAGCCGAAGCGGGAGCCACCTTACATGGGATCCAAGCCAAGGTAAAGCCCAGCTCCATTGGATATTAGTGCAGTGAGTTCTGTGTACTTGTGTAAACCTTTAGGAGGCATCTGGGGAGACCCTGAGTGCCCTTCGATTGCAAGAGTTAGAGTTCCAGTTACATATTAGTGACTGAAGGTTGTGTTTATTTCTGCTTAAGAACTGTTGCACTGTGTTTAGTTGATTGCTAATGGGAAGCTCCTTTGAGTGACCTACAGTAGTCGATTGAATACAAGCCAATAGGACTTGAGTTATATTGCTGATGTCTTTGACCTAAGCAGAGAAGTAAATATAACAAATGGTGGCTTCTGACACTTGCAATAGGGAAGAGCGCAGAGTCACTCGAGGTGTCACAAAACCTAAAGGTTTTTACAAAGACTTAGGACTCAAAATGTCCAAAAATGCTGAGGATTTAGCCTCTGGTACAACTTTACCAAGGACTCCGCCTGGTGTAAGGCATGATGAGGCGGATACATCTTTCCTACTGCCCGTGGTATCTAATACTATGAGCAAGCGGAAAGGCTCTGACTCAAGTGCCATAAGCCAGCGGGCTGAGGTAAAATTGGACCCAGTAAGCGCGCCCTATTCCTTAGTGTCCATAATAATACCAATAATATGGCCACGGCAAAGGAACTATTGACTGCCGATGACAGAGACGCTCACTTATTGGCACCTATCGATAGAAGGCCGAAATTGGCTGAGGATCATATTGATCCATTTGATCAATTTAGAGAGGAACGTTTTCCACGACCTCGACAACGATTCGATACGTATCATTGCAAATACTTCAACAAAAATTTGGATAATATTTGGGATGATTACCGTCATGATCCATTGGACGATTTACGATTTGAAATGAGTCAAAAGGATGATGAAATTAGATGACTAAACGTCAATATTGACAAAATCACCGACGCCATGATCAGAGTCCAAGGACTATTGGAAAGATTCCTCCTGGATTAGAAAGAAAGGGATATCCGAGTGAGTAGGACTACAGAAAGACTATTGTAAACTCAGGATATGTGTAGAACTTTGCCAACGACGTCTGCAACCTGTATTGCCAATGACCAAAGGTTACGGCAGATGGAAGCAGATGAGTCAGAGCAAAAGTTCACAGTCAGACCTACTGTGAAATCAGAGGCTTCTACGGAAAAACGGGTAACTGAACCTCTTGCTGTTCCAGAACAAGCAAGTGATATAGTTGCTCAATTTTTCCAAGAAGCTGATGAGGAAGCAGCAGGTAGTCATAAGGAAAGCAAACATACTACGTCGAAGTACAAATGATCCAAAAAGTCCACAGGAGGAAATTCATCAGATTCTGATGACTCCTCAGTGGATGGATTGGAGCCTACTGTGTCAGATATAGTGAAGGCTGTAAAGCCAAAGCTACTCCTCGATGACATGACTGAAACACAAGTTCTCAGCTTCCTAAATGATTTAGAGGCAGAGTTTACGTCAGAAACTACTGATAAAATGAAGCTGGCTGCCTTATGAGCACTTTCTAAGGGTGTACCGAAAGCTACTGTCAAAAGGTTCAAGAGTTATGAAAAAGCCCGAAGGAAGTTGCTCAAAGTGCAAGCTCCAGATTCAAATGTTGATATGCAAATAAGGGAGCTGATGAACATAAAGCAGGAATTTGATGAACCTCCAGTGAAATTCCTCAAGAGAATTAGTGTGCTAGTAGATAGATTGTATCCTAATAAGACTGAAGAGTTCAGAGATCGCTTCATAATTTATACCTTTTTGTATAAAGCATCTGAAGAGTATCAGATGGAGTTGCTGGATCAAAGAGAAAAGTATGAAACATGGCATGATCTAGCAGAGGATGCGCACAAGATTGATAAGCGGAATACAGCTGCTTATAAAAAGAGAGGAACTGCGGAATCTCTAATTGTGATAAATGAAGTGACAATGGGGGAAGGGCAAGCTGAAGTGGCTTATTTGGGTAGAAATAAATTTGGCAATGCCCCACAAAGGCAGTTTCAAAATGAAGCTATGCGACAGCAAGCAAGGAGAGAGAAGCAAGCCCCGATCCTAGTGTCAGAAAAGAAGGATTCCGATACTTCTGTAGAAGAGAATAACTCACAGGGGACTCAAATGGCTACTACTCCCCAAAAGGGAAAAGAGTCTGAGGAACCTAGCAGTGATTCTGTTCTAGCAAAGTTATCACAGGAGATTGGGAAGTTGGCTGAATGTTATCAGGAGATAAGCCATAAGACTGATGCTAAATTGAATTAAATTTCTGCCAAAGTTAATAAGGGCTAATCCCAAAAACCTGGTGGAAACGAGTTCAGGAAGCCATATTGTCGATACCATAGAAATAATTCTCATGACACATCTGAATGTAAAACCCTTCAATGGAAAAATGCACAAGGATGTAATTGGGATAGTCGATATGGTGGAAACAGAGGTTTCAGGCAACAGTTTGGAGGCTTTAGAGGAGGATATGTTGGTGGGAGCAGTAGAGGTGCTCATGCCGTAGGTTATTATGGTGATACTATGAATTATGATACTTATCAACAATTCATTGATTACCAGAATAGATTGCGGAATGAGCAACTCTATATGGCACCACAACTGCCAGCCCCTAGCCAACAGCTGATGATTACAGCTCCCCCTCAAGGTCAGGTTCAAATCAGTAACCCTAGCCCAAGTGTGCAAGCCATTTCCAGTAGTCAACCATCCACGTCCAGTCAGACAGAGTTGGGATCTGCTGGAAGTGTTAATAGCATTGCCACTACGGGTCAAGGTGTTAGTGAGATGAAATGGCCTGGAGTATTGAAATGTGTCATGATGAAAGAGGATTATTCAAAAGTTACGAAAGCGTTCAAGCATGACATAATTCCTAATCAGGAGGATCGATTAAGGTTTTCTAAGTTTCCTCGAACTCTCCCATTTCACATTAATGTGACCGTATGTAATACTAACACCAGGGCTTTAGTGGATACTGGTGCTCAGTGTTGGGTGATGTCTTCATGGTTTCTTAAGGAAGCTTTTGATGAAGAATATACCGGATATCCTGAGATACTAAAAGTCACTGTTGCTGATGGTGCAGTAGTACATGCACATGGTTACATACAATTCAAAATGCTCTGTGAATTTGGAGTTTTCTTGGTGAAGGCCATAATCATTCCTAATGCGGAGGAAAATCTCATAATTGGAACGGATTTTTTAGCACATCGGGATGTTGGAGCAATGATAGATTTTGGTAAAGGTATCATGAAACTTAATGGAGTTGAGAAAGCTATAAGTGTTGTACCTAAAGATCACGCGGGTCATATACAAGCTATTGATTGTATAGGGGAAGCACCTATAGTACATTCCAGTCCTGAAGAGGATCAATACCCTAGGATCTGCCAATTAGGTATAGTGGTTCCAGTGGTATCATGTACGAAAGTATACCTACCACACGGAACTGATGTGCTTATTAAGGCAAGATTATGGGAATGATTGTCTAAAACAGATCTCAATTGTTTGGTCATAGAAGGAAATAAAGAAGAAAAGAAATTCAGAGTTGATAGCACACTGGTTGATAGTAAACGGGAAGATTTTGTTCTGATGATTTCGAATAATACGGGTTCCGGATGCCAATTGCAACCTAACCAGGTTGTAGGCTACTGTGACTCAATATTACAAGAAAATTCAGGAGTATCAGACGTACAAAGTACGAGTTGTGGGATATTTAGTGTTGAAGATAATTTTAATGCCACTCCCAGAATGTCCGTGCATGATGCATTGGCATTTAGGGAAGCGCTATATAAAATGATCTCCAAGGCTGATATCGATGAGGAATTAAAGGAAACAGCTGTAGCAAAACTGTCTAAATACAGGGATGTTTTCAGCCTACCCAATGATCCCTTAACTACAACACCATATCTTACGTGCAAAATTGATACTGGTAATGCAATGCCAGTGGCAAAACATTATTACAGAGCTCCCATTAACCAAAGATCAGGGATTAGAGCTCAAGTCCAAGACATGTTAGATGAAGGAGTTATTGAACCCAGCTGGTCACTGTGGGCTGCTCCACTTTTCCTAGTTGGGAAAAAGGACGGTTCCACGAGGCCAGTTGTGGATTTCAGAGGTATAAATGAAGTAACTAATGACGATAGGTACCCTATACCTAGAATGGATGATTATTTGGATTGTCTAGGTAATGCCAAATTTTATACCACATTGGATCTAAAGTCTGGATATTGGCAAGTCCCACTTGAGGAAAGTAGCAAGGAGAAAACTGCATTTATATGTCAGGAAGGCCTATATCAGTTTAAAGTTATGCCTTTCCGACTTAAAAATGCACCTGCAGAGTTTCAAAGAATGATGGAGAGAGTGTTGCATGGTCTAGTCTGGAGAGTTTGTTTGGTGTATATCGATGATATTATTGTGTTCTCCAAGACTTATGAGGAACATTTGGAGAATTTAGAGTTGGTCTTGCAAGCTCTCCCGAAAGCAAAGCTAACACTTGAACCGGAGAAGTGCGAATTTCTTCCAAAACGTGTTCATTTTCTTGGACACATACTGGACGAAAATGGAATCTCACCAGATCCGAAAAAAGTGAAGGCTAGAACGGAATTCGAATTTCCCAATAGCGTTAAGCGTATGCAACGATTTCTGGGGATACTGCAATGGTGTAAGAAATTTATCCCAAACCTTGCAAATCTTGCAGAACCATTGTATAAGCTTACCGCTACGGGAAAGCAGAAGTTCTGAGCGACAGAGGAACATCGCCAAGCGTTTGAGGAACTGAAAAAAGCACTCACCTCAGTGCCATTTCTATGGTATCCTGTTTTGGATGGAACTGTGGAGTTCATTCTCCAAACAGATGCCAGTGGAACCGCACTGGGAGCAGTACTCTATCAGAAGACTAAAGATGACCAATGGGTAATAGCTTATAGCAGCCAAATCCTTAAGGAAGACGAGAGGAAGTGGTGTGCTACAGAGCGAGAATGCCTAGCGGTTGTCTATGGTCTTAAGGTTTACCGGCACTATTTGTTTGGACAAAAAGTATTGATAAAAACTGATCATAAACCACTTTTATCTATGAAAGTGAATACTCAAACTAATGATAAATTGAAAAGACGGTATTCCATTATAAATCAATTTAATCATAGCTTGGAGTATGTGCCTGGTAGACAAAACGCAATGGCTGATTTTCTCTCAAGAAAAGATGAACCTGTGATATTTAGGCACGGTACCCCAAGAAGACTTCTTAGTGATAATGGATCTGGATTTAATTCAGATCTTATGAAAGCAGTCTGTAAACTGTTAGAGTGCAGGAAAATTTTCACAACAGCATATCACCCACAGGGTAATGGTATGGTTGAGAGATTTAACCAAACTCTAATAAAGCAGCTGCGAAAAGTTGCAATTGAGGATAACAATAAATGGCCAAGGTACCTCAGTGCAGTGGTATTTGCATATAATGCCACACCTCATGCAGCAACGAAATGCTCGCCATTTTCACTGCTGCGGGGGCATGAAGCTAATTTTGGTATCAATTTCACTGCTGCTCTTAGAATAGTCATGCCTAATGACTATGAGGCTTATAAGTATGTTTTGGCTACCCATCTTACAAATTTGTACGAAAGTATTGCTGAAAACATACAAAAAGCGGCTAAGGACAGCAAGAAATTTTTTGATAACAAAATTGAAACTCCTCGTTTTAAAAATCAAGACTGGGTTCTGTTGAAAGTAGACAGACAGAAAAAATTGAGGTTACCTTGGCAAGGACCATATATCATCATCGATGATAAGAAATTGAAAGACAATGTGCTCATAATAGTGCATTGGAATAACCCGCTTAAAAAGCAGGTCATATCGGCAAGTAGGCTAAAACACTTTCGATACGAAGGTACCAGATGGTCTCGACACGAAATGTCGCATGTCTTCTGGGATACTCCAGTTAACGCAACTGGAAATCTCGCGGAGACTGAAGATCATCCAGTCGTTTTTTCTGTGTCCAAAAATTTTTAGCAGAAAATGCCGTATACGTGTAGTTTATGTAGATAAAATTTTTATTTTTTGTGTTATTTAACCGATTTATATTCGTTTAATACCTTTCTTAAATTTTGTGTAGTGAAAGGTCAAATTTTCAGAATAATATTGTTAATTTGTACACCCGACGCTAAAATTTTGGGATTACATTTTGGGAGGTTTACGACCAATTTTCATTCTCAATTTCAAAAGTCGTGTTTTTCTTGTGCTCCGCGTTGCACAAATCTTTCGAGCAAAATTTTTCGTCCAGCCCAAGGACCCAATAAAATTATTTTCGGTAATTTCGTATATTGTATTGATATTGAAGTAACGATAAATGTTCTTTAACATTTTGTTCACTTTAGAAGATACAACGGGGAATTTAAGAAAAAATTTTTAAAAAATTTTTTAATGTCGAAATTAGGCGTCGCGCCTTTCGCGCGAAATTATTGCGCACACGCCGACCACATTAAGGCGGGCCAACCGCAAGGCCGCCAAAACAATCGCTATTTTTTGACCGACAGTAAGTTTTTATTTAATTATTTCTTGGTATGTGGGACGAATTCGCCCATTTAGGTGTCTTAGGAATGATTTCTTCACGCTCAATTTTCTGAATGGGCCAACCAAGGGGAAAACGAGTTCGAAGAAAAGTTTCTAAAAATGTTAGGATAGGTGAAAAGAAAAAACCTAATGGATTTACGGCCCTAAAAAGCCAAAATCTAATGGTTTTTACCTTGGATCCGATTCCGAAGCATTTATTTTTGGTTTTATTAAAGCCCCTGGTTTACTAAATTTATTTCTTGGATTAATTAAAACCTTAATTAATTATTTATTCATTACTTAATTTTGGTACCGAGGCATGAAGTTATCGCTAGGGTAAGTGGTAAATTGACGGCGGCCGACGTCGAGAAGCGAAAAGTGGTGCAGATGTGAGGTTCCTGAAAAATTGGTGTAGCATTTGCGTTAACCACTGGGCCTGCTTACTTTATGACTTTGACACCTAACCTCACTTATTAATTTACTTTTCCCCACGCTAAATCTCTTTCTTAATTTGGTGCCGGTCAAAGTTGATTATTTAATTGGTGGTGGTGGCCTAATGCCTGATTTATAAAGGGTCAAGGGGCAAATTCTTTTTGATTTTTAGACTATAACATCAAGAGTCTGGTCCGCGTCAGAGAGATCGAACAATGGTTCGCCGGCGCGATGGGTTATTGGCCGCAACGACCAATGGAACCCGAACGGGTCCACGGCGGCAACGTCGAACCGATCCTGAAGCAATTGGCCACAAGCCAGTTTCGGGGGCTAGGCATTGTCGGATTCGACGTAGAAAAGGTCAAGAAGACCGAAGTATGTATAATACCTTATAAGGTAGCGATCCAGAACCCGGAAGGGAAAGAGTTCGCTAGGCTGGTGTCATTTGCACACATAGATGGTTCCAGCTTTGTTATCGACCTTACAACATTGAAGCCGCAGGAATGGGATCTTTTGATTTCATTCCTTTCATCGGTGGATCGTTTCCTGGTCGGTTTCAAAGTTGTGGACGATCTGGTTGCAATTTTGAACGTCTACGGATCCGGGTCAGGGGCCTCGGCTCATGATAAGACGAAAATTATACAGGCCCGTATACTCCAAGGATTTGGAAAATATTGGGACTGTGAAATTTGGGTCAGATTGATGACGGGGCCCATGGCCAATCAGGCTCGTGATTTAGGATTGTGTCCTGAAAACCTTGGGTTAAAAGGACTTTTCACCGAATTTTACTTGGCTGATGTTGGCAAATATCAATGCGACTTCGGTGACAAAAAGATTCGAGAAAAGTTCTTGGCCCCCAAGATTCAGGAGGCAGAAATTGTGTATGCTGGCCTAGATGCCTATTACTCAATTGCCGTATTTTTGGGGTTCTTTCACTACGGGTTTTGCGGTGAATTAAGTGGGGTTACGGCAACGTACCCCCATGATATTTTATCGCCGGCCCAAGTGAAAACCTTGGCCTTCCGCTTTTATATGGTGTACTCTCAAGACCTAAGGGGGTTCGAGGATCGAAACTTCGTAGATGAGAAGGACATCATAAAGAGGCAGTTGTTCAAGGTCTACCACATGATGGGGCAAGAGGTAATGGCCAGGTGGGCTACACAATTTCATAATGACCTGCCGGAGTATTCGTGTCCTGCGGATATAAAAAAATCCCGCTAAGGCTACGGTCCACACTTTACTGTCTGGGGTTTATCCCAAGGCGCTAAAAGCTGGTCCAAGCAAGAAGAAGGTGAATCAGTGGGAAGACGTAAGTGATCCGGAGGACATGGATACGATGGAACAACAGGTCAATAGAACAAACGAGGTGATAAACCGACTGCATACAGAAATGTTGCTAGGGGTTTCGTTTTTCAAATTGACAGATCCTGTAGATGTTGTGTGGTATATCACAGCCAGTCTTGCCATGAATAAAACTCATAGACAGGACTGGTCGAAGCAGCTTCAATTGTTTCAACTCGGAACGGACTGCTACGAACCAGTGGAAATCGACACCGGTATGGCTAAGTATGACAGAGATCACTGGATGGCGGACTTGAGGAATTACGAGCATGTCATGGACTCAACAAAGTTTCCTGCGTTGGAAAAGGCATGCAACCTAATTCCTCTACCATTCTTTGTTTTCTGGCCTCATAGCCGTGCCGAGTACGATTACATACTGAGGGAATTATTGAATTATAATTTCCTCAAATCCTACTCGAAGGAGGATTCAGAGTTAATAAAGAAAATGGCATGGAAGACCGACGATAGGGTTTTACAGAATTACGACATAGTAGCATCTTTACTGCCAACGGAACCCGAACATGCTGTAAAAGGCAAAATGGTTAGGACCTGGCAAAATAGGTTTGGTTTTATGCCTATTCGGTTGCGCTTGCGCAACAAAATAGGTTCTCCAATTTCGACGGAAAAAGCAAAGGACAATATTACCCATAACAAGGATTATTGGGCCAACTGCTTTTTCTATGTCAGATTCTACTATGCCGAATTCGGTAGTAAAACCCCATCGCTGCGATATGGCCTATCACCAGATACGCCTACTCTTCAGACGGGTGAGATTAGATGTATACCGCCTGATTATCCATTGTATACTTTTGAATTTCCTGAGAAGTGTATTCACCGGAGGCCTCTGCCGTCGGAATTACCTATGGTTACCTATTCATACGGTAATCAAACCAAACAATCCGATTTCAGGACGAAATCTGATATACTAGACCCTGATAATGAACCTACAGTTCAGACGGGTCTAGTGGACGAGGACGTCACGGAATTGGAGAGTGAGGATGAGGATAATTCCGCACTCCTGGGAGAGGAAAGCTGCAAGGAGGTTGACAACGAAGATGCATTATTGTATATTTCGATCGCGGACCCCCAAGTAGCCGAATCTGCGATGACAGCACCTTCTGTCACGCAGTTGCAACTGCAACCACAAGTTGTGACGCAGCTGCAGATGGAAATGCTGCCACCGCCGCCTGGCTTACCTACGCCACAAGTGATACAAACATCTATGGATGCGAGTCAGTACTTGTCTAGCGTAGAAAGTCAAGCGCAATCGGAAGAAATTCCGATTGCCCAGGATGAACAGAACGTGTATGAGCAAGCTTATATTAGCGAGTACATGGATGCCGAAGGTGTAAAGCAAAAGGAGGAGGAACAGACAGCAGGGACAACTAGCCATACTGTGGTGGAAACACCACAAGAGCTAGCGGCCCGGCTGGCTGAAGAAGATAAGGAAATTCAAGTCTTAGCCTTGACCTGGGATAAAGAAGGTGTTCCCCGATACTATACTGCTGAGGCAATAAAAAATATGAAAATAAAAGGTTTAAATGATAGGCAAATTTTCGTTAACTTGAAAAAGAAACGAAAAACAAAAGCCCGTCAGGAGAAGAAAAAGGTAGAAAAGGCAATTGCGCAGCCTGCAAAGGTTATGCAGCCGAAACCTGCCAAAACTTCTGCTCCGGCTTCAGCAACGGTATCCGTGACCACCGTATCTTCAGCTACTCCTACGTCGCAGACTGTCTCTACAGGTACTTTATCTATGGCAACGAGTCAGTCCACGCAATTTGTGTCACAGGCTACGGACACCTCTGCTTCCGGACAGCGTCAGCCCAAGGTGCAGGGAGCTCCTAGCAAGCCACAGGTTGCAGGACAAAAAGTTCAAATCTTTACACCAGGAAAAATAAAGCCATTAACTCTGGTTACTGTTGACCCAAATCAACAAACACCAGAAATGACGGTGGAATTGTTCTGGGATGTATTGTTGGATTTTTGGCAAGTTACCAAAGATAAAAGTAGAGCCAGAGGTCCAATTTCTTTTGCTACACCGGAATTGGATAATTATTTCTGCGACGAGCAGTTTGAAGATCCGGAGATTTGGCTGATGGTCAATAAAGCGGTCAGGACTATATACAAACTGTATCAGCCACAGTTTGATGTCCAAGGAGGATTTTTATACGATTCGCGAAATATTCCAGAGCCACTATGGGACAGGATCATTCGTGAAATTGTTCTTGAATGGCTCACGGAATATCGAGCGAGTGTCGTATTTGCAGCAGTCAGATACTTGTGTATGATGATATTCCTTATGCTTGACTATGGGCCGCTTACGGCTGAGCAGATCGGTAAACGATCAGTCTCAGCCAAAGTGTTTGCAAACATCATGCTGTTACAGGAATATTGGAGTGCCACTGCTTCGGATGTTTTCAAGACTGCCTATCGCTTGGTGATGTATAATTACAGTCAACAAGCGGCGGAGATGGATGTCAAAAGGTCAGGTAGCCCAAGTCCTCCGACCACTGCTAAATTTAGCAAAGTTCAGAACGATGCGGGACAGACCTTTTGGGCAGCCGAACTCGCAAGCAGTCAAACTGGTGGTCAAGGAGCCACGGTTGGTATAGCCAACCAGGTCTCCACTGGCCCCAGTTCTGGCACTGGGCAAGCCTCCAGAACCGTTCCGAAACAACAGCAACCTATACAGCATCCACAGGGTGCTAGGGGAGCTCGTGGAGGATGGGGAAGGGGTGCCCAACCAGGCCAGTTTTATTTTAACAATCCGAACAGGGGCAGAGCTGGATTTGTTGGTGGCCGAGGTATATACCGAGGACAACACCCTCATGGTGCATTCCGAGGTCCCGGAGGTCATCAACAAGGCCAGCAGCAAGGCCGCGGGCAGCAACAATAAATTTTAGCCGCCAAAATCTTGGTCAAAAATCCTCCATTCTTGACTTTATTTCATTTATTCAAAAAACACAAAAACACAAAAACATAAAAAATCACAAAAATCCAAAAACATTATAAAACACAAAATACAAAAATATTATTTAAACCTTTGGTGGTGTTGTTGCCTTTCAAAAAATCTCATTTTTTTTTGGCCAAGCTCATCGCTTGTGTCCACATTTTTGGTTTAAATTTCTTTCACTTATTTTTTGCATTTCTTCTTTTTTCTCGTATTTTAATCTCGTCATTTTTGCCTCGTATTTTTTCTTGTCGTTTTTTCGGTGTCTTGTAAATTTTTCTTGTTATTTGTGCCTCGTATTTTAAAATTTTTGCTCAATTTTTTCTCGCCCTACTAGTTTTGTAAATACTTGTTCTTCATATCGTATTTTAAATTTTTTCGTACAAAAAATTGGCGACGAACCAAAAGGGGCGATGGAACGGACGAAAGTAGCCGATTACTGCAAGGATTGGGATGCTGCTGCCAAAGACACTCCACATAACTCAATGGGACGAAGCGATCGACTGTGGAGGAAGGTACCTAGGAGCCTCAAGGCACGCTGGAGAAGCCAGGGAAAAGTCAAGCCGATGCAGAGTCGTCGATCCGTCAGATGCTGGATCAGTGATCGATCGTGCTGCGGCATCTCAGTGGACAGACCTAGGTAACCTTGTAAAAAGACTTGACGTTGGAGGTGGTCTTGACCCGTACACCCTTCGGGGTCAGGTCAGGACGATTATGACCCGTACACCCTTCGGGGTCGGATCATAATCTTTTTATTAAGTTGGGATCCAGTAGTAGGTCACACCGTAAAAGGTAAAAGTCCTGCTCACGGTTTCCTTCTTCACCTCCCATTGGTCAGTTTCAAGGCCCGAGGGATGTTGGGGATGTACTTACTGCAGTAGCAATCCCACATCTATGCAAAATTGGTGAATCCACAAAGTTACGATTCCACCAAAAAAGGAAGAAATACTCATTCGTGTTTACCTTCTGCAATTTTGGTGTGTCCTGGGCAAGTCGCGTCCGTCATATATTATATTGTTCTGTTTCGCCCAATAAAGGCAACGTCAACAGCCCGACACCCATTTGCATATTATTAGTATAATAATTATTTATTATTTATATTATTATTATTCCTTGCACATTAAGCGGAAGGAGGGAGTCGCCTTATACGGGAGCCAAGCCAAGGTAAGGTCCCAGCTCCTTTGGATATTATCGAAGTGAGTTCTGTGTATTTGTGTAACCCTTTAGGAGGCATCTGGGGAGACCCTGAGTGCCCTTCGATTGCAAGAGTTAGAGTTTCCAGTTGCTGATTAGTGACTGAGGTTGTGTTTATTTCTGCTTAAGGACTGTTGCACTGTGTTCAGTTGATTGCTAATAGGAAGCTCCTTTGAGTGACCTACAGTAGTCGATTGAGTACAAGCCGATAGGACTTGAGTTATATTGCCGACATCTTCGGATCTAAGCAGAGAAGTAAACATAACACTTTAACATCGGATGCCAACAACAATCTCTACGATAATGTTGTAGCAACAATTAATTTGATCAGCAAAACACTTTTTAAAGAGATCAAAATTTATCTAAATGGAAACTCAATATCTTGCAGGTAAGTTTTATAATTAAATGTATGTTCACATGTTTTTTTAATTTTAAGATTTTAACATTTTAGTAGGGATAGATACCCTTACAGACCTTATTTGGAAACAGAATTGAACAATGTTCATGATGCTAAATTGACACGCATTACGGCTGCTGAATAAACTTTTGAAAATGACAATGTTCTTGATATAAAGAAAAAAAGGGTGCTGTGGAAAGAACTTGTATGTACAAAAACAGTACACTTGTTAAATTAATGGCACCCTATACATGTGGATCTACTTATGCAAGAACACTTTCTATTGAATAAATGTACCTTGAAAATTGATTTATACAGACATAGAGATGATTTTTGTTTGCAGAAGTTTATATCTACTGACAACAAAGCTTATAAGATCGAAGTTAAAAGCATGTCTTTATTTATTAAAAAAGTTGAAGTTGCAGATAATATTAATCTAGCTTTTGAATCTATGTTACAAAGCTCTGCTGCAAAATACCCTATTTGACAGTGTCATGTTACAAGTCTATACATAACAGCTAGTCCTCCCTCGGCTCCTCTAACTTTGTTGTTTACAGGTCCCTTACCTCGTCATCTTGTTGTGGTGCTTGTTGATGGTGCTGCTGCTAGGGGTGATTATTATCAAAGCCCCTTCAATTTCAAACATTTTGGATTAAATGAGCTTAAGTTAACTAGCAGTGCCACAATATTACCTACTACTCCATATATGTTAAATTTTAAAGAAAACAAATATTTGCATACTTTTATACAATTATTTGAAGGTGTAGGGATTGGTACAGATAACAAGGGCAATGAAATTACTCGAAATTCTTTTACAACACATAATCCTCTTTTTGTTTTTGATTTGACTCCTTGCGGAATAGATGGTAATTTTTGGGAACTCCTACATGAAGGAACCACCGGTTTACATATGAATTTTGGCTAAGATATACCTGCTGGAGGTATTGAAGCACTTATATACGCAGAATTTGACTCTCTCCTAATGATTGATAAAAATTGTGAAACTTTTAGGGATTATAGTATTTAACTGAGCTATATATCTATATTATGTACACTCTAATTTTTTTAAAATAAAAAACATTTATAGTTTTGTTGTTTGTATGATCCTTCTCATCACCTATTACTGTTGATGATTTTTGCACATGTTCGCCACATCTCACTTGCTCTTTCATTTATTTATTCATGCACCTCTAATTATTTTGCCAGAGTAACCCCTTTTCATTTTCCATCAGATGACACACTAGAACTCTAGAGTAACAACTACTAATATATAAATTACAATAAATAAAATTTTATTGACTTTAATTTAATTTTTTTTATTCATCATTATACAACAAGAAAAATACAAAATATATACAAATAATACCTAAAAATAAAAAACATCAAGTTTTCAAAAATTTTTGCAGAAATTTTTACTTATGTAAATTATTATACAATTATATACAAGGATGACCACTGCCCCTGCCACCTCTACTCGTAATCACTAAAATTTTAAAACTTATGTTAATTAGAACAAAAATTTTTGTTCTAATAAATACTCCATATATATATATATATCATTTTTAAATGCTTACTAGTAGGTGCAAAGTCTATTAACACTCTTTTTTATTTCTTGGTTTTTTCTTACTATATATTTTACTTGCAATGTCAAATCTATATTTATGCACGTAAACTATTTTTATCTTCATAACTTTTCTTATTGTACAAAAATTTCGTAAATAATTTAAACCTTCTAGAATATTCTAGAAACAATGTTTCAAAGATTTACCTACATACTTATATGCATGCATACATACAATACAAAATTTATTGTACAGTAATTAACACCTGTTCTTTGGTAAGTTTTAGGAAGGTTAACTATCTCTTTGTTATACCAATTATTTACTGTGCAATTCTACTACTATTTCTTCTACTATACATTGACACCTACCTTTTAACTAAATAGTAAAGATCTGTATCATAGTTTGTTTGTTTTTAGTACAATTTAACCTGTTCATGCTTACCTCAAAATATTACAGTAGTAGGTCATAACAATTTTTACTCTCATTAGATATAACTCTATAGAACTAAGACATGTCTTTAAGTATAACATTGAAACTTACTAGAAACGAGGCAGTGCTAACCCTACACTGTGGTCGAAATATTGCTGGTCAGCGTCCTTCCATTGAGCCCTCGCACAGGGCGGGAGGATATTCCACAGGTGCCAGGCTAATTGTTCATCGTCCAGTGGGGGGTTTTTGAGCATTCAGCCTAGGCGTTCCATGAAACTCCAAAAGGGTTTCGTCCTAGCTGGATATTGCTCCCCACACTGACTTTTCTACCAGTTTTAGAACTGGACAGACACCTCCTCCCAAAATACGGACACCAATGCATTGACGTCGATCATTGTTAAAAATGGTTCTAAATTAATAATAATATTTTTGATATTTAAATTGTATTTGTATGAATTTTGAAAATTAAAATATATTCATAATATCAATGTACCGTATGCCACGTAAATGGCCTTCAATGCGGCAATAAACACTATAAATATTGCTCACATTTTTGTTGTAATCATCATTGTGGCCATCATCGTCACACAAGAATCAAAAAATGATTCTTCTTCTTCTATTTTTCCTATTCATACCTCTTTTCTCTTTTTCTGCTTTTTTGGTTGAATCTTTTGGGTTTTTCTTTAAGGTTCTAAGTTATTCCAGAAAACTATCAAAATTAAGCACCACTTTGTTTGTTTTGGTAAAGCGTCTCTTGCTACCATCTCTTATATAACCTTTGACCTTTTCTAGCATTTCTGATTGGTTTTATGACCTAAATGGGCTTCAGCTGCCTAACCTTTTTTATGTTTGTTCTAGAAAATAGTAGGTGTACAAAATCACACATTTACCTGTATAAATCATTATGCATTAAAAGATGTAAATTTCTACACAGAGAGTATGGTGTATGTATGCATGTCTAGCCTCAATGATTTAGTAGACCTTTAACCTCTGGTACAGTTTTTGTGCATATGCCCTCTGTGTTCTCTTTCTTTTTTCTTTTTTTCATCTATTAGTAGTAGTATCAATACGGTTTCTACACTGAGAACAGTTCTTTTCTGCACCTAAAGTGTCTCCAATTTCGTACATGTTTTTTATATCAAGCTTTTTCTGGTCATTTTTCATAAGAGATCTTTTTGCTCATTTTTCGCGACCTTATACGTATGAACCCGTAGGAATGATGTTTCATTGCAAATAGACTTTTAGAGGTTTTACTTGTAAAATTGAGCTATCTGACATAAATGACTGTTCTACTTTGAACAATGGTTCAGCATGCAGGGCTTCTGATTAGCTACTCTGTTAACCTGCAGATGGCCCACCTCTCGTTGTGGAGCCCCAGGGCGCCTTTTTTGAGAGACTTCCTCTGTAGGTGAAGGGAGTCATTTTTTATACATGCTTTCATTTTGTTTTTCAGTTTTGCTTACTTTATTATTTTTCCTTTTTTTGTAGTTGGACTAAATGATTATTTTGCAATAAAACAAAAATGATACATTGATTCAAAAGTTTTTCTTTTGTTATGTAAAGATTTTTTGAACTCTTCAAATTTTCTACACACGTTTTATGCCAGGCTCATTGTGGCCATTTTTTATGAAAGAGCGTTTTGGTCATTTTTTGCAGGTAGTCAACTTTATACGCATGCACCTGTAGGAATAAAGTTTCATCGCATATGGACTTTTTTGAGATTTTACTCATAGAACAGACCATTACTGACCAATCTAACATTTACTGACTGGAAAGATTGATCAGGAATGGGACCTCCAAGCATATTTATGCCTGCAGGTGGAACCCCTTTTGTCAAAGCAGGTCAGGGTGCATAAATTTTTGAAAGACTTCCTCTGCCCACGGAGGAAGTCGTTTTTTATACATACTTTCTTTTTTATTTCTTTTCAATTTTTTGTTTACTTTAGTTTTCCTTTTCCATTTTATGGTCGACATCAATTTTCCTTTTCTGTTGTATTTTAAGATGCATTGGGAAATCGATGAGTTAGGCAGGAGTGGGATAACCAGAGTTCGTCCTTAATGTATGTATTTCCCGCGCCCACGCTTACCTAATTAGGCTAACTAATAGTACTTAAACCCGACACTGATTACCCTACCAATTATGGAAAGGTACTTCCTTAATTGTCTCCAGAATTAAAATGAACATGAGAAAGGAAACCTTTCTTCAATCTTACCTTACGCAATAAAAACACTTACTTACAAAACACAGCTGGGCGAGAGTATAAAGAATTCACTCCCACGCACTAGGGAGAAAAACAAAATAAAGAAATGGGCATGTGGGGAGGCAACGACTATGTTATAAGACCAATGATAAACGTATGTTATAAAAAACAATAATATTGCCCACTAAGAGAGAGCCAGCGCATGTGTACCGACGTGCACTACAGTAAGACGACTGTTGATGGTCTGCATTGCTCACTCCACTTGGTACTTGCGGGCCTCATGTGCGGTTTGACAAAAATGACGAAATCGGTGGAAACACACTACAACACCCCTCCCCCCTTGCCGTAGATCGCCCTGAGCAATAGTCAAGACATAACCAAAACATGCAAGGGGAAAGGGCACTGCCACTACAGGCCATCACCCGG
Source organism: Romanomermis culicivorax (assembly GCA_963922205.1). Lineage (NCBI taxonomy): Eukaryota > Metazoa > Nematoda > Enoplea > Mermithida > Mermithidae > Romanomermis > Romanomermis culicivorax. Next base: position 683,533 of record CAWUHX010000070.1, on the reverse strand, counting down.
TTGGCCAAAGGGATTTTCAGCATCACGCAGCGGGGCCCAAGGAGTCATTGCAATTGTTTGAGCCGATTTTGGGCAGCCCATAGGGTGAGACCTCCCAATGCCGGTCGCAATTAGCGAGGCTGTAAGTCCAGCAACACCACAGCTCGCGTTGTCACTCCGTCCGCTCCGATATACTGGAGTGCACCAGCATAGGAGGCCATGCCAATGGGAGGGTGAGGCCAGCCACTACGTTGACGACAACAACGAAACAGGCACAAAAGTCAGCGGAGGCAACCGAAGGACAAATGGCCCAAGTGGGGGCGTGTGGTAGTAGAACAAGTCGAGCTCTCTTACTGTGTGATCTTAGCATCAGCTGCATGTGCGCTGGTGAAACTAGTACAAAAAATAAAGCACGACAAAAGAGATTAGAAAAACAAAACAATGGGAATGAACGAGGTTAATGAAAATGAAAGAAAACAAATTTTATTGCACAAAGGCTTAGATTCAATGGCGGTGATGATGACTGGTGTCTGACGCAGATCGGGATTGCTGGTAATTGTGGCCGCAGTTTCGGTTTTCCTGGCGATAGCGGTCTTTGTGACAGCCATGTGGGTCATGGGGATCGTCATGGCCATAGAAGCGAATGGAACGAGATTGGGGAGGGTAGCGGCCATAGTGGATGGTATCGCGTCGGCGAGAAGATGAAGTAAAGGTTTGCGAATGTAGCAGTGAAAGAGGATTCACGCTGGGGGGGGGGGGGGCTCTGTCGCGATCAAAGAGGGGCGGTCTGAGGGTAATCCTGTTGGCGGCAATGGTCTCGGTGGCAGCAAGTTCCACTGGGCAGAAAAATCGTGCTGACGCAGCAGGGGCATGGGAGGGTCAGTTTCGCTATGGTATTGCAGGAAGATTCTTTGGATGTCCGCGATTTCCGGGGGTTGTTCAAATGGCAAATATTGCAGGTAGGCCATCCAGCTATCGATTAAGCCCATGGCGGTGTTCTAAGCTTGCAATAGACATGAGGGGTTGTCTAGGCCTTGCGCTTCATACAAAAAGAGTGCTAGACGGGTGGTGTGGACGGCGTCTACTTCGCCGAGCTCCTTGGCCCAGAGGCTGGGGACCCATCGCAGAATTAGCACGGCGACTTCAGGCAATACGGGTGGTTGTTGTTTGTGATACGTAGTACAGTAGTGAGCCGGGAAGTATTGATATAAGGCCAGCGATGCATTCCTTGCACGAATGTGAACAGCCATGGTGACGCGAAGGCCAAGGTGGCCGAAAAAATTGATCAAGACCATCTCATGCAAGGTTGGTGAGTGAGAAGAGGTGAGAAAAACTCGACAGACGGATCGATACGAGGCTGATGATGTGGCGTTGCCAGCATAATACAGTGCGGGGAGTCCGTGGTTCGGAAAGGTGTGGCAAACTTGTTGCTTCCTGGGGTGGTTGGAAACATTGCTTGGTATCAGTCGGCGGGGCGGCTCCGAGTACCAGTCGTGTCATAATGACCAATGATGGTTGAGTGTGCATAGTGGTTTGAACCGACGTCGGGGCCGTAGGTGGCAGCAACATGGTGTGTGTTACGGTAGTTGCTGTGGTGGACGTCCAGGCCGTGGGCAGCAGCAACGTGGCCATAGGCGGTAGTGATGTCTAAGATGACGTGGCTCCTTCCACGTCCATTGGGGGGGCGGCGGAAGCGGAACCTTGAACACCGGTTTCTGCAGATTTTTCAAAGTTTCCAAATGTTTCTGAATTTCAGCGTTGCGCTGCAATGGGCTAATGTAGTCAGTCAATTTTGGTGGTGATCGGCGGAAACCGTGCTTACACGCCTCTTCGTAGAAACCGGTGGAGTGCACCATACACGTTTGTTCGCTTTGAGTGTGGTGCAGTGGTGCATCATTATGTTGTTGGTGTTGACGGCTGTCACCCCTTGTAGTGTGCGGTTGTAGGGTTTCTTTTTGGTGGCAGTCGTCACGGGAGTGCGATTTGCGAAGTGATCGATGTTTATCTGATTGGTGGGCAGGTGGTGTGTGTGTTTGGTCCACACTGCTGTCTTTGTGGTCTTGACTTTTGGCATCGGTGTCACACTAGTCTATGAACTAGTTTGACCGGCCACTTCTCGAGCTTTCTGTTGGTTGCCTTGTTTGCGCTGATGGGTTGTTCTTTCACTGGGTGTCTTGCTGCGCTCAGTACGCGAAGTACTGGGTGGCGGCATTCGTCGGTGCTTTCTTCGGGGATATTGATTAGCGTTTGCTCAGCGGTGCAGGTGTTGGTTTTGGCATCCATGGCAGCGGGTTGGACCAGAGTAGATTCGTCCATCAGCACAGGTGCGAGGGTCGATATATCGTCGAGTGTCAATTTCAAAAAATCGGTTATTTGCCTGGCCGTCGCTGTAAGATCGGCTGTGGCAGCAAGCATAGGAAGGGCCCACACCTCAGTTGACAGCGGCAGCTTCGCTATATTCAGGTCAAAGATCGGCGTATCCAAAAGTTTTTCATCCATGGGCTCTATGTCTATGGCCGAGGTTGGGTGGTCAAGTAGTTCCTCGGCAGTGAGTTTGTGCACCAAGGCCGTAGTCGGCAACGGGTTGGTGTACACTGGCATGGGGAACAAAAATCGATTTTGGAAATCAATGATGTTGAGCAAATGTGAATAGAAATGAAAACGACTATGGGGGTAGGCTGAGCAGTCCGATTTGTTGATATCGATTTGTTCGATGGCCGTTTCCATTTGAAAATCCTCGTCAAAGATAATCGTGCGAAGGGCGAACCGGTTACAGACGTAGGTACCGGGTTTGCTGCTAAAAGACTGCTCTCTCTCCGGTATCCGATTCATCCAATCCATGAGGCGTGTTCGAGAGTTGCCATTGGCGTGGTACCACATACAGTTGTAAAGGGCGGTACGTGTGGCTGGATCAAAATTTTGAGCGTGGCAAATTAGCAAATGGTTGACGTAGGCGTATTCAGCAGCGGAACAAGGTGGAGCCAAAAGCGCGGCCAAGAGCATGCAAGTTGTTAGGCGTCAAAACCAGTTGCCATCGACATGTAAAAGACTGAGGATGGTGGAAGGGAGATCACGATAATGGGTACCCTGGTAGGTCTGATCGCAGAGCCGTTGGTCAGCAGCGATGCGTTCGATCCTAACGTCGTCAACCTCATGAGGAATCAGTGGCAATGTCGGGTCAGTTTCGAATTGAAGGCGGTCGCGGATAGCCAATTTGTATGTGGACGACACCAGGAAGTTGAGCAATTCGAGAAGTCAGTGGGTAAGTTCGCTCTTCATGGCCGAGGTGACGGCTGCTTGAAGGCGTTTTGGGTTGTCAAACATCGATCTGGGTTGGAGGGACGGGTCTTCGTTGTCTGATACCTCCAGCGATTTGTTCCATTCGTCTTTTTGCTTCTTCTTTTCCTTTTTCGGCACCTTTGGGGCAGTGAGAAGCTTGAGGTGCATCGTACGCCTCAATGTTTTGATGTTGCAAAAACTGTTGGGCTGGGTGCCTAAACAAAAAGACCGACCGTGGTCGGACAATATGCAATGGAACATAAAAAATTGATATGGGGAAAGAACCTCATCTCCCATAATCACTGGCAAGGGGATTTGCAAGATAGTCGGATAAATTTTGTCAACAGCATCAGCGGGTAGAACATCCATCAGCGTGACGTTGTGAAAAGCGGCGATTAACGTCTCGGCCAGGTGGTCGATTTTGGCAGCATCCAATGAGCCATAGTGAAATAACGCGGGAGCGTTGTACATCTCAGGAACAAAGCCATAACAGCTGAAGGCGAGAAACAATAGTGCCGGATAGAAGGCGTCAAGGGCCGCGTATGCGAGGATCTCTGATTGCAAGAACGATGTCGCAGGATTGTTGAAAAATCACAAGGCCGCTGGGAACTATAATGTGAGTTTTGAAACATCCAGCGCCCACATGGCGGAAATGGTAGCTTTCAGGGTATGCTTTTCGGGCATGAAGCCTATCTGCCGAACCAGCTCATACAGCAGCGGGGAGATATTGATGTTTTGGATCACACAGTACGCCTCGAAATGGATAGCTTTGATGACAGGGTTCATATTCTTCTTTTGGCGGTCGGTTCGGAACTGGGTGCCTAGGAGGGCGTACATTCCCACCCAGTCATCGGCTCCATAGAAAGAAATGACGATGGTGTGGTCGCCGTGGACCAGGGAGAATAGCCCGGTCCAGTCTTCTGGAGTGGCGGTGAAAGTTTCGAAAACATACATTGTGCCATTTGGAAACGCGAGTTGAACGTATCGCGGATAGCTGGACGCTGTGGAATTGGCTGGCATTGGCATGGTAAACTGGAAATTTTTCATATCCGCGGCCATGATTGACTCGGTGTCGAAGCCGACCAATGTATAGCCACAGAAATTTGGCGTGGGCTGGGCGGCGAGGGCGGCCCCCAAATTTCTGGGTGAAAGAAAGATCAGCGGCGGCAAGATGTTTGGAGGTCTGGCGTACAAGGAGACGTACCAACACTCCAAATCGGCGGCGCGGATGAGTCGCTTGATGTTGTTCTCTAAACAAGGGCGAGCGCAATATTCGACATAAAACACAGTGGGGCCCCAGATCGAGGGAACGAAATGGATTCAAAAGGTTGACTTTACAACGAAACCAAGAGGAATATGGTGTTGGACGCTGTGCGATGAGGGTGGCACGCCCCTGGCAAACGGTGACTTGGGTGGAGACGTCACTTTGACAGGCTCATCTTGTCAACTGGATCGGGCTACGATAGCGAGATGACGAGAGTTGTCGTATGCAGGGGTCAAAGCAGCGGCCAGTTGTGGGGTAGTCTGGCCTAGGGCTACAGAGTGAGGGGGGTTCCCATGGGGTCCCAAGCAGAAAACAGCATGCAGAAGTAAAGCAAAGAAAGCATTGAAAATAAAATGTACGGTTGCAGCAGGAGCTAAGATTGTTCTGATGTGGCTGCTGTTCGGCCCATCGTATGTAACGTTCATTGACGTTTATGGATTCGCAGTATGGTGGGGGTTCATCGGCTGCCGAGGCGGAAGAAGTTGATGGTGTTGTCATGTTGAAAAAATATTTTTGAGAGTGGCTGGAAAATATGACTATTGCAGGAGGAAGTGAGAAATAGAAATGAAATAAGTAAAGAATAAGCCGCTGAAAGGTGAGGAAAGTGTAAAGTAGGAAAATGCAAAACTATGATTACGACAAAGCAATACAAACACCACTATGTTAATGGGAGCTAAAATCAACCTTTCGAAGTTAATCTTATGAGAGTGGATGTGGCCAGGGTCGGGGGGAAGTAGGGTCCGCCAGTTTTGAGGTCAAAGACGTCTTTGGCAGGGCGCGGTATGAATGGTTTCAGTTGCATCGTGGAAACGGTTGGCAGCCCGCTGGGCTTATTGAGTGAATCCATGGTGATGATGTTTTCAGCTACGCGGGACGCGTCCGTGATAATAAAAGGTCCAATGAAATCAGGATGGATTTTGTTCACCTTTCATGTGTTGGTCAACAGAACAAGGTCGTTGATGGCAAAATCGCATGTTCGGGCTTTGCAATCGAAGTATTCTTTACTGACCACAGCGGCTACATCAAGGTTAGCGATGATTTTCTTGTGCATCTTTAGTTGTGTTGGGTGAGGATATGCTGGTACGCATCGTAATTGAGCAGTAGTGTGAGTCGGCGGGCGCAATCGTAGTCCTAAAGTTATGCGCGCTTCGTAGCCTCATAATAAGCTGAAGGGCGAGTGACACGTGGCCGTATGCCATGTGGCATTGTAGGGGAATACAGCGTACGGCAAGTAGCACTCCCAATTGTCCGGGTCGTCCGCAGTGTACTTCTTTAGTCGAGCAATTAAAGTTTGATTGAAACGCTCAACCATTCTGTTGCATTGGGGATGATACGCCATTGTTTTGACTTTTCATATTTTGAGTAGGTCACAAATATCCTGCATGAGCTTTGACGTGAAACATCCACCTTGATCGGAGAGAAGGACCAGGGGGCTACCATGCCTGAGGACGATGTTGTTCACGAAGCATTCGATGATGGTTGAAGCCTTTTTATAGGGGATAGGATGCGCGGAGACCCATTCCGTAAGATAATCCTGAAAAACAATAATGTATGGACGTTTCTCACCTACCCGCTATATGTTGACAATATTGGTGGCGACGATCTTGAAAGGGTGCTTGGGTTGGATTGGTAATAGCGGCAGAGGCGGCGGTGTGCGCGGCCTTGTCAATTGGCAAACCTTGCAGGACTTGATCCAATTGCGGACGTTTTCTTCCATGCGAGGTCACCAAAAATGAGCTTTGATGGCTGCCAGTGTGCGGCTTGATCCTTGGTGATTCAAAATTCTTGTGCCGTGGAATTGGTGTAGCGTCTGATCAACCATGGATGCGGGAAGGACCAATTGCTTGATATCTTTGATTTGTCGATACAAAATTCCGTCTTCTGTGAAGAAAATGGGCGGGCACTTTGCGATGTTGTGGATTTGGAGAGAGGCGACGAGTGTGGTGGTAGCGGGATCAGCGGCCTCTGCTCGTGAGACTTCATCGTGGGAGGCGATTGTTATGGCTTGGACTAGAGGTAGCGCGTAATCCACGGTCAACGGCATGTGACTGGGGAGTGTGGGTTGACTGATGGTCTTCTTGGTCATTGCATGGGTGACAATTTTGACGTTCGCATCAATTTCCATAGGCGGCCAAGTCCCTGCTGGGAGTATATTGGGTACCGTTAAGTCGACCTCCCATAATGCACCAGCAGGGCGAAAATTTTTTCGAAAAATTTGGGTGGTTAAGTCTTTGGTGTTCCGGATTGGTGGTTTCTCGCGGTCATCTTTTCTGGACAAGAAATCTGCGCAAGTGTAATCTTTGCCTTTGACGTATTCAACCTTGTAATCGTAGTCTTGAAGGTTGATAGCAAAACATTGGAGGCATGAGTTTCTGTGTTTTTTCATCCTTGAGCCGTTCAAGGGGCTTGTGGTCGGTGCGAACAATGACCTTTTGGCAGTATACGTAGTGGCGGTACATCCAAAAGCGGTTGACAATGGCAAGGCACTCGCATTCGGTTGTGCTGTAGCAGGTTTCGGTGTCGGTGAGTACGCGGCTGTTGTAGGTGATGACCCATTGATCGTTGCCTTTTTCCTGGTACAAAATTGCTCCAATGGCGGTCGTACTGGCATTGGTTTGCATGACAAATTGAGCTTTACCGTGGTAGACCAGGTAGCAGAAGAAAGGCGCTGACCTGAGCACTTTCTTGATTCCCTTGAACGGGGCTTGGTGTTCTTTCATGGTGATGTATTGGGCATTTTTTCGTAGGAGTCTGTACAATGGACTGGACAAGGTCGCCAATTTAGGGATAAATCGTTTGCACCATTGGATCAAACCTAAAAAACTTTGCATACCTTTTTTGGTAGTCGGGATTTCCTATTTCGTGATAGCCTTGACTTCTCCGGATCGGCAGCGATTCCATTGGCGTTAAGAAGATGACCCGAGAATTTGACTTGCGGCGGCAGGAATTCGCATTTATCGGGCCAGAGCGTGAGGTTGGCTGCACGGAGAGCGTCGAAAACGATTTGTAAATGTTCCAAATGTTCTTCAAACGAATTTGAGAAAATGATAATATCATCAATGTAGACGAGGCAAATTTTCCAAATATACGGGCGGAGAATTCTTTCCATCAAACGTTGAAATTCGGTGGGTGCATTCTTCAAGCCGAATGGCAAGACTTTGAATCGAAACAAACCTTTTGGCAGATGATGGTTGTTTTGTCGTGGGATTCGTTGTCGAGGGGTACTTGCCAGTACCCCTCTTTGAAATCAAGGGTGGTGAAAAATTTCGCTTGTCCCATCACGTCCAAGTAATCGTCAATGCGCAGAATTGGGAATTTGTTGCTGGTGTATCATCATTTATTCCAGGGTAGTCGACAACGGGTCGCCAAGAGCCATCTTTTTTCTTTACAAGGAATAGCAGTGTGGCCCAGGGTGAACAGGATTGTTCGATAAAGTCGTTGTCAAGCATTTCTTGGATATGGGGGTAGATGATGGGTCTTTGCTCCATTGCAGCGGGGTAATAATGGCAGGATACTGGCTTGGCGGTGCCAGTATCAATGCTGACAGTTAGTTCTTTGGTGAAGGTAGCTATGTTGCCGAGGAGGCTGAAGACATTGCGGTTTTGCCGAAGCATGCAGAGGGCCTTCAATTTTTGCGCAGTGGTGACGTAGGTTTTAGCGGTCATTTTGTCCAAAGTGAAGTCCAATTTTGTTGGTCTGTGTGACAAGGGAGCAATTTGTCGAGGGCGGCCGGTTTGTGGTCGGTTAAATCGCAGTCCGGAGCAGTAGTTGCTACTTGACAATCTACAGGAGATTGGGCCTGTCCAAGCACGTGTTTTGCCACTGCGATAAGTTGGTTCGGGCGGAGCTTGATGCTATTTGGCGTACAATTGACAAAGAGCAGCGGACAGTGGCCATTGGTGATGTTGACAATTGCGGTTTTGATTGGGAGCTCCGGGGCAATGCTGTTGGTTGATAGTGGTTGAACAATCACGTCTGGAATGGTTGTCGTTGTTATAGGAAAGACAGTGATGTTTACCCATTGCTGGCAATGTGGCGAAATTGAAACCAATACTTGGGTGATGAGGAAAATTGGCTCAGCCAGCTCCGTAATCTCCAGCCGCCAAGGGGGCGGTTGGTGTGGACAAGGTTGAGCCTGCTGTATCGGTTGTTCGGCCTTGATTTCTTCAGGTTGACTGAAAATATCAGATTTATTGTCATAAAAACTTAACTTGCTCCTCTTCGGGGATTTCTTCGAGAATGTTATTGTTTGCGGCGTTTAAAAATAATTCTGTTTGTGAGCGGACCGAGGCGATTTTTTTGAGCAGTAGCTTCACGTCTTGAATTTCGATGTAATTTTCCTTGAAGTTTAAGATCGCCTGAATATTGGGATGGGCGAGAAAATCAGCGCCGATGATACATTGATCGTTTCCGTCATCATCGAGAATTATGCACTTGATCATATGTTCACCAAATGCGGATTCCATTGTGATGACTACTGGACCATGGGCATTGACAACGGTGCCATGGGCCACTTTGATTTTACCACATATCAGAAGTTGGAGCGATTGTTTGTCGAATGCGCATTTGACTAATCCTGAAGACAATATGGAGCATTGGGCACTGGTGTCGATTAGCACGTGTGCCTTGACAGCCCCAAGTTTAATTGGGATTTGGAAAGCTCTGGTGGAAGCGTATTTGCGGATGAAAGTCTTTGATGATGGCATGAGATTGTCAATCTGGCAAACTGATGAACGGATGTGGCATGGGTCTCGGAAAGCAAGGCCTGTTGCATTCCAACAAACGATCCCTGAGCTCATGATCCGGGCGGCAGATGCTATTCCTTTAGAAGGGATGACCATATTGGCGGTGGAAGTTGATTGATTGAGCGTGCGTGTATCCAGAGCAGTGGCCGAAATGGTTGAGGATGATGGCAAAGCTGGTAGCGCAAGTGGGAGTTCTGAGGATTGAGAACTGGTGCGTGAGGAATCCATGGGCGTTGTAAGGTATGGGGCTGGCAGGGCATTATGGTGAATGTGTTGTTCCCATGGCGATGGAAAATGTTGATTTGGGTAGATGGCGTAGGTGTTCTGAACAAAATCATTTGGACGATTTACTGAATTACCTTCATAAAAATAGTTCCTTGTGCCAGGGGATAAATTGGAACCTCTCTGGGGCGGTGCTCTGCGGCGTGGTCTCAAATCGCGTTGGCCACGGATATCATTAGAGCTGATTCGAAAATTGGTTTGCGGCGGTTGAACGGCATGGGATGGATAGTTGAAATCTTGCTTATGGTTGCATTGTGCATTTTGCGGCTTAAGCCAAACCCAATCTTCAGTATTGTGGGTGTGGGACTTGTGAGAGTGGCACCAAAGGCCTGTTGGTTGCGCGATGCGGGGGCGGTCGCGGCTTGCGGATTGGTCAAAGCGGTTGGGATAAGTATCCTGAGGTTGAGATTGGTGACAGGGGCTTTGTAGCCGGCCATTGGATGGGTATTCTTCGAGGCGTTGCCGTGATTTACGTTCTTCATGGTTGCAGTCGTATCGTTGGATCAATTGCTCCAGGAGCATCTCTGTGTGCAGTTGCGACTGCAGGGGTTGTTCTAGTGGTTGCAGTTGAAAAGAGACGAATTTATTGGGCGGGGGCGCCGAATTTTGGGGGCGGCGATTAGTTGAAAGTGTGGCATCGTGATAGCAGTCCTATGATCAGTCCGTGCTACGGTGGCGGTCAAAAGGGCGATTGGACGGCTGCGGGGATCTTGGTTGCTGCATTTCCTGATCGGCTTGGTTGACAAGTATTGGTTGCTCCACGGTTCCGTTTTTGGCTTTAGTTGCCTTGAGGATGCTACGGGCTTTGGCGATGGCATTGGCCAATTGTTGGACATTCGTGAAACTTTTCGCTTGTTCGCTGATTGTTAATAACTCATCTTGGTATAACAATCGTACATAAGTCATTACCTTACTCAAAAACGCGGCTGGTTCCTCTCTGGCTTCAGGGGTGATCGATGGGAGCTCGCGTTTGAGGGTCATTTGGTTGCAATCTGGGGCTAATTGGAACATGAGGAAATTTTTTGCTTCTTTGTAGCGTGTCATATCTTGAATCATGTTGCTTGGCCTATTGCGGGTAAGTCTGCGGAGTGTGCTCATCTTGACGTCATTGGAAGGGTCATATCAGAACTCATTTTCTAAGCGAATGAAAAAGCGTAGGAGGCATTTGTTTGTCGCAGCTCTGTCAATGGCTAGCGGGTGCATATTGTCAACAATGGTTTTGATTCGGCTATCTTCTTCGCGATGAGACGTGTGCGGCAAATCATACTGAGGTTGCAGGTGGTCATAATAATTGTGGGGCGGGTAATCCGAGAAACCAAAGGGGTTGGCCGCGGGCTGGGGGCGTCTTTGAAGTGCAGAATGGGATGTTTCCTCTTCCCCGCGGGCGTTAAGAGAAAATTCATTATTGTACAGGGTGTCGGTGGACGGCGCTCTAGGTTTGACATGCACTGGTGGCCGACTGGAAGCCAAAGCTGGTTAAGTTTCACGGAGAGTCTCGTTTGGGATATAGATATCGCGCGTTTCCTCGCTGTGAAATTGTGAGGTCACTGGCTATGGTCTTGGTGTAGCCCGGTTCTGTGCTGCTGCTGCGGCAGTAATTGTTGAAATTAATTGTTGCAATTCTTCTGCTAGGGCGGCGAAGCGTGAGTTTGTGGATTTTGCTTGCTCTTGGATTTCGCGTTGAACACGTAGTTGCTGGGCATGAAATTGGTGGGAAACGGCGCCAATAATTTGATCAATTGTTTGGACGGTTGGGACATTGTTGGTTATTCGTGGGGGGGTGGTGCTGAGCTGTTCTAAAGCGTCGTGTGCTTTGATTTGGAAATTGTGAACTTCGGTTGCGTTTGCGATTGCTAAACTGCTGTGGTGATTGGTTACTGGAGTGCAGGTGGCGGCTGGGGCCTGGGGTGGATCAATATTAATGAAGGAGTCCAAGGAATCTGTTTGGGCGATGGTTGTGTCGTTGTTGACTTGGGCGGAGGTGCTGGGCGGTGGTATCTGTGATACGGCCCGCGCCCTAGCACATATGAGGGCAGGGATGACTGGTTCTTGACTCAAAAGTGGCGGCGCATGAGAATTGACTATCATGGAGGTTGCGGAAATGAATGGTACTTGATTTTGTGCGGTCCCGTCTAATGTGGAGCTACTGAAAGTAGACAAGGGTGGATTAGGGGTTGGGAGGCTTACCGTGAGTACCACTGATGATTGCATAATATTTGTCAGCCGCGGCAGTAATTTTTGGTCAAAACTCAGGGCACGGCGCGCGGCCATGCTAGGGTTAGGTGAGCTTGATCGCGATGGGAGGCGTGTGAGGTCCGGCGGTGTGTGGCTTACTTTCTGCATCTTTTTCCGAAGGGTATAATAACCTTTTTTGTAATCTTGGGCACAACTATGGCATGGTCGAATTTTGAAACTTGGGGTCGTATTTGGATGCAGCGCAATGGCGGGGAAAGGAAGCGTACAATCCAAACGGTCATCACTGTTGTATTTTAAGATGTGGTCGGGAATCGATGAGTTAGGCAGGAGTGGGATCCCAGAGTTTATCCTTAATGTACGTATTTCCCGCGCCCATGCTTACCCAATTAGGCTAACTAATAGTACTTAAACCTGACACTGATTACCCTACCAATTAAGGAAAGGTACTTCCTTAATTGTCTCTTGAATTAAAATAAACAGGAGAAAGGAAACCTTTCTTCAATTTTACCTTACACAATAAAAACACTTACTTACAAAACACGGCTGGGCGAGAGTATAAAGAATTGACTCCAACGCCTAGGGAAAAAACAAAATAAAGAAATGGGCATGCAGGGAGGCAATGAGTACGTTATAAGACCAATGATAAACATATGTTATAAAAAACAATAATATTGCCCACTTAGAGAGAGCCAGCTCATGTGTACCGATGTGTGCTACAGTGAGACGGCTGTTGATGGTCTGCATCACTCACTCCACTTGGTACTTGCGGGCCTCATGCGCGGTTTGACAAAAATGAGGAAATCCGCGGAAACACACTACAACATTTCCACCTACAGTACCGTGACTATTACCCTAACTACTATTGCCATAAGCCAAAAATTATGGTAATTCTACTATTAGGGTAACTACCAAACCTGTATGCTGTACCATATAACCTATAAATCAACGAAAAAATTGACTGTATATGCTTGCCATATAACCTATAAATCGACAAAAAAATTGACTGTATATGCTTACCATATAACCTGTAAATCAATGAAAAAATCGACCATTTATGCTTACCATATAACCTATAAATCGACCAAAAAAGACAAATAATAGGTTATACACAAAAGATAGGGATATGCTTAACCATATAACCTATACTGTCCGTCCTTACTACTCATATTATTTCACTTATTTCATAAAACACAAAATCCAAAAAAACTAATAAAATTACAAAATCTAAAAACCCAAAAATATTATTAAAATTTTTGGCGCTGCTGGCCTATAAAATTTTTTTTTGATAAACCAGTGCAAAAAGCCACTGCAAAAAAATTTTCAAAGTTTTGGCCACTTTTTCCCTCATTTTTTGGTGCATTTTATTTTTTGTGATACTCCCACATTCCTGTGTCATCTTTTTGTATCATGAATGTAATCTCCTATTTTAGTTTATTTTAGAAAAAATATGGACGCGGGAAAGGTATTTGCATGATCAACTAGACTGACCAACCAACGACTTTGCAACAACATGCAGACCAAGTGACTGAACCTGAAATTGACCCAATTCGGCATCAAGGGCAATGTCATAAATGAAAATTATATGGAATTTTTTGGAGTGAAAATAAGTTTTTGAAAAATAGGGTGCAGCCAGGAGTCGAACCTGAGTTACCAGCATTCCGGGCTGATGTCCTCACCACTAGACCACCACACCACGAGGTGAACCCAGATTAAGGACATCAGCCCGGAACGCTGGTAACTCAGGTTCGACTCCTGGCTGCACCCTATTTTTCAAAAACTTATTTTCACTCCAAAAAATTCCATATAATTTTCATTTCTAAAAAGTATTAACTTCATTGGTCCGCAGTTCAAAAAGCAGCAGGTATGCTGCTACTTGCCAAAGGTCGTAGGTTCACGACCACCAAGCATTGGAGTTGTGTGATGCAAAATCGTAGCCTAGGGGAGCACCTTAATCTGGGTTCTCCTCGTGGTGTGGTGGTCTAGTGGTGAGGACATCAGCCCAGAATGCTGGTAACTCGGGTTCGACTCCTGGCTGCACCCTATTTTTCAAAAAGGCAATGTCATACTCCTTACGATAGGAGTTCCATTCCAACAAAGCCGAGGTCAACCTAGGCATCACTTGCCAGTCATGTGCAGCCCTTTGTATTTGTTGTGTCAAGCAACCTAGTAAGTACTGGAGTTTTAGCCAAGACAGACCAGGTCACTGGGAGTCGGCCAAATGGAAGTTTTTTTATGATGCTGGTGTAACCTAGCGGAAAAGTTTTCTACCTCCTGTAGGTTAGTTTTGACGCATTGGTTGGGCACTGTTGCTGGAAAAGTCGTGATTGGGAAGTTGACATGCAAATCAAAAAATGGACAACTGGTGGTGCAGACATTTGCATAGCAAGGGAGCACCACAGAAAGATGGAAGTGATAATGATAATTCATTTGTCAGTTTTTTTTATATTTTTGCAGCTGTTTATGCTGGCGTCCATGGTGAAACCTTTCACCAGCAACTCGTATTAATTTACATAAATTACTTAGTGGTGCATCCCCATTCTTTTTGATATCTGTTATATTATATTGGTGTATTATTTTAGTGTCCAATACTGCTGTAGGAGCGAAGGGCCAAAGTCCAGGTGTCATCACTTGCTGATGTCAAGCAAAAGGAAGACCTTTAGAGGGATCCGAGTATCCTTTAGAGTAATTTCATCCCTGAGGAGGAAGCTTTCTCTTCTGGGGGACTGCGAGGAGCCATCGTGAGGCCCCTAATTAAAGGTAAGTTAATAATTGTTGTTGCATGGTCTGGGGGATGGAACTGGTGTGCCATATGCGAGGCTTGGCCAAGAAATATCTCTAACTAGTTCAGACCAGAGTCTATCTTTTCTTAACCCTAAGGAAAGACCTGCACAACAGGCGTACTTTCTACACCCCCTGTATCACTCCACACAGCTAAGGTGGTAAACTTTGATGTATATGCTCTGTACACTGGTATCTTTTGTGTACCATCTGTGCGGGCCCCTGTAGCATCTCATATTAGTGGGACTGGGAAGAAGATGATATTAATAGAAAATAAATCCAACAATCTCAAAAGATGAAGAGGATGCAGAGAGAAAAACCAGGTGTGGATGGCATTATTATAAATATGATCAGACTCCGAGTTTTTTGTGCATCATGGATGGAGTACAGTAATATATCATAAATACAGCACAAACAAGGGTTCACAGCAATTTCCATGAGCCAAAACTTTATGTTTTCTGCATGAGTGTACCATTGTTTTTTGATTTTTGGTTTTTCAATACAAGTAACTCATAGTGATGACAACAAAAATGGGATAAAAAAATTGGAGTAACCAACACTATTATGGGCTTTCCAAGCTGTTTTCAAATTACAAAATACTACATATTTAGGCAAGCATTTAGAGATTTGATAAGCAATGGGCTGCTTATCGACTTGACAAAAAACTGTCAATTGAGCATTGTATTGCAGCACAATTGATAATGCAAAAATTTATCATGATACATTATCTGTGAAAGCCGTAATTTTCGAATTTTTGTATGCTAGCTGTAAAAATTTTTATTAACCCTCCATTGGCTGGCAGCACTGCCAAAAACCAGATAATCATTTTATATCCTGAAGATCAAAATTTGCTTTGGTGTTATAGTTGTTAGAGCATGTTCTGGTAAACTCATAAGTTTTTCATGAAGAATATGATTGTTTTCATAATTGTGATCCTAATCAGCCTTGTTGTAGTGGTGCGTCTGGTTATTCTTTACACAGCATGCCCAGCACTCACCACTGCCACTACAACCACCATTTCGGAACCATCCACGTGGCTCAGTTAGCGCAGTTGGTAGCGCATCTGCCTTGTATGCAGAAGGTCCAGGGTTTGAGCCCATCACCGAGCCTTATTTTCCTGATGCGCTGGCCACGTGGATTAGGGCATACCACATCCTGGAATTTATATAGACACAAATTCTGAGAGGTTCTATTTTCCCCATGATAAGGTGAAAATTAATCATATCTCTGTAACGACCAGTTCTTAGTGATACTTTACTTGATCGAAAGAAACGGTGACCATGGTTCACGGTCCAGGGGAATGGTACAAAAGGGGATGGATACGATACAACAATAACGCAGGGGCTCGACCATTGCTTGCTCATCGATACAACAACAAAAGGCTTGCTTGCAAATATAAAAACAAATCGCTTCGAGGCTTAAAAATCTCCCTACGCTTGCAAATATAAAAACCTCTAAAATCGCAAATCTGACTGAATCATGCTTTGTTTCTCTTTAAATACACTTCTGTGGCCACTCCGGTGGCGTCGCGGGAGGTCTTGCTTCTGACAATCTTCTTCATCCAATCACTGCTTCTTGCTTCTTTCATCTTGCTAGTTTGGTCACGCCTTCCAATGCTTTCCTGGTACCGTATGCTTTTCATGCTTTCCTTATGCTTACTTCCTACAGTGTGCTTAGCCAGGCCTCTGTGCTTCTGTGTATGCTTCTGTATCTATTTCTTCTGTGTATACATGTTTTGTAGGAACCATTGCTACCGTTCCACTGGTTCCTGGCCGGGCTTTTACTTTCCACTGTGTGCAGGTGTGTTTACGATTTTTATGGGAAATTAATGTAGCCCTGGAATGTGTACTTTAGTGTAGATTCTAGGGGACCAGCTGCCGATGTGCAAATTAATTGGGGCGTCTTAATTGGGTCAATAGCGGCTACTGGGATGTGGAAAGATCAAAATAAAGTACTTCACATAAATTTACAGGAATGTTTGGGTGTGAATCCCAGACACCCTTGAGACGATAGATTAAGAAATGAAATAATATTTAATAAATGAATATCACATAGTGTACACTATATATTTACAGTACTGCGTTAGCATGTACATTACATTTCCCTCCTTCCGATGTTGAATGTTCTCGTTCAAGAGATTGGAGGGTGAGAAGGGGTCGGGGCATGTTCGGGAGTTGCCTCTCGGGGATAGAAGGGGGCGTCTCGTCTACATGTACTGTAAAAGTGATATCCTTATGGGGTGTTTGAGTGTAAGGTTGGGGTACATGAAGTTTGTGACTGTGTAGGGCCCGTTTTGGGGGGGGGTAGGAATTTGGGAGTCAGCCTTTGTTTACACAAATGATTTTTGTAGAGAATGAGATCAACCGCCTTGTAATGGATGTACTGAGCATGCTTGTTATACTGAAGGGTATAGTGGTTTTGGGCTTTGTGTAAACTCTTCTGCATGGTTGAGAGGGCTTCAGTAAAATGAGCTTTGATGCAAAGGGCATGGGGGGTACAAAGTGCTATCATTCTTGTGAATGTTAATCAAAAAAATGCAAAGGGTAGATAAGTATCCCAATCAGTGTGATTTGAATTGATGTACATGCGGATACGGGTGGCGAGGGTCTGGTTGCAATGCTCCACTTCCCCATTGGCAATGGGGTGGTAGGGAGTGGTGTGGATTTTCTGAGTATTGCATAAACTAGTGATCCGCAAAAAAAGATCAGATACAAAATTGGAGCCATGATCACAATGGATGATTTTTGGGGAGCCATGACAGCAAACAATTTTGTTTACAAATAATTTGGGGATTGTGGCTGCAGTGATATCAGGGGTCAGAAATGCCTTAACATACTTAGTGAAATAATCGATGAATATGACAATGAATCAGTTGCCATCTTCAGTGAGAGGTAACGGCCCCATGCAATCAACACCAACTCTGTCAAATGGGCCCATCAGCTGAATTGGGACAAGATTTGTATGTATTCGGTGCCGAAGGGCTTTCTGAGCCTGGCATGGATGACAGGTTTTGCAGTAACCTTTGATATCACAGCTCATTTTAGGCCAAAAATATTTTTGCCAGAGCAGGTGTAGGGTTTTTCGGGAAGCAAAATGACCTGTGAACTTGCTGTCATGATGCGATGTGACGAGATCATGTATTTATGATTTGGGGATGTATAATTTTGCCTGCTTGTTGATTATATGAAAGAGAATGTTGTGATGCACTGCGAATTTGATCATTGTAAGGGGCTGTTTTTTGGCGATTTTTGCTATGATATTTTTTACAGTTGCATCAGTGCGTTGGACTTCAGCAAAATTTTTCTGTTGTTCCTCTTGTTCAGTTGCTTCGGCTTCGAGAACAGAATTGATGGCTGATATTTCAGGATGGGTTTCTAGGTGCTCAATGTCAAAGGATTGCTTTGCTGTCCCTGAAGGGAAAGGAGAAATGGTATCTCCATTGCCGTTAGCAATGCCTTTCTTAGGTCGGATGTCCAGCTGAATACCAGAGAAGGCTAGTGCCCGACGGGCAATGCGAGGAGAAGGGTTTTCTTTCTGCAAGACTGCTTGAATGGCAGTATGGTCAGTGTGGACAATGACATGCTGCTGGAAAAGATGGGGCGGAAATACTTTATGAACTCAACTATGGCAAGGGATTCCAACTCAGTTATTGGGTAGTTGCGCTCTGCAGGTTTCAATGTGCGGCTCCCAAAAGCGATGGGGCGATCATGACCTTTACTGTCCAGTTGGCCTAGAATGGCACCAATTCCAAGTTTTGAGGCATCAGTTTGCAAGATGAATGGTTTTGTGAAATCGGGATGTTGCAGGATTGGGGCATGAATAAGCAACTCTTTGAGTTTAGTGAATGCATCTTGCTGTTCAGGCCCCCATGAAAATTTTGAATTCTTTTTGAGTAATGTTGTGAGTGGGCTGGAAATTTGGGAGCATTTCCGGGTGAATCTGCGATAATGAGAGGGTAGGCCGAGGAATGACTTAACTTCTTTGGAGCTTTGGGGCGTAGGTATGTCATAAATGGACTGTACTTTATTGGGGTCTGGTGAAATGCCTTGCTGAGAAATGACGTGACCTAGGTATTGGACTTCGGGCTGGCAAAATTTGCATTTTTGTATATTGAGTTTGAGGCCTGCTTTAGAGAAATGAGTGAGAATGTTGTCTAGGCGTTCTAGCAATTGGGCATGGAATTCGGCAAAAACTAAGACATCATCGAGATAAACCAGGCATGTGTTCCATTGCAATCCCGAGAGGATAACATCCATTAATCTTTGGAAGGTGGCTGGGGCGTTGGTGAGGCCAAAGGGGATATAGTTAAACTGATATTGCCCGGCTGAGCAATTAAAGGCTGTTTTTTCTCTGTCAGCCTCTGCAATTGGAATAGAATAGTGGGCATTTGACTGATCAAGGGACGTAAAATATTTCATTCCATGCGGGGTGTCTAGAATTTCGTCTAAGCGGGGCAAGGGACAGGTATCTTTTTTTGTTACTTTATTTAGGTCTCTAAATTCAAGGCATAAACGGTGGCCACCATCTTTTTTGGGGATTAAAACTGTGTTGGTGCACCATGGGGAATTGCTTTGACTAATGACACCTGCTGCTGCCAGTTGCTCGACCTCTGCTTGTATGATTTGCTTTTCCTTTGGTGATGTCGGAAAATGATGTCTATGTATGGGTTGGGATCCGTTGGTGTCAATGGTATGTGAAACAAGGGTGGTTCTACCCACATCCATTTTGGATTTAGCATATAATGTGGGATATTTGGATAGAGAGGGTAGGAGTTGTGTTTTCTCTGTTTCTGTGAGGTTACTTGAGGTTAAATTGATGTTTCCTTTTAACCATGTAAATGTATCAAAACGGTGTGGCTGGTTTGGCTTAGAAGGAGTGAGTTTGGTGGGAGAATTTTGTTTTGGGATGTAGCCTGAGACTGCACCAATGCATGTGCCAGGGTAAAGGGTTTGGACAGTGTCTTGTGTGTTTAAAACAGAGATTCTAATGCGACTGATTTGGTTTTACGATACATAAGCTGTGAAATGAACTTTGGCATTCTGTTTGGGTGTTGGGGTAAATTCAAGTTGTTTAATTTGTAGGTATGATTTGGGCAATTGGACAGTGAATTCCGTTACTGTACAGGGTGGTAATTCTAGTTTCTCATCCGAGTAGGTTCCACCACCTGTTGAAAGGGGGCTGTATTTTAGGCCATCACAAGGTAGTATAACATCGCCAAATTTGACCTGGGACTTCTGATTATTGATGGTGTATTCTGAAAATCGACTGAGGAAATTTTTCCTGAGAAGAACATCTGCTGTGCAGTCTTTTTGGACGTGGACCATTATGGTTTCCTGGATAGTTTGGGTGGTTACTGTAACAAAGGTTGTTCCTACAAAGTGAATTGGGAGGTTGTTTGCTGCTTTGGCTTGGACCAGTGGTGGTTTCATGTCTAGCTGCAGGATTTCTGTGATTCGTGAATCAATGAGTGAGTACACAGCACCAATGTCAATCATGCCTTTTGTAAATAGCTTGCCATTTAGTGTGATCAGAATGTGAGGGGTATGTTTCTCAGGTACGTTTTGGGGTGACTTATTTGATCAAGATTGGTGGATTTGGTTTATAAGTTCAATTGCAGGAGTTCTGGGGGTATCAATATCAACAAGGATGTATTTCTGCTGGGTTTGGGCCTTGCGACGATTAGCTAATTCTAGGAGAGCATGGCGGAATGATGGGGGAATGGTCTCATGTAAATGCCTGCTGTGTGATGGTATTTCGTACGCATGTTCATTAGTAACATGATGCTTTGGGGAAGGGAAATATTTTTGAACAATGAGAAAAGTGTAAAAGACGCCTGCAATGACTACAGTGATAATAGCGAGGTTGATAATGATTTGCAAAGGTCCCTTGAGTAAATTATTTAATCGGTCTGTGAGGCTTCGGGTAGTGCGGTTATTACATGTTCTATGCCTTGACCAGGGCCGGAGAGTGCATTGTAGATTGCTTGGCCACTGCCTGAGATCATATTGTAGACTGTATCTGAGTTAAGGGCATTTGGGCGGTGTAATTGATGAGTTTTTTAACAACGTTTTCAAGGGTGTGAGTTTTGTAAATGTATTGCTTTACAAAAAGTAAATTTGTTGATATTGTTGCCAGTTGATCATGAAAAATTGTGGGTGTGTTGAAATGAAAGAGGGAGAAGTTTTGGTTCCACACGATTTCTAGAGGCAAATCAGTGACATGAGGGGATCCTGTTTTGCTGACCCATGTATTATTCTGTTTGTAAAGGGCTACATGCATGTGATGGCAGTCCAGGGTTTGTGAGAAAGGGGTCAAATCGTTTCCTCCTGGGTTTGAAAACATGAGGTCCATTCCCATGAGAATAGGTAAAAGTTTGTAGCATGTTTTGTTGATTTTATGGTAGTAAAAGACTTTGGACGCGTTTACTTGTTTACAGGGCCAGACTGTGAGGGCATCTCCTGTGAATTCTGCTATTATGTCGGTTCGTTGTAGGAGTGCATGCGCCCAAAGGGTCACATCAAGGCCCAAAATTTGTCATACCAGGTCAAGATGACGCTGTGCGTGTCTGCATAATTCACTCCAGACATTTTTGAAATTTTGTATCTCAAATTGTTGGATTTTATCTGCTAAATAGTTTAGTTTTGCGTTAATGGGTTTAAAATCATCAAAATCATAGAGTGTAGTATTGGTTTCATTGATTTGTGGGGTTAAAAAGGCCTTACGATGTGGGGTTCTTTTGTCTAATTGTACAACAATGTCCTGTTCAGTTAGGACACTGTCTTGTATTTCGGGGCAGTCAGGGTTGGAAAAGAGTGCCTTTTTGATTGAGAAAGCACCTTGTAGTTCTTCTATTATCATGTGGATTTGTGTTAGTTTTATGGGATATGTGTTTTTGTATTCAAAAGAGCATAGATTTTTGAATGCTGTTTCATTCCAAATAATGGACCTGTCGGCCGTTAGGCAATGGCCCGATGTCGGTTTGCATGACCACAGGTCACCTAACGTACCTGTCATTGATTTTCCATTCCAAGATGCTATTTGTCCTATTTCTATGATGACGTTAGCTATGGATGTACAGTGGTCTGTGCAACACCACATGTATTCTACGCTTAGGGAGTTGTTTGTTGACAAAAATCCTGGTTTTGTTTTGTATAGTTTTTGACCATTGTGTTCCTTGTCTATAACGATTGCCTTACAAACATGCGGGGTTAGATTTTCCATTTTGGTTTGGTCGAAAGCAATACCTTTTGAGCCAAAAAAATCCAGTATTAGTACAAATTTTCCGTTTGCGAACACTGCATTTGTATGCATCTGTTATGTGAGGTTTGGTGGAGGGAATATAGATTTTTCCGAATGTCTTTACTGGTTTGTCTACTGTTGTAGGGTGCATGCATGATACAGTTTTTGGTATGCAGACCGAGTGACCACTCAATGAAGTTCCACAGAGCTGAAATTGGGTGCTACATGATGTCGGGATTATTATACAGAGAAAAATACAACACAAAGACCAATATAATTTTTTATTGGAGGTGGCAGGGTGTTGTATTTTTTGACCCTGGCCGGTTTGGTGTGCCCGTTGTCAGCGTTTTGCAGTTTTGTGAGGAGGGGGTGGAAGGTTTGCAATCTGAACAGTCTGCAAAACTTTAGAAGTTGAGTTATGGGATGGGGTTTTGGTTTGCTTACTCATCAGAGTCGGTAGTAATGTTTGTCTGGGGTGAAATCTGTAGGGCTCGGGGGTGAGGCCATGTGGGAGGGACAAGAGGTTTCGGCCAGTTTTGGAGGGTGTCTCTGGGGTGGTGGGCGAAGTGGCGGTCGTTTTTCGGGGGATCTTATAAGTGGCAGAGATGGTGGGTGGCGGTTTTGCCGTTTTTTTGGCCTCTGGCGTCGGGGGTGGTGACATCGCGCACCAATCTGGAATGTCCAAGTCGAGGACATATTCCTCCTGACTTCGGCGATGAGTGGTCGGCATTATAGTCCCTAGAGTATGCTGGGGGTCGTTAGTTATAGTGGATAATGTTGAGTAAAGTGTGGCGTCATCAATGTCCATCAGGAGTTGGGGTTGCCTATACTCAATGCAATTTTGGATATTACGACTTTGTTGGTTGGGGCAATACCTGCTTGTATGACCTCTCTGCTGACATAGAAAACATTGAAAGTTGGAGTAGGGTTTTGAAATTTCAGTTATCAGATCTATGTCCTGTTTGGGAGCAGTGAATGCATGGGCTGAATGCTTGACGATTGCTTGCTCGTCGATATAACAACAAAATGCTTGCTTGCAAATATAAAAACGAATCGCTTCGACGCTTAAAAATCATGCTACGCTTGCAAATATAAAAACCTCAAAAATCACAAATCTGACTGAATCATGCTTTGCTTCTCTTTAAATACGCTTCTGTGGCCACTCCCTTGGGGTCGCCGGAGGTCTTGCTTCCGACAATCTTCTTCATCCAATCACTGCTTCTTGCTTCTTTCCTCTTGCTAGTTTGGTCATGCCTTCCAATGCTTTCCTGGTACCCTATGCTTTTCATGCTTTCCTTATGCTTACTTCCTACAGTGGGCTTGTTGGGCACCCTGTTGATGCCAATTCCCGTGGGGAAATCGCCATGCAAATCGAAGAAAGGGACGACCAGCGGCGCAGACATTTGCATAGAAGTGGAGCGCCACAGAGAGACCAAAAATGATAGTGAAAATCATTCTTCACTATATTTCGTTTTTATTATAGTTTTGTTATTTTTGCTGGCGTCCCCAAATATAATTCCCAGCAAGTCGTCTTTGTTTTGCATAAACTTCAACTGTGGTTTAGCCACATTTTTCAATATTTCGTCCGAGTTATTGATTTACATATTTGTTATTTATTATTTAGGATTTATTATCGAACGTCGAAGGCGGAGGGCCAGAGGCCCAGGCGCCAGCTTACACCAGGTAAGCTTTGGGAAACCCCTTACGGGTTATACCCAAGTAAGTTTATCCCTGAGGGGATTCCTTGTCTCAGCTAGGAGACTGTGGAGGTCTTTGGTGAGGCCCCCGTTTTTAGAGCAAAGTTTATCTTTGTTTTTGTAGGTCTGGGGATAACCGGACTGTTGCACTATCACCGAGGCTCAGCCAAGGGATCAGTTCTAACAGGTCAGTTCAGACCAGATATATCTTTTCTTACGCCTCTTAAGGAAAGACCTGCACAACAGGCTTAGCCACGCCTCTGTGCTTCTGTGCATGCTTCTGTATCTATTTCTTCTGTGTATACCTGTTTTGTAGGAACCATCGCTACCGTTCCACTTGAGACTGGTTTCTGGCGGGGCTTTTACTTTCCACTGTGTGCAGGTGTGTTTACGATTTTTATGGGAAATTAATGTAGCCGTAGAATGTGTAGTTTTCAAGACACGTTTTTAACTATTTCGGGGCATGTCTTTTTACAAAACAGATAAAAAATCGTGTTCCAAAGCAGTGAAAAATGTCTCCCAGAAACAATGCTTACGCATAGCGAATCATCAACAAATGTGTCCCGAGTTCGTAAAAAATGTGTCCCGAAATGAATTTTTTGCTAAAATTTTGTGAAAAAATGAGTAAAACCATTAGATCGTTAGATTCTATGATCCTCAGGTGTCTTTCGAAAATTTTTTGATAGATATATTGCGTCATCAACTTCAATGTCCAAGTCAAGTCTGCCAAGGCATACTTTCTACATTGAGATGGATTTTTACCCATTCAAGCATCGAGCGTACTTTCTACATGGAAGTAGAATTCTAGGATTGAAGCTCCAACGTGTAAAATCCTACTTCCATATAGAAAGAACGCTTGAAGCTTCATGTGTGTATCGTTTTTTTCGCCTGTTTTCAACTCTTTTTTTTTAATTTTGTTAAAACATACCATATGAATTTATTACATTCTGTGGTCAATTCAAACCCAATACTTTCCACAAAGACTCAAAACGACGACATTGGTTACTTCATTTATCAATCCAGTAAAATTAGGATCTCTATGGTTCACAATTGTCAGTAAACAACAAGCCAAATGAGCAATCGTTTAACGTGCACTGAAGAAAAAAATTGGAAAAATATCCTCATGTAGGAAGAGAATAACAAAGCTTCCAGTATTG
Source organism: Romanomermis culicivorax (assembly GCA_963922205.1). NCBI lineage: Eukaryota > Metazoa > Nematoda > Enoplea > Mermithida > Mermithidae > Romanomermis > Romanomermis culicivorax. Next base: position 658,917 of record CAWUHX010000070.1, on the reverse strand, counting down.
GAGCAGTTCCAGTACATCGCAAGGTAGATATTGAAATTTCCGATCGAAAGATACCCAACACCTCCAGCAAGTATCTATTGAGCGTTTCTGCCACACTATGCAAATTTTTTTTGCAAAATATACTTCACTGGATAGAACTCGTCAAGATATTTCTTGCGCACAAAGAAAATGAGGGATTCGTTCGATTGTGATCGTTGCAATCACTTGCGACAAATTTTCGAGAAAAAAGTATAGATGGGCCTTAAGGATTAGCAGATATAGACAGAAACATACAGAAAACCAGAAATCAGACTCAATTTCCAATATGTCTACCAAATCTGGTTTTTTCTCCCTTAATCCCATTCGTCGTTTAACACAGCTGGATTTTCTTTCTTGTGAATAAAAGTATTATCTGCGTTTACAGGGGGTTCCGGAAGCAATGAATGCATTTATTATCACCATATATTTCTTGAAATTTATAGTTCCATCGCAGGTTAGCTCCTTCTATCGTCGTATTCATCCCGATAACTCTATCATATTTCTCATTCCTACTTCTTTCCTGTAGATTCTATATGGTAGGATGGGCTTTCAGATTGCAGGATTTGCAATTAGCATATCTACAACATTTTTACAAAGCAACATTCTAACCTCTCAATTCGTGCCCCCAATCCCACAAAAATACATTCACCTATCTTCATTCAACTTAGATCTGCAGCCATGTCGCTGTGAGCCATGTATGTTCTCGGGCGGATTAATTCCTGGTGGTCTTGAACCAGACTACTTTATGAACCCTGGGGCCCAGATTGTATACTCCTCTTTTACGTGCTTTTTCATTTAGTGTACCACTAAACTTTGCACATTTCAAGAACTTTTATGAATAAATTTTTCAAAAGTAACTGGCAAAGAAAGCCATCAAAAGTTTTTTTCAAATTCCAATCATTCTACCCAGATTTTCGAGTCGTATGTCTTATATATTTCTGAACCGAAAATTAGCATTAATAACCACTATAAATATGGTTCTTGTTGATGCGAAGCACGAACAGCACTTCTGAGTAATTAACTTCTTATTCATTAGAATTTTTATATAACACATAAGTTGTATGGGAAACGTCAATTTTATTAGAGTGAATAAACCATCGTGAACTACTATTACTTGAATTGTTTTTCAGATGTTCGCAAGTATCTATCCTGGATGCTTCGCCGGCGAAGACGAAATCTTTATTTTCTATCATGGACCCCGAGAATTTCGCAATATATCAAATATTGTGAACGGAGAATCCATCCTATCACTTTCATCCACAAATTATAATGAAAATCAGACAATTTTCTATTCAAAACTGAAAAGCTGGATTCATTTTGATCCAAAAGCCATAGTGAATTTTTTGTTCGTCCAACTAGAAGATTCACATTTCTTGCACATCACGGCTGACCACCTGATCTATAAGAGTGGCTATAACGACGCTATGAATTTGACAAGAGCTGCAAACATTCGTGTTGGTGATCATCTTTACGTCAAATATGGCGATTCAGTACAGAAAAAGAAAGTGATCAAAATTCAACAAAAGCAAGCATTAGGTGCCTATGCACCTCTCACTGAATCACGTAACTTATTTGTCAACGAAATACTTGTATCCTGTTTCACCCATGTAGAAAATGTTTATCTTCAAGAAATTATGTTTCGATATGCTGCTTTTATAACATATTTCCTCGATACAGTCATACCATTTCTGAAATCTCCAGGTATCGCTTTTTCATTGATCAACTTTCTCGATTTGTCATATTTGTTTGCGCATTGCTCAGAATAAAGAGTCGATGATCATGTAACATACATTTCAGATGTAATCCAATCGATCAGTATTTAGAATTAATAGTTTGTGTCTTTTTGAATGCACTGATTAATAAGGTTGTAGAGTGTTGACGTTTTTGCAATTTTTTAATACCGTGAGTCATGCATTACTGGAAATTTCTGAACATTCTCAAATGCCCTGTTGAGGTAGTTGTTTCTCATTGCTCAGCATTTCCGTATACGCTAAGCTAAGTCTGAGGAATTTAGCTGTTAATATTTAGCTGTTAAATAATTTTGCAACAATTCGATATTCAAGAAATTGGTTCAGCAAAAAATTTTGAATGAAATTCTTGTTTTTCTAGTGTCTTTTCTAGTTTAGGCTTCTGTACATAAATATTCATCTTGGTTCAACAACCAAAATATTACCTTCGTACTTTTCCTAGAAACACTGACGCAGTCGACAGTCCTGCAATTGATTATTCAACTAATGGGTTCATGGAAAACTTGGAAAATGGTCATAAACATCAAAACGGTTTTTCTTCAATTTGTGCAGCAAATAAAACTAACTAAAACTAAATAAACTAATAATAAAAATAGAAACAAGGGTATTTAATTAAAACTCCAGACAGAATTGGTGGATCTCTTACTGACATGAATCTTTTGAATTCTGTTCTTCTGGGTGTTAAAATCGTTAATTTTCAACTTGGTAGAATGTCAAATTAAAAAAACTTTCTACGGAGCTTATCTTCATTCAAGAATTCTTGAACGTTTAGTTAAATGTAAAATGAAAAATCCTGGGTAGAAAATATTCCAATAAAGTATGTGAAACGTACCAGTTTTATTGTTTCCAAGAACAGATGATGGATTTCTCATTCATAAACCTAAGGGGGAGCACCATGTTTTTGGAAGAGAGAATAAATTGACGTTGAATATACCTGAAAAACTTGGCTTTAGTAAGTCTTTTTTCAATGGTTTATGGGACAAACGTCACTGGCAGGATAATGAGTTTTTTCCACTAGATTAATGAAAGAAATTAAGAAGGATATACCAATTTTCATGATGAATGATTTTTAATCATATGCCGGAATGGGACAATGGAAAGCCTTTTTTTCGGAAAGCTCTTTTTGCATATGTCACAATCTCTTTTCATCAATTTAAGTTTCACGCCACCTCGCAAAAAATATCGTCACGCATCACGAGATCATAAATATTTCAATTTTTATAAAATCAAGATAATGTTTTCTTGAGGGTTGATTATTACATTTAGCTTTTTTGTACTTATGGGCCAAAGCTAAACTGTGACATTCTATTCAGGTGTGTCAATGCATCTATTTTGGTGATTCTGATATGCTTCATAGAATGATAATGGTTCCCATCACGTCAAATTCATTTTGTTTACCTCATATAGATATGATTTTGATTTAAATTTCGAAAAAATATAACGTTATCATGTGAACATGTGCATGCTTTTTACGTTTGTCTTATACTTCTATTTTAATAAAATCCTCATATGAATTATTTTGTTACCCCCATACATATAGGGATACGTTTTATACGTTTTGTGGATGATGACGGATGCTGATCTGTAACTTTATCGAAATTCGTCTTTCAGACACCAAAATCCACAAGATTTCGTTACTGATTACAGTGAACATCCTCATCCTCAGAGAAAAATTCGCGATTCAGTAAAAAAATCTGCCATTCAAATCCACCTTCCAGACATCAATCCGCCGTCTGCAATACCCACCGAAATTTGCGTTTCAGTCATGGTTTGGGATGACAGACAATGCAACAGGCTGATTTACCCTAAGATCGGATTTTTGTAATTCTATTGTTCAATTAAGATAACTGTTTCAATAAATTTCTAAAATCGACGAATGGGACTGTTTATCAATTTTAAAAACGTGGTTGCCTATAAGAAACTATACTTCATTCATTTTGGAATGATCGACGCAGCGGACGAGTTTTCGGCAAAAGCAGCCTCACTAGAGATCAGAAAATCAGTTTGGATAATTTTCAAACGATTGAAAGAAATGATCATCAAGGACTCTGTATTATGAATGTAAAATTTATTGAATGGAGACAACGAGAATTCCATAATTTTGAATTAAACTTTGTTTGCAACCTTGCTGCATCGATCATTGAAAAATGGATGGGGTATAGTTTATTCAAAATTTAAATCGTTTATATGTCTTCTTGATAGGGGTGATACTTTATTGAAGATTTGCGTTGCCTCCACCATCACTTTGTTCCATTATTCACCCATTTTCACACCCAATTATGCAAATTGAAAACGAACTTATCCCTGCAAATTTTCCAGGCAAACAATTGTTATACACAGAGTTGAATGCATTTTTTAAGAGATTTTCAATAATATATGGTAGGTCTCATGATGGGTTATCTTCTAATCAATTACATTTTTGAGGAATTTCCAGCTTTCGCGAAATCACCTCGTACATGTTGTACATGTAGCGCTTTCCGGAAAAATCACAATCGTATAATATTGCTGTCTGCTACATATTCTTAAAATGCGTTTAAAAAATTGAACTTTAAAACGGGTACTGTTCTATATTTCTGAAATCTACTGTTCAAACCGCTCATCATAAAGAGCAGAGGATAGATGAGCTTACTCAACTAACACTTTTGAAATACAGTTAAAGCTGTGAGCTGAAATTCTGAAGACAGTACATAATTTGTTATTTTTTCAAATTACATACTTAGTCAAAATCCTGATCACAATTTAGAAATCGTCAACACAATCGCGAAATCAGACGTGTACAAATGTCTAGAAAAAGCTTAAAAAAATACGACAACGCAAATTCAAGATTTTTCAAAACTATTTCGACTATTCAAGTTTCGTTTGAAAATAAATACACTACAGTAAATCTACTATAGCTCATTCGATTTAAAGTGATAGATGAGGCAGAAATGAAGAAGGTAGATTCAGTTTTGTACGGAATTTTCGCCTACGGGGTACTTCATAGTGTAAAAAACGCTCGATTTCATTGATTGAGATAGTGGAAGCCTAAAATCAGTGAAAAAACGTCATGCTTATCCAATACCGATTTGAACAGTACCCCGCCGTTACTGGTGTGCTAATCGACAAATTTTGACCTATTGATCATCAGCTAATCGAAGGAAAGTTTTAGCAGCTCTGTTTGCCGCTCACTGGCGAAAAAAAATTCTTTCATTGATTACAGTAATAAGCCCACTAGTTTGACGTGTCCCAATACAGCGAAACACACGACAGCGAAACTCAAAACCGCGTTTCTCGAAACAGCAAAATCTCAAAACGACAATTCTCATTATTGCGAAGTCTTAATAAAGTTATTCTCAAAACACCGAAGTCTCGAAACAGCGATCCCCAATGCAGCGAAATCTTAGTTCAGCGATTCTCAAAACAGCGATTCTCAAAAAAGCGAATCTCAATACAGCGAATCGTAAAAATTTATGTGTTAGAGCACACCTACAGATCATTTTTATAATAAATACGCAAATTAGGTTTATTAAAATCGTTTTTGCTAGTTGGAGTCCATTCTTAGTTGCATTTGGCCGTTTAAGTTTCACATGCTTCTTTGCTGCAGTTGCGGTAGGTATGCACGATTGAATCATTCCAAAATCAAAACAAAATATCTGTCAAAAAAACATTTATGCAAAACGGTTGAGAGGAAACAAAAACAAAAAATGTTCATGCGGACACCCAATTAAATTTGTGTTGTCTAGAGCTTAATTGCAGAAAAATTAAATTAATTAAATAAATAAAACAGAATGAAATAAGCAAATAAGATGAAATGAATAAAATAACTAAGTCTTAAAGGAAAAACACAAATAATAAAGAAATGAAAAGTAAAATAATATAATAAAAAGTTAGTAAACGTAAAAAATAGAACGAAAGTGCACAACCTGGAAGAATTAAATAAAAAGAACAAAAAGTGGCTCAAAATAAGAAGACTTCAAAAAGGAATAAGTCAATAAAAGGAAAAAACAAAAAGCATGCATGAAGATGTGTTAATAATAAACAAACTAGGAAATAAAGCTGCAATTTCGTGAAAACACATGCGATAGAGCCATAATGTCAGAAATCAGGTGATTCGCGTCAAAATGTGTGACAAGCATCCATCAGATCGAAATGGAGGACCAAATAGATCATGCGTCAAAACGTCTTTCCCGCCCAATCTCCATTGCAAACATCACTTTTTTTAAAATTCACCTTGTTGAGAATCTATTGTGAGACTTCGTTGTTTTGAAAATTGCTGTTTTGAGAATTGCTGCATTGAGTATCACTATTTTGAGTTTCGCTGAATAAGGGTGAAATCACTAGTTTTTCCGTATTGAACTTACTTTCATGAAATCGCTGCATCGATTATTTCAGAACTAGTTTATTAGAAAATGCCTCGACGGGGCAGAAAAAAATATACACTTGCTTCGATAGTTGCCAAGCTGGAAAAAGAAGTGGACTAGATTTTTGAGAACTCTGGTTAAAGTTGGAAAAAATTCACTTTCGTTACGTTGGATTTTCATTCTTTCTAAAAAAAAATATTCCATGCCTTTGAAAAAGCATATCCTGCAGCATCGTGCGTTTTGTCCTTCCACTGGCATCAACTACAGTAAAATTTTTGTATATGAAAATTATATGCACATGATTTCAAATGTAAAGAAATGGTAAATCAATAGCCTTCTAACTCCCGACCGATTCAAAACTTTCGCCTCTCACATTAGCTGAAAAATGGACAGGGAGGCATATAATAGTCATAATGTCGACATTGAGCTCGTTATAGTCTTGATGACATTCAAATTATACCTAACTTGAGATCAAACCGAGTCGCCTTTTTTCGAGATAATCTTGACCTCGAGCTTAGACCCCTTTAGTGCAACTGCTCCTTGGTTACTCACGGAGTGAATTCTATACGATATGTTATATAATATGAATGAATTAAACGTATCTTCCACAATCGATTTAGTTCTAAGAAAATTATGTTCTGTAGTTTTTTCGAAAAAAAATGGTGGGATTCCATGTGTCACTTTCCCACAGTTGATTCCGGTTTTATTGACACTAAATTTAGGAAAAAAGCTCAACTCAGAGAGAAGCACACATGTGTGAGAGAGGACATGGGGGGCTGCAAACTACCTCAAGGGTTTTGAAACTGGAAAACTTGTTATGAAAAAAACTTTAGGATCAACTTTTCTTGAATATTTGGCCAAAAAGCGCCAAAAAACCAAGGTCCACATCAGCACCCTCCTCAAAATTTCGGAAATGCACATGTTTGGTTGCAAAGTGTGTTGATGGACTCAGCTCCGGAATATACTTTTTCACAGGCTCGAAAATTTTTTTTTAGGAATAATGAAATTCCAATATAACGAGAGTGGATTTCTTCAAATTTTAGCCCAAGTTCTCGAAAATTTAGTCCACTTCTTTTTCTAGCTTGTCAACTATCGAAGCAAGTATATTCTTCTTTTTTCTGCCCAATCGGGGCATTTTCTATTAAACTAGTTCGCCTCTTTTTAGTGGGCCTCAATTCGCTTCGGTCGAAAACCGTTAAACAACCCAAGAACGCAACTGATTCAATTAAAACTGCAAAAGGATCGGGCGCCAATGCTGCAAAAATTATTTTTTTGAAGCCGTAAGTATGTATAACAAAATTGTCAAATTTTGCGGTTTCTCAGACTTTAGACAACCATATGATTGAATAGAGGCCGTTTTTTTAAATAAAAAAATGCGTTAGAGATTGCACCCCCAAGATTTCGTCGAAAATAAAAATAAACGAGGCGAATGGCAAAGCCGGTCACCATTGGCTGAACCTGCGATATAGGATAAGAAATGTGAGTTACAGTAAGCATGTTTTTTTCGAGACGCAAGTACACCGTGAAAAATTTCGCATCGTGTGACCAGGATAATTCTAACCTGAGCGAGAACATCCGCAAACCTTCTTCCAGGCCCGCACAATAGCACAAGAAAGCAGACAGTACTGTTTCGAAAACCACGCCGAAATTCAACGTCCGATTTTTGAAACAATTACCATTAAAAATTTGATTTTTGAAGCGAATGTTAAATCAAAGCTGCAGGCTGATAACTCAGAAAAAATATTCCACAGTATTTCGCGTATAGAATTTTGAATATAGACAAATTTAAATTTGATTTTTACCATTCTAATCAGAATTTAATGAAACAGCATGGAAATCAGGAAAAATGCACACATTCGTGGAATGGAACTAAAATTCATAATTTATTAAATGGAGAAATTGTGTCGAAATCCCACGTTTTTGCTGCAAGCCTATGTTGTGCGATTTTTTCACAATCAACAAAGTCTGTTTTTCTTGAAAAAATCGTAAATATTAAAAATTGAAAGCAACTACTCTGTGTTTTCATAATTTCCTGATAAACTATGTGCCGCATAAGACTGGAAATTTATCAACATATTTTTCTGGCTTACTAATTTTTGAGTGAAAACTCCTACTGTAATTGCTTTGTGTTAACGACTTTGAGGGCGTTACCAATTTTGTGTCATGCATCACTTTAAAAACGTTTTATAAAAAACAGATTATAGCTATATTGTGATATTGCACAAAGAAATCTGATATCTCCGTCAGTTTCGAAGTCATTTTGTAGATTGCAAAAACGAATTCGCCCCTTTTTGTCTATTCGTAGCAATGCCGGACACAGTTGCCGCACTGGCACCGTATTCTGATACACTGCCGTCCGACGAATGACCGTCCCCGTGCCCTTTTTGCGTATGCGGTTGGCCGAAAATCCAATTAGAAACCAGTCCCTTTGTCAGCTGGACGCTGCTGCTTGCATCGAAATTCGGCTAAAATATTGAATTTAGCTCGAAAATAATATGGCGCAAAAGGCCGAAAACAAATATTCGAAAATTTATCCAAAAATCTGGTTGTCAATTTTTCTTGGATAATTTGTAAAACGGGAAATATGAAACGGTTGAGATGTTTTTTTGGGAACTGTCATTAACTCCAGATAGCTTGTATAACATTGATTTTGTGCTGTATTGAACATTATCGGAACTGAAACTCAAAACTTAAAATTTTTCCCCCATTTTGTGTGGAAATAACAGAATTGTCGAATACCTCGAATAGCATAGCTTAACTAAGGCGTCTCTACACAATTATAAGCGAAAATCTGTGAAAATAAGACCTCTATTTGTTGCCCATTGCAATGTTTTGAATTTAGCTAAAAATTTGGAGAAAATCTCTGCCACGTAATTAGTAGGCTTAAGACACTACTATCAATCGAAATTCTCATTTTTAGGTAGTTTCAAGACAAGTTTAACCCTCTTCGCTCAATGACCAAGTAATTATGGAATGCTAGAGAGTAATATTTTGCGACATAAATTTTTACTCAACTGTCGGTTCGACTTTTATAAATTTGACATGCTTTTGCAGCAACAATTTCTAGAATTTCTGCTGTATTCCTTCTTTTTGACGTTACCTTTCGTTATATTTGTGAAAAATGAAGTATTTCAGGGAAAAATTTTGCAGCTCCGTCAAGAAATCAAGTGCGTATAAAACTTGCAAATTTGATTTGACAGAGAACATCAGAAAACTGGGAACTTTCAAAGATACTAATGCGCTCTTTAATTATTAACAGTTTTTTGGAAATGATCGTTAATTTTTAAGTGACATCGAAAAAGTTCGTACATAGAATGTCTTCTACAATTTTCAAACTATTTATATAATTTTTTCTTCAATTTCACCGAACTACACTTCATATGAAACCTTTTCATACCGAGTTTCTATTGATTACGCCGGCTTCGTTCGCCGTCTGATCCGTACTGTAAAGTGGTTAATTGGGGTTGTTGATGTTTAGGTCTTGAGGCTTTTGAGTGTAATGATAACTTGGACCTATGAATACTGTAATTCAGAATTTCAACTGTTTACTGTAGCCTACTCTCTTTCAGGATTACAGTAGAAGAAAGAAGACAATGTGAAGACGACGGTTGCTTTCGTCATAACGTAATGCCAGCTGGTAAGCGTAATAAAATGTGTTGAACCCAGCAGTCACTATCAACCATATAATATATTTGATAGAATATATGTAACAATAATAATACAATATAAATATAAATACTATAAACGAATATGCAAATTAGGACGAACCAAACGTTAGAACATATGCTCACACACTTGTGATGCTGATGGACGAATCGGAGATGTGGGACGAACTGACTGACTGACAAACGAGCAAACAACTGAACTGAGGAACAACTGACTGAGGCTGTGTTGAGCTGATATTTTTATACAATCTTGAGTGAGCACGTGAATTGAAGACGTTTTGTATGCTTCCCTGTAGTTTTTTTGGGCTTTGTACCCCAATTCTCAGAATTGGAGCTAATTCCTGGAATTCTAATTCCAATTCTGAAAAAAATAAGATCATGTTATTTCCAGTTATAATTGGTGAAAAATTAACTTCCAAAGGAAGTGTAGGCGAGAAATGGATGATGTGATGAGGTAAAAACAAAAAAAGGAGGTTGGAAATAATTGGTACAAAAAATGGTTAGGCATATAAGTTACAGTAGGAAGATCTTAAAGACTACAGTAAGTATTCAATGTTTTACATTCTTCCCCCATAAAGATTTGGTTCTCCCGATCCCAAAGGTGGGAGTTGAAAATTTTACTAACAGAAAGTCTTTGCTTTCCGTTCATGCAGCTTTATGCTGCTCTAAAACAAAACAAACAAAATAAAAATCAAAACAAAAAATGATTAATAGGCGGCAAACGGCATCACAAAAAAATGTTCAATGGCCACTGATCCGATTCTCCAAGGCTATGGTAACGTTCTCGTAAAGATTATTTTGTAAAAAGGTGGCGGCCTTATTGATATCGATTGTGTGGAGGCACAGAAACATGCTGTATCTGCGATGCAACGTGTCGCTGCAGGCGTCAGCGTAGGCCTGCATTTGGTTGTTCCATGAATCGGTTCCATAACAATAAACAAAACACAGCTGAAAGTTGAACATCATACCAATGGTGCGATGGTTCATTTCGGCCACAAGTTGCTGTCATGTTGGCCCGAATTTGAAGCTATTCGTTGGCTTTACGGGCATGAGGTCGAAAATTTTTAGGCCACTCGGTTGGGGGAGGGCGAATAGTGGTTGTGGGCATCATCTGTTGCCGATGCGCAAATCGAGGATGGCATGTCCAGCATTTGTGCACTTTTTTGGGTCTGTCAACTGCGGGCGTCCTTTGCTGGCCGTTACTGTAGTAGGCGGCATGGCCGGTGTGTGGGCGGGTGTAATCAGCCATATCATGGGCAGCATCGTCGCACAATCAAGCATCGACAGTGTCGAACAGGCAGGCTTTAGAGAGATCAGACAGTCAAGGGAGGTGGTCAGAAGAGCAGGTTCAAGGAGTTCTCGCTCCTTAGAAAGGCCAGATTTAATTTTTGAAAAAATTTAAAAAAGGGCGATCTAAGATCAGATAAATCTCCATGGTTGCCAGGATATCTAGAGCTGCTGAAAACAAAGCAGTGTCTGGCAAATCAGCCTGAGCCCACTCCAGACCACTTGCCCGAAAAGGCTTTGCAATTTCTATGCCCAAAATCTCATTTACCAGGGCATATAAGTTAGGGTTCACAGCTCCAAAATGGTAGGGTAAATCGAAAAGATGTTCTACAGATTCTGAAACAACAAAAAACCCAAAGGAAAATTTATCTTTTGAAAATACTAACAGTTCTTACATGATGCATAGCTTCCCAAGTTTTCTTAGGATCAGCATTAGCATAAAACAGTTCAAGTCGTTGGTGAGTGTTGACCATAGCAGTTCATACACAGTGTCCATCAAAATTTCAGGAGCTTGAGTAAGTAAATCGATAAGGGATTGGGGAATATGACACATTTTGAGTAGATCAAAAATGATTTCTGTCCCATCCAAACGTTCTGTTTGAATAGTAGCAAGAAATGGTCCATTTAAAGTTGGTTTTCCATGAGGGTCAACTGGAAAGATTTCATGAACTTCCGAAGGCCATTCTTCTCAGGGATCATTGCTCTGTATAAACTCAGCATCTACAGTAAGAATACCAGGACAACAGGGATCCTCCATTAATAAGTCACAGGCTATGGAACAAAAGTCAGGGTCAGTACATCGATAATAATGTCTTTGTATTGGAACCCTACCCAAATTCCTTCAAAAATAAAATTCTACTTCATTTTTCAACTCCGACAAAATTGAAATCTTGGAAAATTCAAGGCGTCCACCTCGGGTGGTATTCGGGTCGCCATCCATTCCATATTTTTTTTATATATTCGATTGAAAATGAAATTAATTAAGCAAAGGACGGTTAATGAATAAGAAAAAAAGAGGCGGTAAACCGAACCTAAATTTAGCAAATTTTTGTAAATATATGTATGTCGGGTAAACTTATGTACACAACTAATATCATATGAAAATAAGAAAATTTGAAATATGTATATATATATGAAAGTTTGAGTAAAATGAAAATGAAAACGACCATTAAATAATGGGTGGTCAAAAAATAAATAGTTGAAAAAAATAATGTCAGGAGGGGGGAGAATTTTTCTCCAGATTAAGGTCAGTTGGATTGGAATTTAGATGTTCCAGTAGTACTGTAGGTTTATATTCCTTCTTTAATGAATTCATATGCACAAATTCTGCCAGTGTGTTTAAGTCTCCAGTCCGGCGGATGAGTGCATTGAGATACTGTAATTTTTCTACAGTATATTGTTCAGTCCATGGAAAGGCGAATTTCGGGGAGTTTCAGGGTTACATCTTGAGATTAAATTTGAATACATCATCTCCCTCGCTTATCTCAAATTCATGCATTTTTTATCATATTGTATTTTTTGCATAATTTGTGCTTGTACAATGTTTTCTTTTGCAAATCTCCAGGCTTTTGTAAGAAGCCTTCTATCAGCTAATTTGGTTGGCCACCCTAAAGTAGAAAAAAGGGTGAGTATTTAGTTGATTGTTGTGCAGTTGTGTTATATGCAAAACAGGCATAGGGTAGGTATATATCCCAATCAGTATGTCATGCATTAACGTACATAGATAATAAGGTATTTAGAGTTTTATTAAAGCATTCAACTAGGTCACCAGTTTGTAGATGATAGGCAGTGGTATTGATTTTTCTAGTTCCACAGAGCTCACAAATCTTGTATGTAAGTTCAGACAAAAAATTTGTGCAACAGTTGGATAAAAAACTGAGAGGGGCACCAAAAAGAAATGTACGATTTCTTGAGAAATACATGAGCAGAAGTTTCTGCAGTACTGTTAGGAATGGCTACAGCTGTTGCATATTTTGTTCAGTATTCTGTGAAAACAATAACATACTCATTTCCTGATTCACTCATGGGTAGTGAACCTCAGAGATCAACTGCAACACGATCAAAGGGTGATTGAACTGGTATAGGTACTAATGAAGCTTTAGGCTTTTTCTCAAAAGATTTTCTCATTGCAAAACCATTTTTCACAATGTTCTTTAACATCGCGATAAAGAGTGGGTCAATAATGTGTGCATACTCTGGCCAAAGTTCTTACGAAACCAAAATGTCCAGCAAATACATTGTTGTGACAAGCTTCTAGAATTTCATCTTATAGTTCAGATGCTATGATGAGTTTTCATTCACCAGTTATTCCATCCCCAATGTAATATAATATTTGATTCTTTACCAACAATTTTTCTTTGGTATGTAGAATTTTCTGAATTTCTCCTGAATCTATTGGTAGATTGTTGAGTGAGAAATAGTTCAAAGATTTGGAACAAAAAGGATGGGCTTCTTGAAGTAGATGTATTCTATTTTGATTTTCTCTATTTTGCTCTGCTGAAATCATGTTTTCAGTTGTACCTGAGCATAAAAGGAAACTATGCAAAAGAGCACAAGCATTTTTATTTTTCATGCCTGGCCGATGTTTGATAGTTAATTCTTAGAAGTCTTGGGGAGTCTAACCCCAATGAGCAATTCTACTTGAAGGGTTGGGTTTAGAGAAAACTCTCTGAAGAGCAAAGTGATCAGTGTAAACAGTAATTCTTTGTTGATATAAGTACTGCCTAAAATGTTCTACAGCCCATAGAATGGCAAAGGCTTCTTGTTCAGTAACTGAATAGTTTCTTAAGCTTCTACCACAAAATGCTATATGTTATTCACCTTTATCTGTTATTTGTGAAAGAACAGCTCCAAGTATTTCACCTGATGTGTCAGTGTAAAGGACAAAAGGTTTCTGAAAATCAGGATGAATTAGCAATGGCGGAGTTGTTAAAAGTTCTTTGAGTTTTTGGAATGAGTGTTCATATTTTGTATCCCAGTTAAATTTTTGATTAAGTTTCAGTAATTGATGAAGTGGATTGGCGATCTTTGCAAAGTCTTTTATAAATCTGTAATAATAACTTGCAAGTCCTAGGAAACTATGTAATTGATCCACATTCAATGGAGGTGGAAAGCTCTGAACAGCTTCAACTTTATTTTCATCAGGTTTAATTCCTTGATCTGAAATTTTGTGACCTAAATATGAAATTTTTGATTGTAAAAATTGGCATTTTTCCAGGTGAAGTTTAAGACCAGCAACTTGAAGGCCACGAAAGACTTCTTTGAGACACTCAAGATGCTCATAAAAGTTACAGCCAAAGATCAAGATATCGTCAAGGTGAACAAGACATGTTGACCATTGTAGGCCACTCAAAATTAAGTCCATTAGGCATTGAAAAGTTGCAGGAGCATTGCAGATTTCACAAGGAACAAAAGTGAACTGATATAACCCATTATAAGTGATAAAGGCTGTTCTTGATCTTTTTCATCCACAGGGACTTGCCAATAACCCCAAGCTTGATCTAAAGTGGTAAACAGGTTTGCTTCATGAACAGCATCTAAAATGTCATATATTCGCAGCAGTGGATAACTGTCCTTCTTAGTGACACTATTGAGCTGTCTATAGTCCACACAGAATCTAAAACCTCCAGTTTTTTGGAACTAACACTACAGGACTTGCCCAGGGACTTTGGGAAGGTATAACTACTCCTTTCTAAAGCATTTTGTCAATTTATCCATTAATTGTTTTACGCTGCTTGTAGGGCACTCGATATGGAATTTGTTGGATCAGCGTACCCAAATTTATATCAATCGAATGTTTGACCAAGGACGTCGGGCTGACGTCATTATTGTCATGAGCAAAAAGCATTGAAATTTGTGTCAATAGGCTCTGGAATCGATATTTTTGATCCTGGTAAGATTCTATTTGGCTAAATCAATCTCGGTATTTGAATTCTAACAGTTTTGTGTCTTGTTGAGTGAAATTATTTGATGCAGTTGGTCCTAGGTTGATCTTTTTTTGAGTATTGCAAGCAGTGGGTGGTTCAGCAGGTGTCCAAGGTTGGCGAAAAAATCTCACCTTTCCGATTTTGGTTCCTACATACAATGTAACAGGTGATTTCCCAGTGTTAATGACATTGATTTGGATCAAACCATCATTGGGTCTTACCAAACAAGATGATACTTGTAGATGAAGGTTCAAAAATTAAAGAATGTAACTTTGAATATTGCGCATGTAATCATGCATTTATAATGTTAAGAGTTAGAGGATGTAGGTCTTCAGTTTGATCTAGAGCTGCGACTCCTCTAGACAAGTCTGGTAGAAAGATTTGAGAATTTTTCAATGGTACTACAAGTGAGGCAAAGTCTATGTGAACATTTTTCCATTGTGAATCGACTCTATTGAATCATCATAAGTAGTCAGTGCCTAACAGAAGGTCATAGGTTGAACCATCGACTATATGTAATCTTAGAAATTCAGCAGTAGGAGCTTGAGCATGCTCCAATGTCAAGGAAATCCTAATCCAAGAGAATCCTATGACTTCTGTCAGTTTCTTGTTAAAAACTCGAAAGCCTGGTATAGTGGCATTTATAATTTTTTAATTTCGCCTTTTTTTCAAGTTCCAGGCCAATTAGAGAAATATCTGACCCACTATCAATTAGGGTGCATCATAATCTTCATTGAGCCAAATTAGGTGCATCATAATCTTCATTGAGCCAAATGTCCCTAGTTGGGCAGCAATCTTGTCACTCAAATAATTTGTGAGTTCTGCATTTCTTTTTTCTTTCTTGCTTACCAGTGGTGAAAAGGCTTGAAGCAGTAATTTTTGAAATGGTTGACTAGTAGAAGGTTGCAAATCAGCATTAGGAAGTTTGGTATCTCCACTATCTTTTTGAAAATCAGAGAAAAGTACAGCTTTTTCTGTTCTCGATTGGTGACATTTCAGTGGGTCTGAAACATTCAGTAATTATTTTAGCACTAAGATATCATTGAAATAATAACCAGGCGATAAAAGCTAAGAAAAATAGGATTTCTCCTACTATGAGATTATTTAAAAGGAGTTGCCATGGTCTGGCTATGAGATATTTTAATAAATTTGAAAGATTTTTATTTCCTACAGTGTGCTAACATGTTCTAGAGATAAGGTGACACTCTCAGCAGCTTCTGTCATCAATTTTCTGTCATCAAGTTTTTTCCATTAAGTTGACGCCAGAAAAATAGGTTCTCATTAACCCAATGGTATGCAAATTCCAGTTTGCTGATTATGGAAATAGGAAGATGTATTGAAGGTTTCTAGTTTGTAGCCTCCTTTCCATGTAACATTGTAAGGTATGATAGAAACATGCACTGGTCCTGTTGATGTTCTCAAGGTGTTTCACATTACAATTGATGCAAGAAATTTGCGAGTTGCTCAAGATCGGCAAAGTGAAGATTACTGCGTACCATGGCTGCCATGGGCAAGTACAATGTTATTGACAAAGCATTCTACTATTATTGACGCCTTTTAATCAGGGATTAAATGCATGGAGACATATTTGGTTAAATAACCCTGAAGAACAATAACATAGGGTCTCTTTTCATCTACTGGAGAGGTATTGATGATATCCAAGGCGATGACCTCAAATGGGTGGGTTGGCTGTATCAGCAACAAAGGCAGTGGAAGGAATGCACGCGATGATGTCAATCAACAAATTTTGCATGATTTAATCCACTCGTGAGAGGCTTCTTCCATATGGGGCCACCAAAAATGATTTTTGATGGCTGCCGGCATGCGGTTGGATCCTTGGTGGGTCAATATCTTTGTGCCATGATATTGATGAAGCATTTGATCTACAAGCGAAGCAGGCAGAACAAGTTGTCCTTGATCTTTGGCTTGACAGTACGGGACGCCCTCTTTGGTGATGAAAACAGATGGTTTTCATGCAGCGTTAGCAGTTTGGAGGGCTTTGACAATTTTGGCAATCACAGGGTTGGTAGCCTGTGTGATCCAAATCTTGGCCTGTGAGGCGATTGTGATAGCTTCAACTGGAGGCAGCTTGAAGGTGGCCACTGGCAACATGGGTCTAGAGAGTGTGGTTTGATTGATGGGTTGTTTGGACATAGCATGGGTGATAGCATTGATGTCCACATCAATTAGAGCTAGTGGCAATATTCCAACTAACCTAATATTAGTTACCCTGAGGATCAGTGTCCGATATCCCACTGGTGGAGTGATATTGCAGGCGAAAAATTTCATTGGCCAATTCTTGGGTGCTCAGGACTGGCGACTTTTCGTGTTTATCCTTTCAGGAGAGAAAATCGGCACAGGCATTATCCTTACCTTTAACATATTCAACTTTGTAATCAAAATCTTGAGGATTGATGGCAAATCATTAGAGATGGGAATTTTGGTGTTTTTCGTCTTTGAGCCATTTGAGTGGTTAATGATCAGTAGGGACAATAATTTTCAGGCCATAAATGTAGTGGCCTTACATTCGAAATCCATAGACAATCGCTCCATTGTACTATATCTGATTTCAGTGTCAGTAAGTACACAGCTGTTGCACACAATCACCCATTTGTCATCACCACTTTCTTGGTACAATATTGCACCAATGGCAGTTGTGCTAGCATCCGTTTGAATTACAAATTGGGCTCTGCCATCGTACATAGGGTAGTGGAGGCAAAGCGATGAGGTTAGGGCTTTTTGATAGCATCAAATGCTTTGTTATGTTCCTTGGTAACATTATAGTTATAATTATGATAGAGTAAGGCATAGAATGGGCTTGATAACGTGGCCAGTTGCTGGATAAAACGTTTGCACCATTGAATGAGACCTAAAAACCCTGCATACCTTCCTTTGTTCTGGGAAACACACATTTGGCAATGGCTTTGAATTTTCTGGGATCGGCAGCTGTACCTTCCACATTGAGAAGATGTCCTAAAAATTTGACTTGCCGTGGCATGAGTTCACACTTGTCAGGCCGAAGCATAATGTTGGGGGCATGTAAGGCGTCAGAAATTATTTGGAAATGTTCCAAGTGTTCTTCAAACAAATTCAAGAAAACTATAATATTGTTGATATAGACCATGCAAATTTTCCAGATATACTGGTGTAAAATCCTTTGCATTAGTCATTGAAATTCAGCAGGCATGTTCTTCAAGCTGAATGGGATAACTTTAAAGTGGAACAAACCTTCTTGGCAATTGAAGGCTGTTTTGTTGTGAGAGTAATTTTCGAGCAGTACCTGGCAATATTATGCTTTGAGGTTGAGCATCATGAAAAATTTTGCTTGTCAAATAATGTCCAAATAGTCATCAAACTGCGGAATTGGAAAGGAGTTGCTGGGCGTAACTTCATTTATACCATGATAATTTGTAATGGGGCGCCAGGAACCATCTGTTTTCTTCACAAGGAATAGGGGTGCGGTCCAGGGTGATTGAAACTGTTTGATAAAATCCTTGTCGAGCATTTCTTGGATATGGCCGCAAACTATTGGTCTTTGCTGCATCGCGGTGTGATAATAGTGACCGGATACCGGCTAAGCTGTGCCAGTGTCAATGCCGACAGTCAATCTGTTCATAAAGGTAGGTTTATCGCTGGGCAGGCTGAAGATGTTGCCGTTCTGACGAAGCATACTTTGCACCTTTTCGAGGAGCAGAAACACGCCTTTTTTCTGTCAAAATATATTTTAATATATCTAGTGCTGACTGATGACTTGATGATGCTCAAGGGAGAGCTATTCAATATGAAGCAAGAGGAAGGTGAATCAGCTTTAGAGTTCTTAAAGAGGTTCAGTAATCATGTTGATCTGATCTATGCAGATCAAACTGATCAGGTGAGGCAAGAAAGCATTATTAATGTCTTCATTTACAAAATTAGTCCATTGTATCAGACAGAGTTGCAGGATGTATTGCCATCGATGAAAACATGGCAAGACCTTGCATATGCCTTAATGCAATCTGATAAGAAGTATAAAAATGTTTTTACTACTTTTGGAGCCAAGGATACACCTATAGTGATAAACCAAGTGGTAACTATGGAGGAGGAAGGCCCGGAAATGGCTTTGTAGGGAATGCTCAGTACCGAAGAACTAAAAAGTATAACCAGACTAAAGCAAGACCACAAAATTAGTTGCAAAAAGCAGTTGAGGATTAGAGATATGATGGGAATGGCGAAGAAATGCAACATGGTCCATCAACTCATGACATCAAACTGACTAAGGAGGAGAAGGCCAAGGAATCATTTTTAGCAATTCTCTAAAAGGAGTGGCTACAGTTGGCGCAGAAAGTAGATAAATTGCAGATCACTCAGAATGAAGCTTTGAAAGAGTTGACTACTGTGAAGCAGTCTGCATCTGCTGAAAAGCAGAAGCAAGCTAAGCAATAGAGACCCTATTGTATTTATCACAAGAATAATACTCATGCTACTGATGATTGTAAAGCTTTAGCTTATCATTGGCAGCAACAGCAATGTGTGGATTTAACTGCGGCATGACAAATCAGTATTATGGTGGAGAAAGAGGGTCTTCATTTACAGGACAATTTAGAGGTAAATGTGGTCCACAATTTGGATATAGAGGAAGAGATAGAGGTGCCTACTATATGGGATTTCCAGAAGAAGATCAAACTTACTGATATGACCTAGAGTTTGAGAGATATAGGGAATTCTGCAGGTTGAGAGAGCAAGGCTTTCAGCTGCAAAGGCAACCTCAGTAGATGCTATCTGCATCAACTAGTCAACCAGCGATTCAGGCTAGTACCAGCCAGCATCAGACTGGATCATTTGTTCTGAGCCAGTCACAATCTACGTCACATAATGTTATGGTCACAAGCCATACTGATGTGAATGATGAAAGTGATTTGAGTAGGGACAAATCTCCAAATCTGATTCTAGAAAGTATTATTCACCTGGATAAAGTGACACCTCAGGAAAGAGTCCGAAGTAGAGTCTTGGCTCATGTAAAGTATGGAAGGCAAGTTACAGCTGAAGAAAAGAAATTGTTGGAAAATTACTCTAAGATGGTTCCATTTTACATTAATGTAGTTATTGGAGAAACAGCTACTAGAGCCTTAATTGATGCATAATGTACCGTCACGTCTTCTAAACTTTTGAAAAGGGCAGATGTTGACTATACAGTGATTCCCCGAATACTTGAGGTGACTGTTGCTGATGGAAAAATTGTGCATGCCTTTGGGTATGCACCATTTTGTATGAAAACCAAATTTGGGCATTTTCCAGTGAATGCTATTGTGTTGCCAGATGCCAGTGAAGACCTGATCCTAGGCACAGATTTTTTGGCCCACCCAGATCTAGGTGTGATATTCAATTTCTGAAGGAATGCCATGACTATACAAGGCATTGAAAAAACGATTGACATAATTCAAGTCCCTTCTGTAACTACTGTGCAAATGGTAGTGGAAGAAGCACCTAAAGTTAGTGCAGCGTCGACTGACTGTCAAAATCAAAATGTTTATCCAAAGGTCTGTCTTCTGAAGACAAGTGTTTCAATGGTCGCATATGGGAAAACCTACATTCCATATGGAACAGATGTTTTGATAAAGGCAAAACTTTTGGATCAACACCGAGATGCTACATTAAACAGAATTATTGTCTAATCAAGAGCTTCTGAAACCAAGTTGCAAATGGAGAAAGCTGTTGTAGATGGATCACAGGAGTTATTTTTAGTACTAATCTTAAATAATAGGGGTTCTAGTTGTCGATTTGAGAGAGATCAAATCATTGACTATACAGAATCAATGTTAGTTGAAGATGACGATACATACAAAATGGTAAAGGATATGGAGCAAATAAAGGAGGAAGATCAATATCAGACATGTATGGTGAAGGAAGAAATGCCTAGAGGATCAAAATCAGATTCTGTAGAGTTTTATAATTCACAATGCAAGATGATATGGAAAGCAAAGATTCCAGAGGAGAAGAAAGAAAAAGCTTTAGAATCTCTGTTGCAGTATAGAGGTGTGTTTAGCTTGCCTGGTGATCCAGCAACTACAACTCCAGCTCTTACTTGCAAGATAGATACAGGAAATGCAAGACCTGTAGCGAAAAGATATTATAGAGCTGATATTAATAGTGGGCCTAGAGTGAGATGACATATCAAGAAGATGTTGGATCAAGGAGTGAGAGAGATCTCAAAGTCACCATAGACTGCACCTTTGTTCCTAGTGGGGAAAAAGGATGGAACTATGAGACCCATAGTTGATTCTAGAGTAATAAATGAGGTGACCAAGGATGATAAATATCCCATTCCTAGAATGGATGACTATTTAGCTTGCCTTGGAAAAGCCAAATTTTATACAACTTTGGATTTTATACGGCTGAGGAGTTTGAATGTTTCAGGGATAGTGGTCATATGGACCACCAAATTAAGCATTTAGGGAAAAGAAGGGTCGTCCGAAAGCCCAATAGGGTGAAAAAGTGAGAAGATCTCATAAAAATTAGTGACAATGAAGGGCACCAGACAGAAAGCACAATGTCAATGGAATCAAAATTTGTTGGATCAATGACTTTATCGACTGATTCAACAAAGTCCAAGACTAAAACTATGTCAACAAGCCAGACGCCTGGAACTTCAAGTTCTACAGGTCAAGCGCAGTCAATGTCAGTTACCGCAAAAGTACCTAGTAAGTCCACTATGTCTGAAGTAAGTGCTATGACTAAGGGTACCTGGGCAAAGCCCATATCTAAGGTAGATCAAACATCTCAGCAGACCCAGAGCAGTTCCTCAAGCGGACCAAGAAAAGTAAGGATAAGGAAATTACTTTGGAGTACTT
The DNA here is from genome assembly GCA_963922205.1 of Romanomermis culicivorax. Classification (NCBI taxonomy): domain Eukaryota; kingdom Metazoa; phylum Nematoda; class Enoplea; order Mermithida; family Mermithidae; genus Romanomermis; species Romanomermis culicivorax. The sequence continues at coordinate 637,106 of CAWUHX010000070.1, read as the reverse complement.
AAGCTCTGTTTTGAGAGACCACTGGGATGTTCACAAAAAGTTTCCAGTAGTAAAGGGAAGGATAGATTTTTCGACACTGGAGGTGACTGAATTTTTTGCACAAGACATGCCAGATGATGATAGGAACCAAATCATCTGGGCATTGATTAATAATGGAGTGGAGGAGCTTTGTGAGAACTACGGGGATCACTTTGAAGTCCAAGGTAGTTTCCTGTATGATCACATAAACATTCCTGAACCCATTTGGGAATACATCTGGATCAAGATGATGCCCATCTGGTTTCATAATTTCAATGCCGAAACGGTTATGGCAATGGTGAGATACTTATGTACCATGGTTTTGCTAAAGTTAGAACAGCAGCAATTGGGCCAGAGACATATTGGTGTAACTGATGCACAGGCCAAATCGTTTGTCACAGAGAAATACTATGCAATTAACTTGTGGATAGAAGGTAGTACTGCATTCAGGGAAGCTTACGCCAACCCAATGCAGGAACACCAGCGAATGGCAATAGATATGGTGACTAAGAGGAGGTTGTCAGAAGTTGTCCAGAGGTTTTCTGGGAAATTTCAGCAAGCTGAAGATGATGAAGGGTAACCCTTCAAGATACCAATTTTGACAGAACATCAACCTAGGGATATATCCAGGAGCAGGAGCGAGCCCTCCCCACATTCATCACACTAACAGGGTAGGTCACAACCTGGAGTATTCAAGTTACCATATGCAAACCAGCAAAGTAAAGGTAGGTCCAGTGCCTCTGCCTCTGGAGCATCTTCCATAAGTTCCCCTCAGGGCTAGTACCAGAGAGGAACTGGAGGGGGATACGGCTGAGGCTGGGGTCAGGGACAGGGCCAGGCCCAGGCATTGAAGATGGTTAATCAGCAGCTGAAGCACACCTATGGTAACTGAACCCCTATGCTAGAAAAACCAGTACATGGGAGAAGAGATACAGTGGTGCCCCGATCTAGGCACAAATCACTTTGCAAATTCCAGGCTGAACTACATTCAAGACCATCCCAGTAGCCTGAAAAAGAGCGTTCTGCCAATTGGTGTGGTCAAAGTCACCCTCGCCTAAGGGATCTGGCAGAGGCTGGATCACAATTTGGAGGGGGTAGCCCCAAAGAATTGTTTTCTGAGGGAAAGCTGCTATGCAGCTCTGGGCCTCAGTGTTGGAGGTTTTCACCTCCCCTCAGTCAGTTTTGAGGGCTGAGGGATGGGGGGGGATACTGTGGGTGCATGTGTTCAACTTCCAGTGTCAGTGCACAAGCAGTGGATGGGGCAAAAAGTAGCAAGAAAAGAAGACAAATTTACATAGATTTGTGATGCCACTGTTTCGTGTGTTTTTGGTTTATTTATTATTCTTGTTATTACTTGGGTTATGGAAGCATCATTGTCTATTGTCAACTTTTATATTTTTCTTTTGTTATATCATTGACGACATCATCCTGTTTTCCCTATACAACCTTTGAGCAGTAATTTGTATTGTTTTGCAGTGTAAGGTGCTTTTAAGCAGTGGAAGGTGCTTTTAAGATGAGTGGGATTTGAGAATTGGGTAGGAGCTCCTAAAGTACGCGTCAAGGTGTTTTGCCTGATGTTTGGTGAAGTACTGGAGTGTATTTGGTAGTCCTTGTGAGAGAGTTTTGGTGGGTTTGTATTTGTCAGCCTGTGGTCAGAACTGTTGCAGCTTTCTTTGCATAAACCCAAAGGTCAGTTACATCATCTTGACCTCACAGCAGCCTAACATTTTACTGTATTGGGGACACACACCGTTACTGGTGGGCTGTTTGAAAAATTTTGACCTCCAGATCATCTTATCAAAGGAAGGATTTTCTATTTGATTGGAATTCCATGTAAATGGTGCAGGGATGTGTGAACACAACTGCCTTTTAGATAAGGAATTCCTAGGTGGACTCCAAACCAGTTTGTAATGAAATTGATAATTCCCTGTTTGATTTACTACTGTAGTGCACAACAAATCAAAATAGTAATTGTTTGTAATGCACTTATTCACAATGCAGTTTGTGTCAAAGGGAAATTCGAAAACAGTTTGGAAAGCCCATAATGGCATTATTATTATTATTATTATTATATCCCACTGGGTTGTCATCTTTATGAGTTACTTGTATTGAAAAACGACAAATCAAAAAACAATCATACACTCATGCAGAAAAAGCCAAGATTTCGGTCTCACGAAACGTGCTGCGGACCCTTGTTTGTGCTGTCTTTTATGATATTTTACACTACTCCATCCACATTTTTCAATGATTCCATAAGAAATCATTGAAAAAACGTGTCCTGAGTATGTCAAAATCGTGTCCTTGTAAAAAAACGAGTAAAACCATTAGATTATTAGACTTCAAGAGTTGCAATAAAAGTGCTAGATTTGAGATTTAATGATCTAACTGTTTCACTCTCCAAAATTGTGCAAAAGAGTTGTAGAATCATTAAACTTTACTGACCCCTATGAGCATGTGTGGTTGGCATTGTTGTCCACTGGCTTCAGTGATGAAAGCATCTTTGGCTGGGCGTGGAATAAAGGGCTTCAATCTGGAAAGGGCGACAAGCTGCAGTTGGCCAGGCTTATCCAGAACATCAATGGTAATGGTATTGTTAGCAATATTGCTTACGTCAGTGACTATGAATGGGCCTATAAATCTGGCTAGATTTTGTTACCTGTTTTATTGTTGATCAAAAGAACGAGGTCATTGAGGCTAATTTCACTTCTGCAGGCTTTTTGGTCATAGTATTCCTTGCTGGCGTCAGGGGCCTTATAAAGGTTCAATTTGAATGATTTGTACATTTTGAGCTGTGCTTGCATCAAGATGTTCTGGTAGGCGTCATAATTGATCAGTAAAAGGAGATGTCGGGCACAGTCATAGTCAAAGGTGATTGGGGGCTCATAAGTGCCTAATAATTTGAACAACAAATGGCGCCTTGCTGTATGCAGCATTGCATTGTAGGCAAAGAGGGCCTAAGGTAGGTAGCCCTCCGAATTGTCCATGTTGTCTGTGGTATATTTCTTTAATTGACTGGTAAGCATTTGATTGAAATGCTGGACCACTCTGTTGCATTGCAGATGGTATGCAGTCATTTGACTATTCAAATTTAAGGAGCTCACAAAATTCTTGCATCAATTTCGATGTAAAACATTCACCTTGATCAGAAAAGAGGATGAGTGGACTGCCATGGTTTAGGACAACATTGTTCACAGAGCATTTGATAATTGTGGATGCCTATTGATCAGGAATAAGGTGCATGGAAACCCATTTTGTGGAATAATCCTGGAAAACCATAACATAGGGGCGTTTTTCACCTACTGGGGAAATGCTGACAATATCCATGGCTACAATCTTGAAAGGATGAGTTGGCTGTATTGGTAACAAGGGTGGCAGCAGTGGTGTGTGCAGTGATGTCAATTGGTAAATTTTGTAACTTTTGATCGAGTCAGGAATGGCTTATTCCATACAGGGCCCCCAAACATGATTTTTAATGGCTGCCAATATATGGTTGGACCCTTGGTGAATCATGATTTTTGCAATGTGGAACTAGTGTAAAGTTTGGTCGACAAGTGAGGAGTTGTCTTTGGTCTTTTGTTTGGTGGTACAAGATGCCATCTTCTGTGAAGAAAACAGATGGCTGTCTTGTGGTGTTATCAATTTTGAGGGCTTCGACAATTTTGATAATGGCAAGGCCAGTGGCCTGTGTGAGCCGAATTTCTGCCTGCATGGCGATTAATATGGCTTCAACTGTATGGGGCTGGAATTTGGTGGATGGCAACTGAGGTGCAGCTGAGGTGGCTTGATCAGTGTGTTGCTTTGACATGGTGCAGGTCATTACATTGACATTAGCAGTTGTGGTAGTATATGGTGGTGTCTCAACCAATGAAATATCAGTTACTGTGGGGTCGGCATCTGATATCCCACTGGTGGCCCAAAATTGAGAGTGGAAGATTCCATTGGCCAATTCTTGAGTGCTTGGAACGGGTGGCTTTTCATGGTTGTCAATCCAGAATAAAAATTCTGCACAGGCATTGTCTTTACCCTTGATATATTCACATTTGTAATCCTAATCTTGAAAATTGATAGTTGGAGGCAGGAAATTTGGTGTTTTTCATCATTGAGCCATTAGCTTGTGATCAGTTCAAACCATGACTTTTTGACCATACACATAGTGGTGATACATTCAGAATCCATATACAATGGCGATTGTACTATATCAGGTTTCGGCATCTGTAAGTATGCAGCTGTTGTATGGGATCACTCATTTGTGGTCATCACTTTCTTGGTAAAGTATACTGCAGATGGCAGTTGTACTAGTGTCAGTTTGAATGATGAATTGGGCTTTGCTGTCATACACTGGGTATTGCAGGAAAGGTGAAGACATGAGCCCTGCCTTGATTCCTCCAAAAGCAGCTTTGTGTTCTTTGGTGACCAAAATATTGGGCATCTTTTCATAGGAGTCTGCACAACGGACTGGACAGGGTCGCCAACTTTGGGATAAATCGTTTGCACCATTGGACTGAGCCTAAAAAACTTTGCATACCTTTTTTGGTTGCTGGAAACTCGTACTCAGTGATTGCCTTGACTTAGTCTGGATAGGCCATGATTCTTTCCGTGTTGAGGAGATGTCCCCAAAATTTTACTAGTGGTGGTAGGAATTCACACTTGTTAGGCCGAAGCATAAGGTTTGCAGCGCAGAGGGCATCAAAAATTATTTGTAGGTGTTCCAAATGTTTGTCAAATGAATTCCAAAATACAATGATGTCGTCAATGTAGACGAGGCAGATTTCCCAAATTTACAGGCATAAAATTCATTCCATGAGTCTTTGAATTTTTGCTGGCACATTCTTCAAGTCGAAGAAGAGAACTTTGAAGCAAAACAAACCTTCTTGGTGGATGAAGGTTGTTTTGTGGCGGGAGTTATTGTTGAGGGGCACCTGCCAATACCCAGCTTTCAAATTGAGTGTCGTGAAAAATTTTCTTTGTCCCATGACATCCAAATAGTTCTTGATTTGCAGAATCTGAAAGCAATCTCTGGGCATTACTTCATTAGTACTATAATAATCTATGACTGGGCGCCAAGAACCATCTTTTTTTGTTTATGAGGAATAGCGGCTTGGCTCAGGGCAAGTGAGATTGTTCGATAAAATCATAGTGCAGTATTTCTTGAATGTAGCAGCTGACTATCAGTCTTTGATCCATTGCAGCCCAATAATAATTGCAGGATACCAGCTTTGCTGTGCCGGTGTCGATGCTGACAGTCAATTTATTTTGATGGTGGGCTTATCGCCAGGCAGGCTAAATACATCTCGATTTTGCTGAAGCATACTGAGGGCCTTAGCTTTTTGGGCAGTGGTAATGGGCCTCTTTTCAGTCATTTTGTTAATGGCAAAGTCGAGCTTTTGTTGGTCAGAATGGTGTGGCAGGGGTTTATTAAGTGCTGTGGGTTCATGGTCAGATGCAGCAATAGAAACACGGATATCATTTTCCTGGCTCGGAATAGCCACAGACTCCAACCTGTGTTTGGCAACAGTGACAATTTTGTTTGATCAAAGTTTGATGCAATTTGGCCTATTGTTGACAAGCAAAAGTGGGCAGCTTCCATCAGTTACGTTGATGATTGACATTTTGACAGAAAATTTGTTGTTGGATTTGGCTTCTTTGGCAGGTCGCACAATCAGATCAGGAATGAAGCATCGGTTGTTGGGAAAACCTGACTAATGATCCACTGTTGACAATTAAGTTGGATCATTAATGATGCTTTTTCAATGAAAAGAATTGGTTCAGCCAGTTCTGTGACTTTCAGACTACTAGAGGTAGTATGGTGTGGACCAGTCTGAAGCAGCCCGCCTGATTCGTCAGCTTTGATTTCTTCAACTTGACTATCAGTTTCGGAAAAATTATCACAAATACTCACTTGTTCCTCCGGCGAGACTACTTCCAAAATTTTGTCACATGATGTCGATAGAAATAGTCATGGTTTTGGAATTGATTTGATCCAAGCTACTACTTTGAGCGGCATTTTGACATTTTGGATTCCTAGAAACTTTTCTTTGAAGTTGAGAATGCTGTTGACGTCAGGATGAGCAAGGAAATCAGTGCCAATAATGAATTGATCTTGAGCATCATCATCAAGAACAACACATTTGACCAAATGTTTGCCAAATGGGGATCTATCCTGATGATAATTGAACCATGGGCAATGATGGTGACATCATCAGCAACACTCAATTTTCCGCAGACCTTTTTTGCTGAAAGCACATTTGACTAGACCAAAGGAAAGGATGGAACATTGAGCACCAATGTCAATTAAAGCATTGGTTTTGACATTGCTAATTTTGACTCATATCATGAAGGCACATGTTGTGGCATACTTTTGAATGAATTTTGTATTCGATAGTGTGGGGTTGTAGATTTGGCAAATGGCTGATTGAATGATCCACAGCGGATGGGCAGGTTGAGTGGAAGCATCCCAGCTGACGATCCCAGGGCTAGTCATCATCTTGGTCTGGATCGATTTGGAAAGAGTTGCAGTTGTTGAAGGCTGAGCCATGACGGCAGCATCTGACACTTCAGCTGTGTTAATGGCTGCATTAGTCAGAGGAGCCAGCAGGGCTGGCATTGAAGTTGGAGATGACTGCATATTGTATTGAATATGCTGATTGAATGGAGGATTATGGTTGTATCAGTTTCTCCATAATTGGGAAGCTCTAACATCATTGCTGTAGTGGTGACAGTTGGCATTGAGATATTAGCTGCTGTAGGGCATCATGGGGCAATTGGGGTTTTGATAATACATCTTTAAAGTGTTGACTTGTTCGAGCCAGAGACAATCTTTGGTATTGTGAGTGTGCGAAACATGGGCATCACACTGGGTGGGGTTGGCAGAAACCAGTTCCAATCGTGGGTAGCAGATCAGCAATTTCGATTTTGATACCTGTCGTGGCTATGCAAGTTGTAACAATTTCATCGCTTGAACATGTCATTGTCATCTGTTGAACTTTGCCATGATTTACAGCTTTCTTTGTCTTCATACAAGTTGATTTGTTGTTGAAACAATACATTGGTCTCTGCTGACAGAAAGCCATCACTGATATGACTACTACCAGAAGTGGTAAGCGTCTCAGCTTGTCTGCGGTCTGTTGAATGATCTTTGTTCTGATGGTGGTTTAGATGTTTGTTCAACTGTGGTGATGTTGATGATTGTGGTGTCGTGGCTTCTGGAACAGCCTGATGAACAACAATCAGCTGTTCATCAGTGCCGATCTCTGCTTTCATGGCATTTTGTTTGCTACAAACTCTAGGGACTACATTGGCTAACTGGCGTACACCATTGATCTTTTCTGCTTCTTCACCAATAGAAAGTTGATAGAAAATAGGTATTTTAGTTATAAAAGTTTGAATAATTGTTTGGTGCCTAAAAATTGGATCTTTATCATGGTAAAGAAGCTGTACATAGGTCATTACCCAACTCAGAAAGGGGGCAGGTTCTTCTCCAGTTTGGGGCATAATCCTGGCAAATTCTCGTTTAAGCATCATTTCATTGCAATCAGGTGTGAGTTGAAACATGAGCATATTCTTGGCTTTGCTGTATTCAATTATGTCTTGAATCATATTACTGGGTGTATCACATGTGAGGCAGCCTAGCATGCTCATTTTGATATAGATGGATTTGTCGTGGCAGAATTCGTTTTCAAGGTGTATGAAGAATCACAGAGGTTGTTTGTCTTTTATGGAAGCATCAATGCGAAGCAGCTGCATATTTTTGACAATGACCTTTATTGGACCATCCTCCTCTTGAGACATCAGGCATCAGTTATTCATTGTGCAAAAATTTTTGGGGTAAGTGGGAGAAATCATGTTGTCTAGCAGATGCACCTGGTTGGAGAAAATCACTACCCGCTGACGCATCAGCATGACAGTGATTGGATGGATTTTGACAATTTGTTGAAGGCTGGTTGGATGCGGCAACTGGCAGTGGCAGACAATATTTCAGAATGGGCTCAGCAAATGGTAGTGGTTGAGCCACATGATGGCGATTTGGATTTGTCAGTGGAAGTTTTTTTCCTTTTTCTCTAGCAATGGGTTCATGATGATCATTTGTCATTGTTCCATTTGTTCAAGCTGGCAGGCATATTTCTCCTCGAGCACCAAAAATCTAGCTTCAACAACAGAATCTAATGAGTTGGATTAGTCTCTGCTGCAGTCCAGAATGCTTACCTGTGAACTAGAAGGGGGCACAGCTGAAAATACCTGCTTAGCTGATGCACTCAGACTGGAAACTGTGGGCAGAGTTGTTGGCAGAGCTTGCACCAAGGATTCATTTAAAATATTACCAAAAGGCTGAGAAGAAGGTGCCAGAAAAGAATTTGAATTTAAAAAGAGGCCTAGTACAGAATTTGAGTTTAGAAAGGGTGCCATAGTGAAAAAACACTCACTGGCTGACGCACATCACCTATAGTAGTTGGCTGGTAAGCATCCATTGCTGACGTCGCAGCACCTTGGGGAAAAGAGATTTGATGGTTGGCGCACCTGCTGACATCACAGTGCCTCTTGGAAAAGCATATCAATAGTCACTGCCCTCACAGACGTCATGGTGCCTCTTGGAAAAGCATTTTGATCATTGCCGTCCCTTGTTGACGTCATGGCACCTTGTAGAAAACCATTTTGGTTGTTGGCCCCTCTTGTTGAAATCAAAGAGCATTGTTGGGGAACATTTTGATAATCGGGGCCTCTTGCTGATGTCATCATGCCCAGTGGGAAATTGTTTTGGTGGCAATTGTTCATTGCTGATGATGATGCACCTTGGGAAAAACATTTTGGTAATGGGCACCCATTGCTGATGTTGACATGTCTTGATTGGGAGTAGCTTGAAGATGAGCACTGCTTGCTGACGTCAATGTGTCTTTTTGAAGAATGTTTTGGTGATGAGCCCCGAGTGCTGACATTGGTGCCCTTGTGGGAAATTGTTTTTATCATGAGTGCCCATTTGTGACGTCATAGTGCCTCTTTGAGAAGTTGCTAGATGGTGGTGCTGCTTGCTGACATCACAGAGTGGGCCGCAAAGGGGCGCGCCTGCATAGGAGGATGCAGGGCATCTGAAAAAGCATTAAAAGCTGACTGCATGAGATTGGACTGAAAATAATGAGGATTGATTGAGGTAGTCATTCCCGCCATTGGAAATATTGATGTTGCTGGCATCGGAATCTTTGCAGCATTGATTGTAGGTGATGACGCCATCATTGGGGAAGACGCTGGCGAAAACTGCTTCGAAAAATCTTGAAAATTAATCGAGAAAAAACAGGCAAAATTTGGCGAAATTTGGATGAAAAATTGACGGAAAATCGGGCGACGTGCAACAGGTGAGCCAGACGGTTCACCAGTGTTATATTTTAAAATAAATGGAATGGCATTGGGGGCTCTGACCAATTTCTTGCCTCCTTAATCTGTGGGGTCAGAGGAGAAGGTAAAATCAACAAGAGGATTTGTTGTGCAGGAGAGATAGCCAGGATTTGTCCTTAACGCCAGTGCTCCCCTGTGCCTGCCTTAAACTTTGGAATGACTCCTCACTCAGCGGCAAGAAGTCCAGAGCAAGAATACTACTTACCCAAGATGCCTGACTAAAATTAGCCAGACAAGGTAACACACTTTTGGACACAAATAAAACGATTTTCCAACTAAATATTTATTTATAAAACTTACCTCTAAATCGCCCCTTCCAGAAATGTGACATCTTATCAATAAAAACAAGGTGAGTTAAGTACATGTGAAATAATAATTATAATATAAAAGACGAGGCACATGAGAATAGTCATAAAAATTCACTGATTACTCTCAGAATCCATCTTCCACAGTAACCATCGCACTGGGTCAGGTCGGGCATGGTGGACATTTGTACCTGCGGGCATCTGTGAAGATTAGCAAACTATTAGAAAATCCTAAAAATCCATGGAAACACACTACAACACTACTACTGAGCTCATCTTTAAGCTGAAAAAAATGTTTTTTGAACAGCATCCCCCTCCAAAAATGTTTCCCCAAGTGAAACCCGATCTGTCAGACAGTTTGTAAATATTTTTTTAAAAATTAAATCAAAATTTTGAAGCTGGAAAAAATATTAATGTGCAGCCAACTGTTTTACCGGCCTTTTCTGATTGGTCACTGTATGTTGGGCACCCTGTTGTCAGCAAGCTTTGATGCGAAATCGACATGCAAATCGGAATTGGATGATCAGCGGCACAGACATTTGCATAGGAGTGGAGCGCCACAAACAGAAGGAAGTGACAGTGAAAAATGATTCTTCACTATTATTGTTTTTTATTATATCTTGGGTAAATATATGCTGGCGTTCAATAAACCTCTACCCAGCACAATCGTATTAAATTTACATAAATATAGTAGTGGTGTAACCACATTTGTTTTACTCTTTCGATATTTATTAATTATTGATATATTATTTATTCTTTAGACCCGAGTAATCGTTTAGAGTGAAGGGCCAATGGCCCAGGCGCCCCGCTTGCTGAGTGCAAGCTCAGGAAGACCTTTCTTTGGATAATGCAGGTAAGTCTATCCCCGAGGGGATACTTTTTCTCTCCTAGGAGACTTTGAGGACTCCGTTGTGAGGCCCCTCAATTAAAGTAAGTTATTCTTTGTTGTTGCCAGGTCTGGGGGAACCGGACTGTTGGGCAATCTCTGAGGCATAGCCAAGGAATTAGCTCTAACAGGTCAGTTCAGATTAGAATCCATTCTTTCTTTAACCCCAAGGAAAAGCCTGCACAACATGTATATAGATAAGAAATCTTGATTCTCCGGTAATGTTCCCTGCGACTATACCTCTGAGCACTGGTGGTAAATAGTTCTGCTTGAAAATAAACACTATTAGAAAAATCCTTGTAATCATTGTAATTCATATAGAGCTCACAATTTCCATTGTAATGAAACTTTTTTAGAATGAATACAATATTGTTAAAATTGATAAAAAAAAATCCGGGCTTCTTTCTGTTTATTCCCAAAGTTAAACGATTTGTCTTTTAAGGCGTTGTCACCACAAAGTTTGGCTACTGGATGCTTCGCTGGTGCAGACAAAATCATAATTCTCAACCATGACTCCCAAAAGTTTGACGATATATCACATACGGTGAACGAGGAATCCATTCTTTTCTTTTCATTCATGGATTCTGATCAAAGTTAGACACAGTTTCATTTGAAATTGAAAATCTGGATTCATTGATTTCAAGGCCAGAATCAGGTTCCTGTTCTACCAATTAGAAGGCCCACATTTTTTGCACATCATGCCAGATCACTTGATTAATAAAAATTGTAATAAAAACAAGAATTTGATGAATGTGACAAGAGCTGGGAACTCTCGTGGTGGGGCCATCTTTACGTCAGATACGGCGATTCATTAAGAAAAAGAGAAAGTGATCAAAATTCAACAAAAGCAAGCGTGAGGAGCTCATGCACTTCTTACAGAATCACGTAACTTGTTTTGCAATGATGTACTGGTATCATCTTTCACACATGTAGAAAATGTTTATCTTCAAGGATATGCCTGAAATATGACAAACTTCTTCGAAACAGTCAAACGTAAAAGAAATAGTCATACATAGTCCTACATGTAAATTCTTCGCGTATTGCTTTGTCATGGATAACTGTGTGAATTTGTCGAAAATTTTTGCACATTGCTCAGAATGAAAAGGTAACGTATTTTTCCAATGCAATAAATCAGATCGCTTTTAGAAGCAATAGTATTAACTTTTCCTTACGCGTCAAATGATAAAATCGGAGAGCAACTGAATTCTTTTCATTCGGGCAACAGCTCGTCTGAATAATTTATAAATTGTGCTTCAAAAACTTCCTCTGACATGCACTTTTACTCAGACAACTGAGAAAGCAGGTGTTTAGAAGTTGTTGCAGTTTTTTACCGAAAAAACTATTCCATAAAATGATGAAAATTTTTCAACTCATAGTCAAAGTTTTTATTTTGTAATTTAAATTATCTGCAATAAACATCACACGATAACTATAATTATTCTCGTTAATAGATGATTTTAAGAATAATTTTTGGACAATTACAGAATTATTGCAAAAATATAACAAGTGCAGATGGCTTGACTTTTTTAAAATAATTTTGTGAAAGCTTTTATTGCGCAAAACTTCCACTAGTTCTGCATGTTTTGGTTTCCCACACACTTTTGCGCACCACCTTATTTTTTGGGCACCACCTTATATATCCATTTCTCTTTGCTCTGCATTAAACTGCAAAATTGTAGAGCACATTGTTCAACTGATTACGACCAAATTGGGAATCATACACAAGAAAATATTTTTTTTAGTTAACATCATGATGTGAATATTGTGTGTAAGAGGTGTAAACACAGTAGGCGTTGTTCGATAGTGTATCCAAATGCCTATCGTGTATAAAAAATCGTTCTTTTTCGGTATCCCGAATGTATCGAATCCTGAATAATGCGTTCATTCTCGGTATCCTGAACACATGCAATCTTATTTTTTATTCCATCACATTGAGTGATTCTCGTCATACTGAATGCACATTTTTTGTCTACGTTGTTCACTCTCATTTTGCCTAAAAATTTGTGTTGGGCTTGGGCTTAGGCTTAGGCTTATGCCTAGGCTTAGGCTTAGGCGTGGGCTTAGACTTAGGCTTAGGCTAATTCTTAGGCTTAGGCTTAGGCTTAGGTTTAGGCTTAGGCTTAGGCTTAAGCTTAGGCTTAGGCTTAGACTTAGGATTAGGCTTAGGCTTAGGCTTAGGCTTAGGCTTAGGCTTAGGCTTAGGCTTAGGCTTAGGCTTAGGCTTAGGCCTAGGCTTAGGCTTAGGCTTAGGCTTAGGCTTAGGCTTAGGCTTATCTTAGGCTCAGGCTTAGGCTTAGGCTTAGGCTTAGGCTTAGGCTTAGGCTTAGGCTTAGGCTTAGGCTTAGGCTTAGGCTTAGGCTTAGGCTTAGGCTTAGGCTTAGGCTTAGGCTTAGGCTTAGGCTTAGGCTTAGGCTTAGGCTTAGGCTTAGGCTTAGGCTTAGGCTTATGCTTAGGCTTATCTTAGGCTCAGGCTTAGGCTTAGGCTTAGGCTTAGGCTTAGGCTTAGGCTTAGGCTTAGGCTTAGGCTTAGGCTTAGGCTTAGGCTTAGGCTTAGGCTTAGGCTTAGGCTTAGGCTTAGGCTTAGGCTTAGGCTTAGGCTTAGGCTTAAGCTTAGGCTTACGCTTAGGCTTAGGCTTAGGCTTAGGCTTAGGCTTAGGCTTAGGCTTAGGCTTAGGCATGGGCTCAGGCTTAATCTTAGGCTTAGGCCTAATCTTAGGCTGAGGCTTAGACTTAGACTTAGGCTTAAGCTTTAAAAAATTATTACTGTATCAACCACGATTGCAAAATTTGATTTTAAATGCTATTTTTATGTTACTAGTTGCTTCCAAGATGCTATTTGATTACCCGAAGAAGAGTGAATTATTTAATTTGATTTTAGAGCAATTTACTTGTATAAATCTAATTATGTAAAATGACTGCTTTCTACAAATTTTCACGAAGAAAAGTAGATTTGTTTGGTGGATGAAAAAAATAAACAACAAAAAAGAATATTCAAATCGGTAATTAATTTAAAATTATGTACAGCTACTTATGACCTGCTAATGTTTATCTATTAACGGTAAGATTTGGTTTCAGTTGTTGTTACTGATCAATGCAAGATTTGAGACTCAATTCTGAACAGAAAAGATACCAACATCGAAACTATTGCAAGCGAACTGTTCTACTCTCAGCCGAAAATGTTCACCCTAAAGTAAAATAATCTGGAATTCATTTAGATCAATATTCATGCATTTACAAGACTTAGAAGTTCAACGCGAATTTTGAGCAACATCGAGGGAATTCAACGATGATTGACGATCAGGAGTGGACCTATGCTAACAGAAGAATTCATTGTGATTTTTCATAGGATTATATTTAGTGATGAACATGATTCCCAGGAACATACAGAAAACCAGAAATCTGATTCGATTTCCGTTATGTCTACCATATCTGGTTTTTCTTCCCTTAATCTCATTCGTCTTTTTAGACAGCTAGATTTTCTTTCTTGTGAATAAAAATATCCTCTGCGTTTATAGGCAGTTCCGGAGGCAATGAACGTACTTATTATCATAGGTGGCGCGACAGCGTCAACTTATAATATACTTGGCCCCTAAATTTCATGTCCCCCCTAGAGCCAAAACGGTAAGAGCTAGAACCTTCGGGTTTTTGGCATAATGTCAGGCATAGGGGCAAACTATGGGGTGCCTTCTGTCATTTCCCCTCTATCTGAAAGTGGTGCTCGGTGGGGCCTCAAAAACAGGTAAAAAACGCACTTTTTATGGCCCCCCAGTTCCACCATGCCCAGCAATCAGTGTGCCATATCCAACCTCCATACTTCGGCGTAAGCATCTTGGGGGTGTAATCACAAATGCGAATTTTTATTTTTTTTTTTAAATATGGCCTCAATTCAATTATATGGTGGTCCAAAGTCCCGGAAAACGCCAAATTCCCCAATTTTGTTATATAATACTTACGGCTTCAAAAAAAAAATTTTTGCGACATAATGCACTACTACTTTTTTGCAGTTTCAACTGGAACGGTAGCCTTATTGGGGTTTTTGGGCAGTGACGGTTTTCGGCCACTGGGAATTCGATGAACACGGTCACTTTACACGAAAAAGTATCTCGGTTGTAAACAAGCGCACGTTCGTGACTTTTTAGTGGAAGAAGTTATCGACCGCGGGAATTTGATTAATTCGATTACTGTACACAAGAAATTATCTCGAGTGTAAACAAGCGTTTTGGTAGAAGGGATTTTCGAACGCAGGGGATTTGATGAATGTGATCACTTTACACAAAAAATTATACCGGATGTAAACAGGCGTATTTTCCTGATTTTTTGATGGAAGGGGCTTTCGACCACGGGAATTTGATGAAAGCGATAACTTTACACAAAAAAATTATCTCGGGTGCAAACGAGCGTATTTTCGTGATTTTTCGGTGGAAGAGGTTTTCGACCGTGGGAAATTTGATGAATGCGATCACAATACTTGAAAAATTATCCCTGATGTAAACAAGTGTATCTTCGTAATGTTTTCGGGGATGGGTTTTTGTATACGAAGAATTTGATGAATGTGATCACTTTACATAAAACTTATTCACAGTGTGAACATGCGTATTTTCGTGATTTTTTTATAAAAGGGGTTTTCGGCTGCGGGAAATTAATGGATGTGTCACTACACAAAAAAAAATTATGGGCGTACTCAAGCTTATTTTCGTGATTTTTTTGTGGAACGGGTATTTGACGACGGGGAATTTAATGAATGCTATCACTGTACACACAAAATTATATTGAGTTTATTTCAAATGTTGTTCTGCGATTTTTGAGGGGAGGGGTTTCTGACCATGTGGAATTCAATCACTACACACAAAAAAATGTTCTATGTGTATTTAAAACAAAGCTACTTCTCTGGGTTTTTTGGGTTGAGGTTTATGGGGAATTCAACGAAAATCTTTACTTTACACTCTGTTTACAACGTGTTTCAAGTTCTATGCGGTTTAAACATCTTTTACTTTCACTGAAAGGGAGAATTCGTAGCTTTAAGATTTTTTATTGTTTCTTTGATGTGAAGATGACCAAATTTGGAACCTCGATGCGGTTCTATGAGGGTTTTCTCGTATGGTTCAAGCCCACTAAAAAGAAGTGAACTAGTTTATTAGAAAATGCCCCGATAGGGCAGAAAAAAAAGAATATACTTGCTTGGATAGTTGCCGAGCTAGAAAAAGGATCGAACTAGATTTTTGAGAACTTGGGTTTGAGTTGGAAAAAATTCACTTTCGTTATATTGGATTTTCATTCTTTCTCAAAAAACTTTTCCATGTCTGTGAAAAAGTATATTCTGCAGCTGAGTGCATCAACACACTTTCCAACCAAACATGTAGATCTCCGGAATTTCGAGTAGAGTACAGGGCTGGACCTTTATTTTTTGGCGTTTTTTGAGACAAAAAATTCAAAAAAAGTTGACCATAAATTTTTTTTCATAACAAATTTTCCAGTTTAAAAACCTTTGGGTTAGTTTGTACCCCCATGTCCTCCCTCACACATGTGTGCTTCTATCTGCGTTGAACTTTTTTGCTAAATTTAGCGTCAATAAAACAGGAATCAACTGCGGAAAATTGGCACGTGAAATTCCAGTCGGCTTTTTTTGAAAAAAGCTATATCATAAAGTCTTCTTAAAACTAAATCGATTGTGCAAGATATGTTTAATTCACTTATTTTACATAACATATCGCATAGGATTCACTTTATAAGTTCTACTGATTACTAGCTATAAACAAATTTATTCTCTTCAATTTAACTATTCAACAAAATAGCATCATTCGCGGTTTTTCGATTTAAACAGAAATTAGCAAAAAGAGCGCTTTTTGTGGGATTGCAGACGAGAAGCAATTTCTCCCATCTCTGTTGCTCTGGTCCTGCTTTCAAAAAGTCGTACTGCTGCAGTGGGAGTGCGAGTAGGGTCGGGGAGAACCGGATACGGTATTTGGCGCACACCCCTAATAGGCACGGCTGAACCAGGGGCATTTTTGTATACTTTACCTTGTTCACTCATTTGCAGATTGGTGCCCAATGACTGTAACCAGGGCCCAGTTGCACTAAAGGGGGCTGAGCTCGAGCTCAACATAATCTCGAACAAAAAAGCGACCAACAGCTTCCCATAATTTTCTTATCTTTAGAGCAAATAACTATAAAAATGTCTGCAATTCTCGAACTCGAACTTACACTTCAGTAGTAGTTAATCCTGAAGTGAGTACTGTTTGTGCACTGGAAGAAAATACTTCGGACATTGCGATTAGCTCAAATTCAGGATCAGCAATTTAATCCCGATGTTGAGATTATCCTCATGTTGAGTTAGTGCAGCCAACCTCAGGTTTCTTTATAGTTCTGAAAATGACTATAATATGCCTGCCTCACTATTTTTCAGCTAGTGTGAGAGGCAGGAGTTTCGAATCGGTGGGATGTTAGAAAGCTATTGGTTTACCATTTCTTTACATTTGAAATCATGTGCATATAATTTTAATATAGAAAAACATTGCTGTAGTTAATGCCAGGGGAAGGACAAAATGCACCCAGCTGCAGAATATACTTTTTCACAGACATGAAAAATTTTTTTGAGAAAGAATGAAAATGCAATATAACGAAAGTGAATTTTTTCCAACTCCAACCCAAGTTCTCAAAAATCTAGTTTGATCCTTTTTCTAGCTTCGCAGCTATCCAAGCAAGTATATTCTTCTTTTTTCTGCCCTATCGGGGCGTTTTCTAATAAACTATTTACCATATACTTCTTGAAATTCAAACCTCCATCGCAGATTAGCTCCTTTTATCGTCGTATTTATTGCGGTAACTCTATCGTGTTTCACATTCTTATTTCTTTCCTGTAGATTTTATATGGCAGGATAGGCTTTCAGATTGCAGATTTGATTATTTTTCACATATTGCCAATTTAAATATTTACAAAATTTAGACAAAGCAACATTCTAACCTCTCAATTCGCGCCTCCAATCCCTCAGAAATGTATTCACCTACCTTCATCCGACTCAGATCTGCTGTCATGTCGCTCTAAGCCATGCATGTTCTCAGACGGATAATCCTATGGTTTTTGAAGCAGACTATCATATTGACCCTGGACTCAGGTTCTATACTTGTCTTTTACGTCCTTTTTCATGAAGCTGAACATTTCACTTTTATGAGCTTTTATGAAAATATTTTGCAAAAGTAACTCGCAAGGAAGCCATCAAATTTTTTTTCAAATTTCAGTCATATTTCGAAGTCTTATGTATTTCTGAACTGAAAATTGATACGAAGAACGAAAGGTACTGTTGCATAATATACTCGCTATTCAATAGAATTTCCACCGAAATCAGAAGTTCTATGGGAAAGGTGAATTCTATTAGAATGAGTAAATCATTCTGAACTATTTTTACTCTAATTCAATCGTTTTTCAGATGATTCGATTCATCGGTTCTGAATGCTTTGCCGGCGTAGACGAAATCTTTACTTTTTTTCATGGATCCTGAAAATTTCGCAATATATCCAATATAGTGAACGGAGACTAAATTCTACCGCTTTCATTCACAAATTATAATGAAAATCAGACAATTTTCTATTAAAAACTGAAGAGCTGGATTTATTTTGACCCAAAAGCTACTGTCAATTTTTTGCCCGTCAAACTAGAAGATTCCCATTTCTTGCACATCATGGCTGACCACTTGATTTATAAAGGCGGTTATAACGATGTCATGAATTTAACAAGAGCTGCAAACGTTCGTGTTGGTGATAATCTTTATGTCAAATATGGCGATTCAGTACAGAAAAAGAAAGTGATCAAAAATCAACAAAAGCAAGCATGAGGTGCTTATGCACCTCTCACTGAATCACGCAACTTATTCGTCAACAATATACTTGTATCATCTTTTACCCATGTAGAAAATATTTATCTTCAAGAAATTATGTTTCGATATGCTGGTTTTATAACATATTTCCTCGATACAGCTACACCATCTCTGAAATCTACACGTATTGCTTTTTCATTGATCAACTTTCTCGATTTGTCATATTTGTTTGTGCATTGTTCAGAATAAAGAATCAATGACCATAACATGCATTTCGCATGTAATCCGATCGATCAGTATTTAGAACTATAGTTTTTAGGTTTTCTTGTTTTTTGTTTTCTATGTTTTTCTTGAAATGCGTCTAAATAATGAAACTAGAAAGCAAGTAGTATCTCAGATTTTCACGATTTTCTGATAAACAATATATCATATAGGATTGGAAATTTGTAAGCTTACTGACCTAACCTTCAACAATTTTTCGAGTGAAAAAATTTTCCATAACAGCTCTATGATAACGATTTTGACGACAGTACTGATTTGTGTCACTCTTCTATTTGGAAGCAATTTATAAAAAGCAGACTATAATAGCCTAAACAATAAGGTTGCAGAGTATTGACGTTTTTGCAATTTTGTCAATGCCATGAGTCATGTATTACTGGAAGTTTGTGAACATTCTCAGCTAACCTGCTGAGACAGTATTTTCTCATTGTCCATCATTTTAGTGAAAGCTAAGCTAAGTCCGGGGAATTTAGCTGTTTATGTCCACACCCTCTAATCAAATGAACCAACCGAGCAAAGGGAAAGGTACTTCCTCATACATACATAATTTTGCAACAATTCGATATTCAAAAAATTTTTAAGGTTAGATCGGTAAGATCACTGGTTTAGCTGGAAATTTTCGAATGAACTTCTTGTTTTTTTAGTTGTTATTCTAGTTTAGGCTTCGGTATATATTCATCTATACGTACAAAGGTTTTCAGAAGGAAAATATTACTCTAGTACTCTTCCTAGAAATACTCATGCTGTCATCTAAATCGTTGATGAGTCCAGCTCTTCATGTGATTATTCAACTAATGGGTTCGTGTAAAACTTGGAAAACATGGTAACGGTCATGAAGAGGAAGGCGGTTATTCTTAAATCTGTGCAGCAAGTAAAACATAGGCGTGGGATTAAAATTCCGCGCAGAATTTAATTGATGTATTTTTACTGCCATGAATAATTTAAATTCTGTTCTTCTGGACGTTAAAAGCAGCAATTTTAAACTTGGTAGAACGTCAAATTACAAAAAATACCCGGGAGCTCATTTTCATTCGATAATTCCATAACTTTTAGTTTAGTAAAATGGAAAATCCTGGACACAAAATATTCAAATGAAATATTTGAAACGTTCCAGTTTTATTGTTCGAAAGCATTCCAAGAAGAACAGATTATAGATTTCTTATTCATAAACCATGAGGAAGCATCATCGTTTTGGAAGAGAGAATAAGCCAACTTTGAATATATCTGAAAAACTTAGCTTCAGCTGGTTTTTTCGGAATGATCTATGGCATGAACGTCACTGGCAAGATGATGATTTTTTTCGACAGGAATAATGAAAGAAAAGGAGATAAATATATCAATTTTCATGATAAACGCTTTTTCATCACACGCCTAAATGGGACAATGGGAAGTTTCTTTTCGGAACGCCTTTTTACATAAGTCACAATTCCCTATCATCAATTCGAAATTCACGCCATTTCACGGAAAATATCGTCACGTATAAGAAAATCATAATAATGCAGTTTTTATAAAATCAAGATGATGTTTTTTGAAGGTTAATTATTATATTTATTTTTATTGTTTCAGTTTGTGCGGGTACATCTACCCATTTTCCTATAGCCGGAAAGGCAGGCTTTGCAGGACTATAAAGTCATATAATTGCCCACCTATATGAGAGGCGTTCTTCCGGTGCCTTTACCGCCTAGTGGAGGTTGATTACTCCCTGTATGTTTAAGTACTGTTAGTGCACAACAAACCAAAAGAGCTATTGTTTGTAATGTACCAATTCACAACGCAGTTAAGGTAAATTGGAAAACAGCTCGGAAAGCCCATAATGGCATTGGTAACTCGAACTTTTTATCCCACTTTTGTTGTCATCTCCATGAGTTACTTGTATTGAAAAACGACAAATCGAAAAATAATCGTACACTCATGGAGAAAAAGTCAAGTTCGGGCTCATGGAATAAGCTGCGGACCCTAGTTTGTGCTGTCTTGTATGATATCTTACTGTACTCCGTCCATGATGCAAAAGAAACTTGGAATCTGATTAAATTTCTGATAATGCTGTCCACACCTGTTTTTCCCATATTCTGTTCATCCTTCAAGATTGTTGGATTTGAAAGAATATTTTCTTATTTCCAATCTCACTAATACGCTATTAAGTAGTTCTTGTGGAAATGCACGTTCTCATTACCACAGCGTATTTTTTGACCGTTTCCTACGCAGGTTAGCTCCTTTCATCATTGTACTTATTTTGATACTGCCTATTTTTAGCTTTGGGATATGGATTCTATTGCAGACTGAATTTCAGGATTTTAGGTTCTGTTATTTTTTTAAGTTTGTCAGGGAGCAGTGGAGAATACCAAGCAGCCAGAGTTTGGCTTTCCCGAAAAAATGTGTGCACACATCTACCAACCG
The DNA here is from genome assembly GCA_963922205.1 of Romanomermis culicivorax. Lineage (NCBI taxonomy): Eukaryota > Metazoa > Nematoda > Enoplea > Mermithida > Mermithidae > Romanomermis > Romanomermis culicivorax. Next base: position 616,026 of record CAWUHX010000070.1, on the reverse strand, counting down.
CCCTTCCTCGGAGATGTACTGTCATGTCACTGTCATTCATGTATGTTCTTGGCAGACTGCTTATTGAAGCTATGCAGAATTCGGTTCCACCAGGAGGAAATTCTCCAGTGTCAAACGACAGTTGGCACTCAATTTTCAAAATCTTATTTTATTGTATTCACTACATGACAGACGATACTCATGCTGCGTATGCATGATTTTTTACACACATGCCCTACATCCTTTTTGTGAAAGTTGAATTTGTATTAACACATTATGCAAAAATTGAGGAAACCGGTAAGAGCACTTTTCATGGATGAGCAGGTTTTAGCTGTTGCACATTATGCTCTCAGCTTCAAAACAATTCAATCATAAATTTGCAAAACTGTAACCCTACGATTTACACTTTCCAGAGGACTTGGTTCCTTCCCACTGGAGATTTTAAAGTCGTTAAAAACTTCAGGAGCTTTTGATCTGAATTTGAGCACTGATGATAAACAGTTCCAGTTGGTGATTAAAATGGAAAGCACCTTCATTAGCAGAATTCTGGTTCATGGCAATCAATATTATAGAAGTCACAATTCCATTGAAAAAGTGAAATTTTTTTAGAATGAATACAATTTTGTGAACATTAATAAAAGTTCGGGGGCCGGTATTACTATAAAGTTGGATCTCAAGTTCAAGCTGGAGCTTAAAACCGTCTTGGTTAAGCTGGAGCTTGAGTCGGTATTACTAGAAGTTAAGCCGGTGCTGAGCAAGAGAGACGAATTAAGCTGCTGCTTAACTACATTTTTATATCTTTTGTGTGGAAAGTCAAGATGGAACTTGGTTAAGCTACAGCTTAAGTCGGTATTACTAAGAAGTTAAGCTGCAGCCTAGCGAAGCTGTTGCTGAGCACTAGGTCAAGTTCCAGCTTAACTTTTTCATGTTTTGCGTTGGAAGTTAAGCTGCAGCTTAGCAAAACTTAAGTTGTTGCTTAACTTTTTTCATCAACATTTTTTTGTGCCTCTACAATGTTTGGTAGTTTATTCTGTCTCTACGATGTTTATTTTCTTCTTTGTGCATAATGCGACAGTAGTACCTAATATCTATAGTCTGTTTTTTTCAGACGTTTGTAACCGAAATATGATGAAATAAAGTATACATTGCTTGTTCAATTATGTTCAAGAAAAAATTTTTTGAACATGTTTCTCATGAAAAAAAATTGAGAGTTAATATCGTGATACAATTGGTATGCCCTCGAAAGTTGAAATCTCAAAATCCGGCGCATCGTGCCGCAGCGCTGATCATTTGCTTAGTTTTTTCTGTGCGGTGCAAATATTTTTTTTTGTAGTGCCGAAATTTTTTTGGACATTTCTCACACCCGACGGAAGTAATGTTAAAAGTTTTATCGAGATAAGTTAAGACTTTAGTCAGTTTACCGCCGCCGATAATCGATTCTTAACATATAGTCAACAACGATATTGTCTCAGCAGGATAGAGAATGTGGTAACACTTTCTTCATATTTTCCTTCTTTACCTTTTATGTTTCTTTGTATGTATTTCTTTTTTCTTTGTTTAGGTAAAGAAGGAAAATATGAAGAAAGTGTTATTACACACTCGATCGCTCGTTTGGGGTCCCCCAATGGGGAATTCGCTCAATTGGGAATCGCTCACTTGGGAATAGACCATTGAGACCTTTATCGTTCTCACCAGAGTATGGATTTACTCGCATTTTCCGAATTCCGAGAAGAAAACGAAGTCAAATATTTTGTTTAGTGAAACTTTGTTTTTTACCTCTTCTGAAGTAATTGCTGTCGTGCAGTGAAAATTAGTATCGGGATCAGGCTTGAATACATCGCAAGATGAATTATCTGGTATATGACTCTCAGAAAAAAATTGGTCCAACTGATGTTGGAATCCGTTCTGCACTACTCTTGGAGCTTTATGGAACTTCTAGTTTAAAACAAAAATATTGTCTGTTGATATTAGTTGTATCATGCCAGCTTTATTGTGGGAATATTGAATTGGACATTATTTTGTTCATCTCGCAGAAATTTTTGCTTCTGCTATCCATGACCCTGACTACGTTCACGTAAATAGTGAGAAGAAGTGAACAAAATGACACTTCATTGCTGTTTTACGCTTGGAAAAGTTTTAGTGTAATATTTTGTCTATGAAATTTTAAAACTGGCATCATTTTGGTTATGCTCCATTCATTTTTAAATGAGTCTCGGAATACAAAAAAATCCATAAACAGAAGACACGAGCTGACATTGTGTCTTCTACAGTGGTTGTTCATTATTTGGATGAACATATTTTTTCTTTCTGAAGGCTCTGGTCATCAGACGGACAGAGATAAAAGTAGGAACTGTTTTTTCAATCATTTCCTGACAAAAGACATTTTACATAGGTGCGATTTTTCCAGAAAACTACACAGCTGTGCTGAGCTGCGCATAGAAAATAGAGGGTAAAACCTGTCAGAAATCCCGAATATCACTGCCTGAACTTTTAGAAATTGTCAAAAATCAGGTTTCTTCTCGAAATTGGTTTTTTCGAAGAATCTTTTAAATTTTTTCCGGGAATTCCGTTTCATATCCTCCAACCTGGAAAATTTTGGCGGCGCATTTCTGGTATAGACACCTGGAAGTGTGCAGTGGTATGTGCTTAGTGGTTTAGGATTAAGAAAAATACTTCTTTCTGTTCGACTTATCAAAGGGCAGCGAGCTTTAAGATTTGGTCCCCAAAATTTTGATGCGTAATTTTGGCATCTTCCTGTGTTGTGAAAGTAGAATTCAGTTTTATCTGATAACTCACTTTGTAGAAATTATTTTTCAGAGGACATTTTGGTCAAAAATTTCTCACTAAATTCGGGATTTTTTGAACTATGCAACAGCGTCAAAAACAAAGATAAATCGGGCAGACGGAATTTTTCCTTTTTTTTTCTTTACCTTTTATGTTTCTTTGTATGTATTTCTTTTTTCTTTGTTTTTTTGTGCGTATTGTTAATCTTTTCATTTAGGTATGTTTTTACGTTTTCGCCTTTTGTCTCTGCTTCCTTTTCTTTTCGTTTTTCTTTTCATCTAATTTTTTCTTTTTTGCTCTTGAAACAATTTTTCATTTTCAATAAGCACAGTCTCCCGTATAGTTCCTATACAATTAGGATGCTCTATTTTTTACATAATTTTATCCTTTGTGATTTTTTCTTCATCATTTTTCAAATTAGTTTTTTGCTTTCAATCTCTCCTGATTTTGTCTTTTTTGCACTTTTTTCAGATTTTTTTCTTTATTTCTTGCTGCTTTCTCTTTGCTGCTTCTTTTTTCTTGTCACTGTGTTTACTTTTTGTTGATGTTTCCTTTCTCTTGATGTTTTGTTTGTTTCAGCACTCTTTTGTTTACGTTTTTATGAAGATTTTCACACTTATGTTGTAGTGTGTTTCTGCCGATTTTTCACGATTTTCTAATAGATTTGTCAATTTGTAAAAACGCCCACAAGTACAACACATCCAACCATGCCCGACCTGGCCCAGCGTGACAGTTACTGTAGAAGAAGGTTTTTGTGAATCAGTTAGTGTTTTCTATTGATTATTCTGGTGCGTCTCATCTCTCATATTATAATTATAATTTTCGCCTGTACATTATTCGCCTGGTTTTTATATTGGTAAGACGTCATGTTTTTGGAAGGGGCAATTTTTAGGTAAGTTGTATAAATAAATGGTTAGTTAGAAAAGCATTTTATTTGTGTCCAAAAGTGTGTTACCTTGTCTGACTAGTTTTAGTCAGGCATTTCTTGGAAAGGTGACTTCTCGCCCCTGAGTGAGGAGTCATTCCGAGGTTTAGGGCAGGCGCAGGGAAGCACTGGCGTTAAGGTCGATCCCTGGCTATCTCTCCTGCACATCAATTCCCCTTGCCGATTTTACACCCCTTCCTCTGACCTGATGGATCAAGGAGGCATAAAATCGGTCGTAGCCGCCCCCAAACGCCCATTTTATTTTAAAAATGCAACACTGGTGAACGGTCTGGCTCGCCTGTTGCAACCCTAGAACGCGCCGCCCGATTTTTCGCCCAATTTTCGTCCAATTTTTGCCCCTTTTTCGCCAAATTTCGCCTGTTTTTTCCCGATTTCTCGACTAATTTTCAAGATTTTTCAAAGCGGTTTTCGCCAACACCTTCTCCAATGATGGCCGCATCACCTAAAATCAACGCCCCGATGACGCCAACACTAGCAACGTCAATATTCTCGACGCCCGGAGTGACTACCTCAATTAATCGTCATTCTTTTCAGCCCAATCTGGCGCAGCCAGTTTTTACTGCTCGTTCAGATGCCCCGCATCTTCCAATGCAGACGCGCCCCTTTTCCGCCCATTCCGCTACGTCAGCAAGCGACACCGCGCACCCCGACACTCTGCAAAGAGAGGCGAGGAGGTCAGAAATGGGCGCTCATCTTAGAAACAATTTCCCACAACGCGCGTCAACTTCAGCAACAACTGCTCATCACCAAAACGTTTTTCAACAAGGCGCGTTGACGTCAGCAAGCGGCGCTCATCTTTAAACTATTCCTTATCAAGGCGCCTCGACGTCAGCAATGGGCGCCCATCACCAGAACGTTTTTCCACGAGGCCCCGTGATATCAACAATGAATGGCCACCAAAACGACTTTCTACAAGGCGCCGTGACATCTGCAAGGTGCGGCGACTATCAAAATCCTTTTCTACAAGATGCAGCAATGTCAGCAAGCAGCAGCAATGATCAATATGCTTTTCCATGATGTGCTGTGATGTCAGCAAGGTGCACCGACCATCAAATTGCTTTTCCACAAGGCGCCGTGACGTCAGCAAGGTGCGCCGACCATCAAATTGCTTTTCCACAAGAGGCTGCGACGTCAGCAACCATTGCTCATCAGCCAACTACCATAGGTTTGTCAGCAACTCTGCCTGCAGCTTTGCATCTACTAGGCAAGTAGTTTCAGCAGTGGCGCCCCCTCCTAGTGGACAGGTAAGCATTTTGGACAGCAACAGAGACCGATCCAACCCATCCGATCCTGTTGTCGAAGCAAGATTTTTGGCGCTCGAGGAAAAATATGCCTGCCAGCTCGAACAAATGGAACAACAACAAGTAATCATCATGAATGCATTGCTAGAGAAAAAGGAACAAATTGCCGCCGACAAATCGAAATCACCATCCTATGATGTCCTAACGACTGCTCGACCACCACCACTTGCTGAGCCCATTCTGGAATATTGTCCACCGCTGCCAGTTGCCGCATCCAACCAGCCTTCAAAGAATCATCAAAACGCATGAAATCACTGTCATGCTGATGTGTTAGCGGGTGGTGCTTTACCCCAACCCTGTGCATCCACTAGACAACGTGATTTCCCCGCTTCATCACCCATAAATTTTTGCACAATGGATAACCGACACCTGACGTCTCAAGAGGAGGAGGGTCGAATAAAAGTCATTGTTGAAAATATGCATCCGCTTCACATGGATGCTTCCATCAAAGATAAACAACTGCTGCGATTCTTCATACGCCTCAAAAAAGAATTCTGCCATGACGAATCGAACTATATCAAAATGAGTATGCTCGGCCGCCTCACACACGATACGCCCAGTGATACGATTCAAGACATAACCCAATACATCAAAGCCAAGAATATGCTCATGTTTCAACTCGCACCCCATTGCAACGAAATGACGCTCAAATGAGAATTTGCGGCGAGTACGCCCGAAACTGGAGAAGAACCAGCCACCTTTCTGAGTAGGGTAATTACCTATTTACAGCTTCTTTACCATGATAAAGATCAAATTTTTCGGCATCAAACAATTATTCAAACTTTTCTAACTAGAATGCCTATTTTTTATCAACTTTCTATTGGTGAAGAAGCAGAAAAGTTCACTTGTACATCAGTTAGCCAATGCAGTCACTAGAGTTTGCAGCAAACTAAACGCCATGAAAGCAGAGATCGGCACTTATGAACAGTGGATTGTTGTCCATCAGGCTGTTCCGGAAGCCGTGACACTGCAATCATCAACATCACTACCTATGAACAAATGTTTCGACCGCCGCCATAGCCACGATCATCCAATGGACCACCGACAAGCTGAGTTGCCCGCTGCTTTTGGTAGGAGTCATCTCAGTGATGGCTCTCCATCCGAAGGGACAAACCTCCTGTTTCAACATCAAATCGCCTTGTATGCCGACAAAGAAAGCCGCAAATCAAGAAAACAGACCAACGAGAAGGACCTCTTCGAATGACAAAACGGCTACATATCGCATAGCCACGACAGGTATCAAACTCAAAATCGCCGATCTGCTACCTACAATTTGAATTGATTTCCACCGACCCCATCTTCTGATCTCAGGTGCAATGCCCATAATTCGCCCACTCACAACACCGAAGATTGTCAATGGCTCAAACAAGTCAACACCTTGAAGATGTATCGTCTAAACCCCGATCACCGCATGATGCCCTACAACAGTCAATATGTCAACGCCAACCATCATCGCTACAGCAAGGAAGTTAGAGATTCCGATACATGGCAAAATCAACAAACAGGCAACCCTCCGTTCAAACAGCATATTCACTATAATATGCAGGTACCTCCAACTTCAATGCCAGCATTGCCGGCCCCTCTGACTAATGCAGCTGCTAACACGGCCAAAGTGTCAGATGCTGCGGCCGTGGCTCAGCCTTCAACAACTGCAACTATTTCCGAATTGATCACTGCCAAGATAATGACTAGCCCCAGAATCATCAGCTGGGATGCCTCCGCTCAACCTGCCCACCCGCCGTGGATCATTCAATCAGCCCTTAGCCGAATCAACAACCCTGCACTACCCGATACAAAATTCATCCAAAAATATGCCCCGACAAGTGCCTTCATGATACGAGTCGAAGTTGGCAACATCAAAACAAATGCTTTAATCGACACCGGTGCTCAATGTTCCGTCCTTTCATCCGGCCTCATCAAACAAGCTTTCGATAAACAAATGCTTTGCTTGCCCATCTGCGGAAGGATAATGGTCGCGGATGGTGCCACCGTCATTGCTCATGGTCCTGTTATCATCACGATAGGATCCCCATTCAGCGAACATTTGGTCAAGTGTGTTGTTATCAATGATGATGATCAAGATCAATTTATTGTCGGCACTGACTTCCTCGCTCATCCCGAAATCAATGCCATTCTCAACTTCAAAGAAAAATTTCTCCAAATCCAAGATGTCAAAATGCCGCTCAAAGTAGTCGCTTCGATCAAACCACAACTATTTCTACCGACATCTTGCGACAATATTTTGGAAGAAATCCCTCCGGAGGAACAAGTGAGTATTTGCGATAATTTTTCAGAAGCTGATGATCAAGTTGAAGAAATCGAAGCTGAACAACCGATACGGCGGGCTCAACCTAGTCCACACCAACCGCCCTCACAGTCGCTGGAGGTCACCGAGCTTGCCGAACCTATCTTCCTCGATGCTCAAGCATCTGTCTCCATTTCGCCAAACTGTCAGCAATGGATAACTGGCACCATTTTTCCCTCCATGCTTGTTTCAATATGGGATTTGATTGTCCAACCATTGATCACCAACAACGTCCCCGCATCACCAATGGATGCTGCCCACTTTCGTTTGTCAACAATATGCCAAATTGCATCAAACTTCGACCAAACCAAATTGTGGCCGGGGCAAAACACACGTTGGAGTCTGTTGCTGCCCCGACCCAGGATTGCGACATCCGTGTTTCAGTTGCCGCATCTGATCGTGATTTGACCGACCATGAACCGTCTGCGCTGGACAAATTGCTACAACTTCATACGGACAACCAAAAATTGGAGTACGCCTTGAGCAAGATGACCGAAAAGACTTACGTCACTGCCCCACAAAAGAAAAAGGCTCTTTCCATGCTCGGACAAAACCGCGATGTCTTCAGCCTGCCCGGCGACCAACCAACTATCACTAGGGAATTGACCATCAGCATTGACACTGGCACCTTATCTCGCCATTATTACTGCCCGCAATGTAGCAAAGACCAATAGTACGCCGCCATATACAAGAAATGCTCGACAATGACTTTATCGAACAATCCGGTTCACCCTGGGCGGCACCGCTATTCCTCGTAAAGAAGAATGACGGCTCCTGTCAACCTGTTGTCGACTACCGCGGAATAAACGATGTTACGCCCAGTGACAAATTTCCCATCCCGCGCATTGAGGATTATTTGGACGCGATGGGACAAGCAAAATTTTTCACCACGCTCGACCTCAAAGCTGGGTACTGGCAGGTACCCCTCGACGCCGACTCCTGGGACAAAACAACCTTTATCTGCCAAGAAGGTTTTTTTCGATTCAAAGTTTTGCCATTCGACTTGAAAAATGTGCCTGTCGAATTCCAACGTTTAATGGAAAGAATTCTCCGCCCGTATATTTGGAAAATTTGCCTGGCCTACATCGACGATATTACCATTTTCTCGAATTTGTTTGAAGAACATTTGGAGCATTTACAAATCGTTTTCGACGCCCTCTGCGCAGCCAACCTCACGCTTCGGCCCAATAAATGTGAATTCCTGCCGCAGCAAGTCAAATTTTTGGGACATCTTCTTAGCGCCCGTGGAATCACTGCCGATCCGGAGAAAGTTAAAGCTATCGCCGAGTATAAATTTCGGACGACCAAAAAAGGTATGCAAAGTTTTTTAGGCTTATTCCAATGGTGCAAGTGATTTATTCCGAAATTGGTGACCTTGTCCAATCCTTTGTACATACTCCTACATAAAGACGCCCAATATGTCGCCACGGACGAACACCACACCGCGTTTGAAGGTATCAAAACAGCTCTCACGTCCTCACCTTTCCTTCCCTACCCGGTCTATGATGGAAAAGCTCAATTCATTATTCAAACCGATGCCAGTACGACCGCCATTGGAGCACAGAAATGATCAATGGGTCATCGCATACAACAGCCACATACTCACTGATGCCGAAACCCCCTACAGTACAACTGAGCCAGAATGCCTCCCCATTGTCTACGGCTTCAGGATGTACCACCATTATGTTTATGGCCAAAAAGTTATTGTCCGCACTGACCACAAGCCCCTCGAATGGCTCAAAGATGAAAAGCACTGAAATTTGAGCCTTATCGTTTTGCCATCAACCTTCAAGATTACGATTACAAGGTTGAATACATCAAAGGCAAAGATAACGCCTGTGCCGATTTTTTGTCCAGGAAAGATGACTGCGACAAAATGTCGATCCCGAATACCGAAAACTTAACCGCCAAGATTTTCCACAAAGATTTTCACCCTGCTGGTGCATTATCGGCCGCGGACTTAATGTTACCTGATATACTCCCAGCAGAGGCCACACCGCCCACAGAAGTCGATGCTGACATCAAAGCCGTCACTAGAGCAATGACCAAAAACACCATCAGTCAACCCACACTCTCTGATTCTATACCGTTGGCCGCCGATTACGCGCCGCCCTTGATCGAAGCCGGACAAAGTCTTAGGAGCACAGGCCGCCAATCCGGCTATCACAGCAATTGTCGCCTCTCTCCAAAGCCACAACATTGCAAAGCGCCCACTGATTTTCTTCACTGAAGATGGACTTTTGTATCGCCAGATCAAAGATATCAAGCAATTACTCATCCCCGCATCCATGGTCGATCAAACATTACACCTATTCCACGGCGCAAAAATTTTGAACCATCAAGGATCCAATCGCACACTAGCAGCCATCAAAGCTCACTTTTGGTGGCCCCGCATGGAAGAAAACGTCCGAGATTGGATCAAAACCTGCAAGATTTGTCAATTGACCACACCACGCACATTGCTGCCTCTGCCGCTGTTGCCGATACAACCAACACACCCTTTCAAAATTGTTGCCACGGACATCATCAATATTTCCCTGGTAGGTGAGAAATGCCCCTATGTTATTGTTTTTCAGGACTACTTCACAAAATGAGTTTCCGCGCACCCCATTCTGGATCAAAAGCCATCAACCATTGTCGAATGCTTTGTGAACAATATTGTCCTCGCCCATGGTAGCCCACTCGTCCTTCTTTCCGATCAAGGTGGATGTTTCACCTCGAAATTGATGCAAGAAATTTGTGAACTCCTGAAAGTCCGAAATCAATCAAACACTTATGGCTCAACTAAAGAAATATACCGCCGACGACCCCGACAATTGGGAGCACTACCTACCATATGCCGTCTTTGCCTACAATGCAACACTGCATACAGCAATGTGCCATTTGCTGTTCAAATTATTACATGGTTAGGAGCCCCGAATTAGGTACGACTATGATTGTGCTCCCCGTCTTATGCTACCACTCAACTACGATGCCTACCAGCACATCTTGACGCAAGCGCAGCTCAAAATGTACGAATCGATCAAACTGAACCTCGATAAGGCCGCCGATGGCAGCAAGAAATACTAGGACCAGAAAGCCCGCAAAAGAGAAAGTAGCATGAACGACCTCGTCCTTTTGGTCAACAATAAAAAAAGTAACAAAATTCAACCAGATTTCATAGGTCCATTCACCATCACCGATGTCAGCAATATTGATAACAATACCGTTACGATTGACGCCTTGGATATGCCTGGCCGATTGCAGCTTGTCGCCATTTCTCAGTTGAAGCCTTTTATTCCACACCCGGCCCGAGATACTTTCATCGCTGAAGCCGGTCGATCACACCGCCAACAAATTGATGCTGCCCTGCAACATTAAATTCTGAGTGCAAATTTTTGGTTGGGATGACCCTCTGGATTTTTCTTCTTTCCCCTTTCATTTTTCTTCATTCTATCCTATTTTACAACGCGGCCTAAATCGTTTACCAATCCCGACTGCCATAACGTCGATGCCTACAATGGACGATTTTTATTTCAACTACTTTTTGCATGCTAATTTTTTGTTTATTTTCCACTTTTTATATATGTATATTTTCACTTGCCTCATAACCTTGGGTTCCCACTCGACTCATCCTCACCACAGCCGCAAACAGGAAGATCAGTGGTCAGCCGCCGCGACTTTCGCCCATGGCCTAGCTCGTGCAACTTCCGACGCCATGGTTCGCCGCTGCCTCGACTGGTGGGGCAGACCTCCTTCTCGATGCCTCGCTCAAGTGGGACGTTTGAAAATGGCAAGACCGCCCCAGTCTTGGTGAATTTTATGCCCAATGTTACCACAGCCTGAGTGAGAATATCATTTTTACAATTTTTCCATCAATTTCTGTCAAAATTTTCCTTTCATTTTCAAATCAAAAATCGAGATTTCATTCCGTTAGTGAGTGCGAAGTCCGCCCCATAGTCTCCTTCTATGGTGTCGCACCACTATTCTAATTTTTCAAATGCACTCTATTTTTGGTATAACTATGGAGCTGGCTCCAGCTTTCAGCTTATTTGCTGACTGTTCCCGTCACCACTGTTTAGTTTTCCCAAAAAATCACTGTTTAGTTTTCCCAAAAATTTACTTTTCATTTCAAAAAACTATTCTAAATATAGCCCTTAAATCGCCCCAAAAAATTGTTCATCTGTTTACTGTATAGTATAATCGTATTTCTCACTGTTTTTTTGTATATATCTTTCATTTGCTCGTTTGTTTTGTATCAATCATCTTCTCCAACGTCAACCATCTTCGATGGACGCCCCCCTAATCGCAGCATGCAACTACGGTGTTCAACTTGGCTGGCTCTACCGCTTTTGATTTTCGATTTCCTCATAACATCAGATCAAAATAACTTTGCTGGCTCTGCTACGGATGTTTAACTCCCATGGCACTGCCGCTTGGTTTTCGTCACCAGTCAGATTTTCCACTACAACTTTCTAATCTGCCCCGAAAAGTTCTACCGCAATCTGCTGCCGATAGTTTGTCTTTTTTGCCTGCCATGTAATATTTTTGCTATCTTCCGTCCTCCCCGGGACTGGTCAGACCTTCGCTCTCGGAATCCTGAAGGTAGTGGCTGGCCTCACCCTCCCCTCCACATAGACTCATATGCTGGTGCACTCCAGTATATGGGTGTGGATGGAGTGCTGACATGGGCCGCAGTGTTGCCGAATTTACACCCTCGCCAATTACGCACCGCATCGGAAGGTCTCACCCTACACCTCACCAAATCGGCTCAAAACACTACAACAACTCTGTCCGCTCCACTGTGTGCTGCAATTTTCATGTTCGGCTTCCCCGGTGATGGCCTGTAGTGGCGGAGTCCCTCCGTTGTCAGTTTTGTTTGTTCACATGATGATCGCTTAAGGCGATCTACCGCAAGAGGGGAGGGGTGTTGTAGTGTGTTTCCGCCGATTTTTCACGATTTTCCAATAGATTTGTCAATTTGTAAAAACGCCCACAAGTACAACACATCCAACCATGCCCGACCTGGCCCAGTGGGACAGTTACTGTAGAAGAAGATTTTTGTGAATCAGTTAGTGTTTTCTATTGATTATTCTGGTGCGTCTCATCTCTCATATTATAATTATAATTTTCGCCTGTACATTATTCGCCTGGTTTTTATATTGGTAAGACGTCATGTTTTTGGAAGGGGCAATTTTTAGGTAAGTTGTATAAATAAATGGTTAGTTAGAAAAGCATTTTATTTGTGTCCAAAAGTGTGTTACCTTGTCTGAATAGTTTTAGTCAGGCATTTCTTGGAAAGGTGACTTCTCGCCCCTGAGTGAGGAGTCATTCCGAGGTTTAGGGCAGGCGCAGGGAAGCACTGGCGTTAAGGTCGATCCCTGGCTATCTCTCCTGCACATCAATTCCCCTTGCCGATTTTTCACCCCTTCCTCCGACCTGACCGATCAAGGAGGCAAAAAATCGGTCATAGCCGCCCCCAAACACCCATCTTATTTTAAAAATAGCACTTACAACGATTAAAAACTCAATCATGTCGAACTGAACAAGAATTATGCAGGAGACAACGGTTATTCAAAAGACAACCTGTAATGTGTTGTTTCATGAGCAAAAAAGGAAAACGTAGATGACAATAAAAACGAAAAGGAAAGAAAGCAGAGACAAAAGATGGAAACGTTAAAACATATATAAACGAAAAATTTAAAATTAACAATACACCCAGAAAAAGAAAGAAAAAAGAAATACGTACAAAGAAAAATGTTAGGTAAAGAAGAAAAATATGAAGAAAGTGTTGTTACACTCTCGATCGCTCGTTTCGGATCCCTCAATTGGGAATTCGCTCAATTGGAAATCGCTCAGTTGGGAATAGACCATTGAGACCTTTATCGTTCTCATCAGAGTATGGATTTACTCGCATTTTCTGAATTCCGAGAAGAAAACGAAGTCAAATATTTTGTTTAGTGAAACTTTGTTTTTTACCTCTTCTGAAGTAATTGCTGTCGTGCAGTGAAAATTAGTATCGGGATCAGGCTTGGATACATCGCAAGATGAATTATCTGGTATATGACTCACAGAAAAAAAATTGGTCCAACTGATGGTGGAATCCGTTCTGCACTACTCTTGAAGCTTTATGGAACTTCTAGTTTAAAACAAAAATATTGTCTGTTGATATTAGTTGTATCATGCCAGCTTTATTGTGGGAATATTGAATTGGACATTATTTTGTTCATCTCGCAGAAATTTTTGCTTCTGCTGTCCATGACCCTGATTACGTTAACGTAAATAGTGAGAAGAAGTGAACAAAATGACACTTCATTGCTGTTTTACGCTTGGAAAAGTTTTAGTGTAATATTTTGTCTATGAAATTTCAAATTGGCATCATTTTGGTTATACTCCATTCATTTTCAAATGAATCTCGGAATACTCTTCTACAGCCAATCTCAGAGGAAAGGCAGATCCAAACGCAGGTTGTTCATTATTCGGATGAACATATTTTTTCTTTCTGAAGCCTCATCTGGAAGAAACGCACTTCTGGTCATCAGACGGACAGAGATAAAAATAAGAACTATTTTTTTCAATCATTTTCCTGACAAAAGGCATTTTATATAGGTAAGATTTTTCGAGAAAACTACACAGCTGTGGCGACCTGCGCATAGAAAATAGAGGGTAAAACCTGTCAGAAATCCTGAATATCACTACCTGAACTTTTAGAAATTGTCAAAAATCAGGTTTCTTGTCGGAATTGGTTTTTTTGAATAATCTCTTACATTTTTCCCGGGGATTCTGCTTCATATCCTCAAACCTGGAAAATTTTGGCGGCGCATTTCTGGTACCTGGAAGTGTGCTTTGAAGAAAAAAAGTTGAGTGGTATGTGCTTAGTGGTTTAGAATTAAGAAAAATACGTCTTTCTGTTCGACTTATCGAAGGACAGCGAGCTTTAAGATTTGGTCCTCAAAATTTTGATGCATGATTTTGGGATCTTCCTGTGTTGTAAAAAGTAGAATTCAGTTTTATCTGATAACTCACTTTGTAGAAATTGTTTTTCAGAGGACATTTTGGTCAAAAATTTCTCACTAAATCTGTAATATTTTGAACTATACAACAGCGTCAAAAACAATGATAAATCGAGCAGACGAAATTTTTCCCTGGATATAACTGCCATGCTATTTCAAAAATACAGCAATCATCATAGAGCATTGATGATTCATCAAAATTCATGCCATGGTATCAAAAATCATTTATGAACGAAGATGTAAAAGCTTTTACGAAAACCGGTCTAATCGATTTTAACTTGTGTTAAAATATTTAACTAAGCGTCGCTCTCGCCTTTATGCATTCAAGCTAATGAGGATTCAACGCGAGCTATTTGAAACGCGTTGGCGATGTGTTAAATTTAGCGTCTTTTAGGCATACTGTTCATAGATGTATAGAACGTTCTTTTGAGATATTTCTTTGCTACTCCATTTATCAAATACAGGAAAAATGAAATGTAATTAAATTTCTGAAGTGCCTTCCCACACCTAGTTTTTTTCTCTGTCGGTTCATCTTTTTAGGCAACTGGAGTTTTTTTCTTGGGAATAAATACGATCTTCATTCCGATTTCAATAATGATACTTTTGCATGAGCGGCTTAGTGAGCAATGAATTTACTTATTACCATTGTATGTTTTCTGAAATTTATAGTTCCTATGCAGGTTAGTTTTGTTTATATTGTTTAGTCAAATAATGCCATCATATTTCTTTTTCCAACTTAGTGATCTTGTCATTCTATTCCAGGTTGAGTTTGCAGCTTGCGTGTTTTTTCTATTTTTCACAGATCACCCATTTTAATATTTTAAAAATTAAAGCAAAGCAACGTCCTAATCCCTAAATTGGAACGGAATCAGAACAAAACTAGCAGTGCTGACGAGAGAATATCCACTAAACATGATTAATTTTGGAATGGTTGATGCAGCGGTTGAAGTTTCAGAAAATACAGCCTTGCCAGAGATCAGGAAACCAATTTCGATAATTTTTCAAATCATTGAAAAGACTGTTCACCATGAAGCATGTATCACGAAGAAAAAGTTTATTGAATGTGCTCAATGGGCTTTCCACAATTTTGAATAAAAATTTATGGGGGACCTCTCTGCATCGATCATTTCAATCACGGCGTAGCATTTGGTTTACCGGCTGACGGATCTTTTCTACAGGTTTAACACTATGACCTTTTTTGAAATAATTGATGTTCATAGTAGTCGTATCCTAAGCTTAGGCTTAGGTTTAAATTTTATACTGGAAAATCAATAAAATGTCGTGGAGGCAGAATCGTAGAAAAGGTCTGGGCAGACTACCTATTGACACTATGACCCAGGTCGTTTACGCATGTTTCACGCCCCTTTTTGTAAAAGTTGTAACTTAATTCTTCATAGCTCATTATTTCTTATAAAAATTTTTTTTGTAGAAATTAACAGAGACGTGAAATGTACATCTCTACCTCAAGCAATTTTGGCTGCTGTAATCTATGCTGTAAGCAATTAAGAATTGTCGATGTACAATATTTTAATCCTACCCTGCACATCTCCTGGACGACTCACTTCCTCTCACTGACCTCAGATTAGTTCTTGTTGACAACAACAGTGGAGAGTATTGCCTTATCAAATTTCTGTCATGCAAGTCCCACGGGTGAGTTTTATTAAAATGATTAGAAAATTGTGAACATTAAAGAATGAGATATTTCTTTCCCATTTACTCTCCATTGATTCCTTTTTCAGTCGCTTACATGGGTTCCAATTGGATGCTTCGCTGGCGAAGACGAAATCATTTTTTTCAGTCATGGATATAAAAAATTTAGTGGCATTTCGAATATAGTGAAAGGAGAATCAATCCTTTCACTTTCATCTACAAATTATAATGAAAATCAGACGCTGTTTTATTCGAAGCTGAAAAGTTGGATCCATTTTGATCCGAAAGTTAGTGTCAGTTTTTTGTTCCTTCAATTAGAAGATTCACATTTCTTGCACATCACGGCTGACCACTTGATTTACAAAAGTGGTTACAACGACGCAATGAATTTGACTAGAGCTGCAAATGTTCGTGTTGGGGACCATCTTTACGTCAGATATGGCGATTCACTAAGGAAAACGGCAGTGATCAACATTCAATACAAGCAGGCATTGGGTGCCTATGCACCTCTCACTGAATCACGTAATTTATTTGTGAATGGCATACTTGTTTCATGTTTCACGCATGTAGAGAATGTTTATCTGCAAGAAATTATGTTTCAATATGTTGATTTTATGACATATTTTTTTGAAAAATATGTACCATCCATAAATTCTTCGGGCATCGCTTTTTCATTGATCAACTTTCTCGATATGTCAGATATTTTTGCACATAGCACGGAATAAAAATCGATGATACTAACGTATATTTTGAATGAATTGTCTGTTTATTCAAGTGATTTCAATAATAAAGTTCAATAGCAACTGTTTGTCATTTTTTGATTTTCCCTATGAACCATGAATCGTGTACTACTGGAACCATGTGAACATTCTCATCCCTTAATAACTTTCGAAGCATAAATTATGTTGTCAAAGCTAATTTTGACAGCACTGTAGGTAATTGGCTATAATGCTTATCATTACAATTTTACCAATTCACAGACAACCCCGGTGCTCATTGTCATTCAAGAATTCTGTAACATTTAGTTCAGTAAAATGAAAAATCCTAAGATAGAAAATATTCACATAAAATATGTGAAACGTTCCAGTTTTAATGTTCAAAAGCATTCCAAGAAGAACAGATTATAGATTTCTCATTTGTAAACCCATGAGGAGCATCATGAGTTTGAAAGACAGAATAAATTGATGTTGAATTAACCTGAAAAACTTGGCTTTAGCAAGTCCTTTTGCAATGATTTATGAGATAAACGTCACTGACAGGATGATGAATTTTTTCCACTAGATTAATGAAAGAAATTAAGATGAGTATATCATGATGAATAATTTTTAATCACACGTCGAAATGAGACAATGGATAGTCTTTTTTCGGAAAGATCTTTTTGCATATGTCACAATCTCTTACCATCAATTAAAGTTTGGCGCCACCTTGCAAAAAAGTACCGTCACCCATCACGAGATCATAAATATTTCTATTTTCATAAAATCAAGATAAAGTTTTCTTGAGGATTGATTATTACATTTAGCTTTTTTGTACTTATGGACCAAACCAAAACTTTGACACGCTATTCAGATGTGTCAGGGTATATGTTTTGGTGACTTTGGTAAGCTTCAAAGAATAATGTGGTTTCTGTCACGTCAAATACATTTTGTCTACCTCATGTAAATATGAGTATACTTTCGGTTTTGAAAAGGATACAATGTGATCATGAGAAATACTTTTTATGTTTGTTTTATACTTCTATTTTAATAAAATCCGCATGTGAATTATTTCATTATCCTCATACACATAGGGATGCGTTCCAGACGTTTTGTAGATGATGGCGGATGCAAATATGCAACTTTTACCTAATCCTCACCAAGATCCACAACTTTCCATACCTGATAATGGAAAAATCCTCATCCCCAGAGAAAGCTAATGGCTTATAATAGCTGTTTCCTAACTGATGCTGAAACTCGCTACAGTACTACTGAAAGAGAATGTCTTGCAATTGTTTACAGTTTTGAAAGTACTGACATTATGTTTATGGACAACATGTTATAGTGCCTGCTGACCATTAGCCTTTACAATGGTTAAAAGATGAGAAACATAGTAACACTAGATTGCAATGCTTTGCAATTAGCTTGCAGGACTATGACTATAAGGTAGAGTATGTCAAAGGAAAGGTTAATGCCTGTGCAGATTTCTCGTCCCGCAAAGATCTTTGCAAACTGGCTTCTATCCCTCTGACTGAAGAACTCGCTTCTGAAATCTTTATATCTGAATTTCGCTCTTCTGAACAATCTCAAACTCCTTCTCATGAAATCTGTTCGCTTTCCACAACCCCAGAGACTATTTTACCTACTACTACTGAGTCAGATATTCCCCTTATAGATGCAGTTGCCTGCTCTATGATTCAGACCTCTGAAAATCTGCAAACTACTGTCTCTAACCCTCAAACTTTGTTAGATGATTTCCATTTGCCAGCAGTAGAACCCCCTTATATTGCTTCCCCAGCTGAGATTACTGGATTTCAAAATGAGAATCATGTCTTAGTCAAAATTATCAGTGCTCTCACCTCTGATAATTTGCTTAAGTCTCCAACCTGCTTTTTCATTGAAGATGGTATACTCTACCAACAGTCTAAGGCATGGAGACAACTCATAGTTCCTACGTCAGTTGTCAATACTGTTCTTCATCAATTCCATGGTGCCAAAATTTTGAACCATCAAGGGCACAACTGTACCCTTGATACCATAAAGCTTCACTTTTGGTTGCGCAGTGGAAGACACTGTGAGAACTTGAATTAAAACCTGTAAAATCTGTCAACTAACTACAGCTAAACTACCTACTCCTGGACCTCTGAATCCCATTAAGCTGACATACCCATATGAGATTGTCACAACTGATATTGTCAATATTTCTCCTGTAAGTGATCACAGATCTTACGTCCTCGTTTTCAAAGACTACTTCACTAAGTGGGTAAGTGCTCACATGATACCCGATCAGAAAGCCTCTACTATTGTGGAATGTTTTGTCAACAATGTCATTCTGCAACATGGAACTCCTCAGTTTCTGCTCTCTGATCAAGGTAGCTGTTTCACTTCAAAACTCATGCAAGATATTTGTGAGCTACTGAAAACCAGGAAAGTCCAAACTACTGCTAATCATCCTCAGTTCAATGGGATGGTTGAGAGATTCAATCAAACCTTAATTTCTCAACTTAAACAGTATACCTGGGAAGACCCCGATAATTGGGAATGATACCTACCCTATGCAGTCTTTGCCTATAATGCCACTCTTCACACTGCTGCATGCCATTCTCCTTTCAAATTGTTTTTTGATTAGTTTTGACTGACCAAGTTTGATTAAGAATGTGCGAAATGTCTGATTTTACCTCTGAACTATGATATGTATCAGCATATTCTCACTCAATCTCATCTGAATCTTTAGAAAAACATTAGTGTAAACCTGGAAAGAGCTGCAACTACCAGCAAATCCTATCATGATAAGAAAGCCAAACCTCGTGAGATGGCCATAAATTATCTCGTGTTACTGGTTAACTCTAAGGAAGATAATAAGATACAGCCTGACTACATCAGCACATGCATTATTACCAATATCCCTACTCTTGAGCATAACTTTGTCACTATTAGATTCTCCTGGTAGGCCTCAAATTTTATCCACATCTGGCCTAAAAAATTATATTCCATGATCTGCTAGAGAAATCTTTTTGGCCGAAGCTCGTGGTCCCCCAGAGCCATCTACTATCACTAAATAATTAAGTTAACTTTCACATATCTGTGTTTATTTTCTGTATATATCTATTTTTTATAAATTACCAAAAGCTCTAAAATTTATCATTTTTGGCACCTCACTTCTGCATTGTATTGTGTTTATGCATATAGTACCCCCACCAACCATATTTTTTCAGTGCTGACTACTTCCTCAAATGCAGTCTGAGTTGTCCAGGACTTTTGTCCCTCTGTGTAGGAAAATCTTACTCAAAATCTTGATTTGTATATTATACATGCTAAACATGATGTATATACATGTCCCTTCATGACTGCATTACTGGTGTAAACTCCTGCATCTAACCTATGGACGTAGGTAGAGGGACTTACCTGTAGCTATAGGTTCTGAACTGTGAGTGGTCATTCAGCTCAGTTTGGCCTGACACTGACCCTCAAATCTTTGAGAGCAGAACTTGGAAGATGTTCAGGATTTTACTTTGTGCATGATGCTTGTTTTTGTTTTGAATTTTGCATTTGCTTTATTTTCTTTTCTATCTTAAGCTTACAAATTTTTTATTCCAAAAAACTTTTTCCTTCACTTTTGCTTCCAAAAACTTTATTGAGTTGGATTTTTGATGGCCCAACCTACGAATAGAGTAGGCAGCCATCTGAGATTGATCTGCCGCTACCACAATGATGTTTCTTTTTTTCGGCAGATAGTAAGTTGCATGAATTTTTATAAGCTTTTATGTGCATGTTTCTTTTTCTTGGTCTTTCTGGTTTGAGTTTCCCACTACGTCATTCTTCGACGGCCTGAGAGCCAAGAGGACTTCCAGTATTTAGTTTCCACCAACCTGATCCATTGTTATGCCTTGGCCTAGCTCACACAATTTTTGATGCTGGGGCTCCTGACTGCTTCTGAAGTTAATCTCAAGTTACCTCTGGTAGTGAAGGTCATGCTCGAGTCCATAATCAGAAAAGCCATCTGTCCAAAAATCTCAAATTTCATACAAAAATATCAAAATTTTTAAAAACTCAAAACTTTTAAAATTTCTCAAAAAACAGAAACACAACTATTTTTCCAGAGTTCAAAACATTCTCATCATCATATTCCCAAATAATTTCTTTTCCAAAATATTCAAAAACTAACTTTTTATTTTCTATTATTTTTGGTCAAACAACTATATTTTCTAAATTCCAGGTCTGTTTAAGTATCTTTCTCTGAGTACCTGCTCTCAGTGATCTTCCGCTTATTAATAATTTTACTTAAGATACATCTTCTAGAGTTCTCCTGATCATCCTAACTGATGCTGATAATCAATGTGATCCATATCCTCCTCGCCAGTCACATTGAAATTCTGATTCCCACACTGCTCATTGTTAGATCAGCAGTCTACCACAACTGTTGATATTTTCAGTTCTTCTGAGTTTGTTTTGTTCATTTCGTCTTAATTTCTCTGCTCAAAAGATAGTCTCGGTGCCCCTTTATACTTTAATTTTTTAGAGCTTTTGTACAGTTTTCGGCCCAGCCCTGTGAAACTTTTATGTGTGCATTTTTATTTGTGATGACCAATTTCACACAACCAGTTTGTCATTGCCGTGTCTTGCATAGTTGAAGTAAGTATCTCTGAGTTCCACATTCTTGCCATTTTGGATTCTGTCACATTTTGCCCTCATTCTTCCACAAGTGAGGAGAGGAAAATTCTCCCACTACAATGACTCTAACGCACCTTGTAGTCTTGATCACTTAAGGCGATCTGCTGCAAGGCGGAGGGGTGTTGTACTGGCATTTTCCAGTTTACCACAACTGTCTTAATGTCACTTTACAGATTCTTGACCTTCACAACCAAAGATGAGCATGTCTCCAGCATGCCATCTTAATTCAAACTGAGCAATGCAATTACTGTAGTCATTGCATCATGTGCTGGAAATTGGTCAGTGAAATTATTATTTGTTCTATATTTCCACTGTCTGGTCAGTTCCCCTGAATAAACTCATCCTGCTAATTACTTGCGGCGATTATTCATAATTTCGAAGATTTCTCAATTTGGAGTAATTTCGAATTAGATTGATTTTTCAAGTGGTTTTCCTGATGTTTCAAAAGGGGTTTGTGCCCCAGCCCAACGCAAGGATGAGAGTCCCCAATAAAAGAGAAGAATTTGAAAATATAACAGATTTTGAAGTTCATATTTTTAGTGTCATTTGCCTTAATTTGGTTTATATTTTTTGATGCCAGTTACCTTGACTTTCTACTTATTTAGATGTTTTCTCCAATATTTACGTGAGTGTAAGTATATGTTTGTGGTTTTCATGCATTATATTTTGACAACTTCAATTTAAAACTACAATTCTACCTCACCAATTGTAGAATATTTTTCCAGCTCATACTTTCCCTTCCAAATCTAAATTCTTATTTTATTCCGAATTCCTAAACTGAAGTTGTTTAGCCTAAATGCAAGCGCAAGCGAGTATGTTATATGGCTGACTATGCTGTAAGTGACCCTATTTGAACCCAATTTACTTGACTCATAACTAATCTAATCATCATTTTCACACTGATGGTGACTAACACTATCTGTTATTTAGATCAACAAGAGCAATAGGTGTTCTTTTCATCTCCAAAAACAGTTCACAAAATTACAATTTCTATTAAAATGACTTGAAATTAATTTTCATTTCGTCCTCCATTTTTCTACATTCTCTTCCCACCTCCATCTACCTATACCCCCTACATACATTTGTACTTTATATTTGAGCCTCTGTGCATTTATTTGTGTTGCATTTAAGAATGTGTGTACAGAATTTTTTTTGTTTAGTTTGCAAAATTGTAACGGTTATTGACAATGTAAGTTATATGTCAGGTGAAATGAGTGCAAACATTTTCAATTCCTGATGCTTTTGTTGGTGGTAGCTTGTAGTAAATATAACATTGATTCTACCCCTTAATTATTAATTCAACCCCCTCCACCTCCATTATTCTTAAATTTTACCTATTTAAAATATTTTCCTTTTACAGACATCAATAGAAAACGAATTGTGTGGCTCATCCATTTTGACTGATATTTCGAAATGACATTTAGCTGCCTAGAGGGTGTATGCACAGATTGGAGTAATGGATGCTATTATGATCAAGTAATTACAGGAATCACAGTTCTGGGGCAAAAAAATCATTGCAATAAATACTGAACAAGTCTCCAGTCAAAAATATGTGGCATTTGTGAGTATTGTTTACAACCAGAAAATGCCTTCAAAAAGCAACAAAATGTTCGCCCACTCAGTGACTCTTTCTACCACTTGGGGTTATAATTTCATCTTTGACACTGTAACCATTTCGCCCTCCACCTGGCAGTGTATTGCTCCAGAAATCTTTATGGAACAGTAGGTTATATTAGGCTTTCAAATGAAAGAGGATATATTACCTATCATACAAATTTGTTTTTTCAGGAGTATTTGGGACCAGATAATATTTGAGGACCGTGCCAATGATATCATAGCTTATATCAAAGTAGTCTTGTATGATCTCAAAACTCAAATTATCCCTGGCTACTTTTGATCAACTCAGCATTTCTCCACATGCCCAGGCTCTAAAGGGGCTTGCCTCTGAATTCCTGGGCATGAACCCAACCCTATTTTCGGTAAGGTTCGAGAGCTATATGGTTTGAAATCAACTGCTATCATCAGTGTTGAGGAGGCAGCTCTAATGGTACGCCACTATCGACAGTAGACTTACCCTAACTTCGTTTTCACCATGTTTCACTTCCACCTTTGCGATAATATACAAAACATTTCCCAACATGTGTGCACGATTTTCAAATGGCTTCAAATATTGCATACACAGCTGATCGGATTTATCAAGCATTGGCAGGACAGCCGATGGATGATCATGATGCTGACATGTTCTGTGTTCCAGTCAGAAAATTGCCATTTTCTTCGTGAGCAACCTTCTATATTTAGCAAGAAGCAACTCAGCGCTATATAACTCATCTTGACCAAGAAACAGCTGGTTCTCACTGCTCATACTGAAAAATAAACCACAATATCATGCTGCATAATGACCCTTTTGTAATGGGTTTTCGCAATTATGTCGTTGTTAACCAAGCTGATAAACTGAAGCCTTCAATATGAAACCTGAAGAGAATGCAAAAAGAAAAAGAAAAAGAAAAGGATGAAATGTACTCGTACATTGACAAAATGGAACAAGGCAGAAATACTGATCCTGTCACCTTACCAGAGTATGAAGCCTTGGGGTGATATTCATCTTCTGACCCTTCAGATGCTGAACCCCTAACTTTGGGAATGCTATATGTCCTCGTTTTTCCCGAGGGGATAAAATATCCAAACCCACTACCTTCCAGATTGGTCTAGGAAAGGATCCACTACACCTACGTCCGATTTTGTTTAACAAATCCTACATGTGGAACCATAATAGAGAGGCTAATGAAATTAGTCCCATATTGTATTATCTTTGGCCTGCCACAATAGATGAAGGATTAAAACTTAAACAGAACATTAGGATTATTCTCGACCAATTTAGGACTGATGAACAAACAAAGAAACATATACATTGTGAAAGCACCACTCCAACCGCGGCCAGAGGAAACTAGATCGCCATGGGCTCAATGATTGAGAAGGAACCCCATGATATCACCATGGGATCGATTTCATGTATAGCTGATTGGCAATTGTCCCTCTCATATTCAAAGATTCAAGAAGTAAACATCGCCCTGAGGATGATAATAAAACAATAGACAATGGGTACACCTACAACTGTTGGTTCTTTGAAACTGCCTGCTGCAATTGGCTGAACATGTTTTTGAAAAATCCTTGGCTACTCCTGACTACTATGGGGATAAAAACTTGCCTGAAGTTCATATTTTGGAAGTGATTGAAGGTGAATTATCTGAGAGGATTCAAGTAATGGTGGATGAACAGGCGGAAGAAACTGCCCAGCATGAATATAAAAAAAGAATGCAAGCCGAGGTGGCAAAAGGGTTAACACCCTCATCACCTTGGACACCATGTCCTCTCAAACGCCTTTCGATGAATATATTTTGGGCTCAGAATATAACAGTCAGAATGTGTATGGTCTCATGACTACCACAACTGGTGGTGTAACGACCAGATTTTGTGAAGCACTTTACTTTAACCAAATGGACGTTACGGTAACAAAACGGGGCGCGGGGGAGACGGGCAATTCAAGAATGCAGGGCGGTATGGTTAATATAAATCAACGGCTGCTTCGAGATGTCGATATGACAACGATAAACGCGGCGAGTACAAAAACGGCTTAACTGCTTCCAAATAAAAAGGATGCTCGCTCGCAATATAAAAATGCTTGCAAATAAATGGGGGTGCGGGGTCGAAAATTGAAAATTACAACAATAATAAAATCACCCTTTGCTTCTCTTTAAATACGACGTTTTTTGCCACTCCCTGGGCGTCGCGGGAGGTCGTGCTTCTGTCCATCTTCTTCCGCCAATCGTCGCTTCCTGCTTTGCTTTTCATGCTTACTTAGTCACGCCCTTTAATGCTTTTCTAGTACGGTATGCTTTTGGTGTATTGCTATATTCTAGGCCATCACAGGGTAGTATGACATTGCCAAATTTGACCTGGGACTTCTGATGGTTGATAGTGTATTCCGAAAATCGACTGAGAAAATTTTTGCCTAAGAGGACATCTGCTGTGCAATCTTTTTGGACATGGACCATTATTGTTTCCTGAATAGTTTGGGCAGTTACTGTAACAAAAGTTGTTCCTACAAAGTGAATTGGAAGGTTATTTGCTGCTTTGGCTTGAACTAACAGGGGTTTCATATCTAGCTGTAGAATTTGAGCGATGCGCACCTCAATGAGTGAGTATACGACACCAGTGTCAATCATGCCTTTTGTAATTAGCTTGCCATTAAGTGTGATCGGAATGTGAGGGGTATGTTTCTCAGGCATATTCTAGGGTGGCTTATTTGATCCAGATTGGTGAATTTGATTAATGAGTTCTATTGCAGGTGTTCTGGGGGTATTGATATCGACAAGGACGTATTTCTGCTGCGTTTGTGCCTCACGACGATTAGCTAATTCTAAGAGAGCATGGCCGGATGATGGGGAAATGGTCTCATGTAAACGTCTGTTGTGTGATGGTATTTCATACGCATGTTCATTTGTGACCTGATGCTTTGGGAAAGAGAAATATTTTCGAAGAATGAGAAAAGAGTAAAAGACGCCTGCAATGACTACAGTAATAACGGCTAGATTGATAATGATTTGCAAGGGTCCCTTGAGTAAGTTATTCAATCCGTCTGTGAGGCTTTGGGTGGTACCGGTTATTACATGTTCTATGCCTTGACCAGCCCCAGAGAGGGTACTTCCGATTGCTTGGCCACTGCCTGAGATCATATTGTAAACTGTATCTGAGTTGAGAGACATTTGGGGGGGGTGTAATTGACGAGTTTTTTAACAAGTTTTCAAGTGTGTGAGTTTTGTAAAAGTATTGTTTCAAAAAGAGTAAGTTGGTTGAAATAGTTGCGAGTTGATCATGAAAAATTGCGGGTGTGTTAAAATGGAAAAGGGAGAAATTTTGGTTCCAGACGATTTCTAAGGGTAGGTTTGTGACATGCGGGGATCCTGTTTCACTGACCCATGTATTGTTCTGTTTGTAAAGGGCTACATGCATGTGATGGCAGTCAACGGCTTGTGAGAAAGGGGTCAAATCGTTGCCTCCTGGGTTTGAAAACATGAGTTCGCTTCCGATGAGAATGGGTAAAAGTTTGTAGCATGTTTGGTTGATTTTATGGTTGTAAAAGACTTTAGATGTGTTTACTTGCTTACAGGGCCAGATTGTGAGGGCTTCTCCTGTGAATTCTGCTATTATGTCGGTTCACTGTAGGAATGCACGCGCCCCAAGGGTTGCATGAAGGCGCAAAATTTGCCATATGAGATCAAGGTGACGCTGTGCCTGTCTGCATAACTCACTCCATACGTTTTGAAATTTTGGATCTCGAATTCTTGGATTTTGTCTGCCAGATAGTTTAGTTTTGCGTTAATGGGTTCAAAATCGTCATAATTGTAGAGTGTAGTATGAGTTTTGTTGGTTTTTGGGGTTAAAAATGTGTTACGATGTGGTGTGCTTTTATCTAACTGTACAACAATGCCTTGTTCGGTTGGAATGCTGTCTTTGATTTCTGGGCAGTTGGGGTTCGAAAAGAGTGTGTTTTTAACGGAGAATGCGCCTTGTAGCTCTTCTATTATCATGTGGGTTTGCGTGAGTTTGATGGGATGTGTATTTTTGTATTCAAAGGGGCATAAGTTTTTGAATGCTGTTTCATTCCAGATAATGGACCTGTCGGTCGTTACACGATGACCTGATGTCGGTTTGCATGACCCCAGGTCACCTAATGTACCTGTCATAGATTTTCCATTCAAAAATGCTATTTGTCCTATTTCTATGATGATGTTAGTGACTGAAGTACAGTGGTCTGTACAACACCATGTGTATTCTACGCTTAGGGAGTTATTTGTTGACCAAAATCCTGGTTGAGTTTCGTATAATTTTTGACCATTGTGTTCTTTGTCTATAACTATTGCCTTACAAACATGCGGGGTTAGATTTTGCATTTCGGTTTGGTCCAAGACAATACCTTTTGAGCCAAAAAATCCTGTATTAGTACAGATTTTGCGTTTGCAAACACTGCATTTGTATACATCTGTAATGTGAGGTTTAGTGGAGGGGATATAGATTTTTCTGAATGTCTGTACTGGTTTGTCTACTGTGGAAGGGGGCATGCATGATACAAGTTTTGGTATGCTGATTGAGTGACCGCTCAATGAAGTTCCACACATCTGAAATTGGGCACTACACGATGTGGGGATTATTTTGCATAAAAATACACAATACAACGGCCAATATAGTGTTTTAGTTGAGGCGGCTGGGCATTGTATATTGTTGTTCTGGCCGGTTTGGCGTGGCCGTTGGTGTTTTGCGGTTTTGGGCTGGGGGGGGGGGGGTGGCTGGTTTGCAATCTGAACAGTCTGTAAAACTTTAGAAGTTGAGTCATGGGATGGAGTTTGGATTTGCTTTCTTGTCGGGGTCGGTAGAAGTGTTTGGCGGTGGCCGAATTGGTAGGGTTCGGGGGTCAGGCCGTGGAGGAGGGACAACAAGTTGCGACCTGTTTTCCATGGAGTTTCGGGGACGGTGGGTGACTTGGTGTCTTGTTTTTGGGGGATCTTGTAGCCTGCCGGTATAGTGGGCGGTGATTTTTCGATTTTGGTGGCTTCGGGCATGGGGGTGGTGACATGGCGCACCAATCAGGTACGTCCAGGTCGAGGACGTACTCTTCGCTACATCAGTGGGTAGTGGGCATAATGGTTCCTAAAGTAGTCTGGGGGCCATTAGTTATGGCGGGTAATGTTGAATAAAATGCAGGGTCATCAATTTCCATTAGGGGTTGGGGTTGCCTGTACTCAATGCAATTTTGAATATTACGACTTTGTTGATTGGACAGTACCCACTTGTGTGACCTCTCTGCTTACATAGAAAACATTGAAAATTTGAGTAAGGTTTTGAAAGGCAGTTATCAGATCTATGTCCTGTTTGGATGCAGTGGATGCATCGGCTTTTACAATCACGGGTACTGTGATTATTATGAAAACAAATTTCACATGATTTCCGGGGGGCTAGTGATTTACAATTACGAGCTACATGTCATAGTTGTCCACACTGGAAGCATGTGGGTTGCCTAGGGGTAGTATTGCTCCTGTAAGCATTATTCCTACTGTAAGTGTTGTTACTGAAATTGTTGTAGCTATTCTGTTGTGGGGGTTGGGGTTTTTGTTTGATTTGCAACTGTAAATCTTTTACTTGTTGTTCTAACTGATGCAAGAGATCCTGTTGGTCTGTATTTTTGGTTAGGGAAAAGATGGGTTCGGGTTTTGCGGGCATAAATGGAAGAGGGTTAGACTTCAACTCGTTTCTAAGGATTTGTTGTTCAATGTAAGCTGCTTTTCTTTTAGGGTCGTGAACCCTCTATACTTAATTGCTTCCCTGATTTTGTTTTGCATGCCTTCTACAAAGAGGGGTTTTATGATCATTTCTCCTGTGTCTGTGTTAAAGTTAGGGTAGGCGAGGGTTGCTAGGTGTTCTAAATCAAACAAGAATTCAGTTACTGTTTCTGATCGCTTTTGTTTTCTTTCCCGTAAAAATTGTTGGTGTAGCTCATTATTTGATTGTTTGGGAAAAAGGCCTGTAATGCTACTTTATACTGCTCGTATGTGTGGGGAGGGTTTTGAGAATTGGCTAAACTTTTGAATTTTCCTAACGCAGCTCCTCCTAAATGAATTTCTAAGCATGCCAACTTTAACTGTACGTCTGTATCTTTCATGCCTTGAAGTGCCATGAATTGTTCTAAATGTTTATTCCATTCACCAAAATGTTGGGTCACGCCCCCGTGAATACTGTAGGTTTCGCGTAAAAATTATTTGCCATGTTATTACGAATGTTTGCTGTTCTTAGATCATCAATAATTGTAGGGTTGTTGAAGTCTAACGCTTCAATTGTGTGCGTAGAGTACAAAAATGTTCAGAAAATAAATCGTTTATCTGCTCTCTAACGATTTCTCCTAAATGATCTTGCATTTCGTAGATCATTCTTGGTTTATGCTGGGATTTCTGCTTAAATGCTTCAATTTTTGCTTCACGCTGTATTCGTTTAAATGTATCGCTCAATGTTTCGTTGGAGGGGATTTCCAGTTTGCTTTCTACGAATACTGTCTTACTGTAGGAAATGATTACTACTGTATTATCTAATGCTTCTAAATGCCCGGATAAGAGTACACCTAATTGGGGCAGGGGGTTCCAGTGGTTAACAGTATGGCACGGTCACCAAAATATGTAACGACCAGATTTTGTGATGCACTTTACTTTAACCAATTGGACGTTACGGTAACGAAACGGGGCGCGGGGGAGATAGGCAATTCAACAATGCGGGGTGGTACGGTTAATAATAATCGACTGCTGCTTCGAGATGTCGATACGACAACGATAAACGCGGCGAGTACAACAACGGCTTAACTGCTTCCGAATAAAAAGGATGCTTGCTCGCAATATAAAAACGCTTGCAAATAAATGGGGGCGCAGGGTCGAAAATTGAAAATTACAACAATAATAAAATCACGCTATGCTTCTCTTTAAATACGACGTTTTTGGCCACTCCCTGGGCGTCGCGGAAGGTCGTGCTTCTGTCCATCTTCTTCCGCCAATCGTCGCTTCCTACTTTGCTTTTCATGCGTACTTAGTCACGCCCTTTAATGCTTTTTTAGTACGGTATGCTTTTCATGTACTGCTTGCTTCCTACAGTGGGCTTAGCCACACCTCTGTGCTTCTGTGCATGCTTCCTGTATCTGTTTCTCTGAATACACATGTTTTGTTGGGGCTGTCCCTACCATTGCACTTGAGACTACTGTCTGGCGGGGCTTTTACTTATTTTACTGTGTGCAGGTGTTGTTTACAATTTTTACGGGGGATTACGGTAGCGGAGGAATGTGTAGTCTAGTGTAGGTTCTAGGGGCCAGCTGCTGTTTGTGCAAATTAATTGGGGCATCTTAATTGGGCTACCCGGGTGTGAACGGATCAAAATAAAGTACTTCACATAATTTTATAGGAATGTTTGGGTGTGAATCCCAGACACTCTTGAGACGATAAAATGTGAAAATGAAATAATATTTAATAAATGTCCATCACATACAGTATGCTACATATTTACAGTACTGCTTTAGCAGGTACGTTACAGTGGAAAAAACAAGGAACAAGTGCCCACCAGCTCAAATAAAGATGAAAGTGCCCCAACTTCTAATAAAACTGCCAATCCGTCAGTCTTGGTAGTTGAACAACCTTCTAAATCACCAGTCCCAAATTTTGTGATTAAAAAATTGGCTGAAAGTGATTATATAGTCGAAATCAATGATGAATTCTCATCAGAAATCGAAGAGGAAAATTTGGCAGTGCAACATTCTCCATGGGCAAATTATCCTCAAATAAATCTGCACAACTATAGCCCAATCGAATCTCATGGAGGTTGAAAGGAATATGATAATCGTAGCCACTTTGGGAAATCTATGACCTTTCACCGCCTGTCAAGGCTCACCGGCACCCTCAATTAGCTCCACAACAATGCAGGCTTTTCGAATAGCCCCCCCCAGCCCCAGCTCCTACTGGAGATTGGATGCCAGTTTGCTGTGCACTTCTTGTGCAACCAATGGCTCAACTGATGCCACAGCATCAGCTGCAGACAGCCCCAATTGATTGTCACCAATGCACATTTGACCTGCAAAGGCAAGAATAAATAAGGCTCTTGGAGCTTGTTCAAATGAATCTACCTGTGTTGTTAGCTCATCAACCCAGAGCTCAACCTCAATCAGCAGTTAAGGCCACCAAACTGAACCTATCCCAAAGCTTTTCAACTACAAATTCCACCATATTTCCCCCAGAAGTGGAAGCTAGCAATCTCCCTCCAGCTCCACAGCAATTCCAAGTCCAATTGACTATGCAACTAAATAGTGAAAGAACCCAAAACCACTGAGAAAGGAAGAACAAGGAAGCCCAGGCTAGAAAGGAGCAAATCGACTGACTATTATACCTTATTCAATGCCTGGGAACTAGCTGACAGGCTCAGGAAGAAATAGAAGCGGAAATGCATGACAACACAGTCCTGGCCTGACTTTATGATCAGCATTCTGAGCCAACTTCTCTACCAACAAGCACCGTTCAAGAATTTTCAGTCACCATGGTGTTACTGCTTTCAGACAAACAATTGGCTGAGATTCAGCAGGCAGTTGTGCAAATTTACAACAGTAATAATTATTGCTTGGAAGTAATGCAATCACAATATGGAGCTTTTGCCACTTATGGAAATTATTGGACTCAATGTTTAACTAGCAAACTTTGGCTTCAAATGGAGCCATTTGTCCAAAATAGGTTTTGTGAATGCGCCCTTACGTCTGCTTTAACCAGCACTAATTTACTAATGGTGTTATTATTGCACAAAGTCGCCCATGCCACCCAACTCTGCATCAAATTTGGTCTAATTATCAGTGCCCAGAAAATATTATGCCTAATTATTCACGATCAGTTTTGCAATAAGGAAAATATCCACACCTGTTAGATGCTATAGAGCAAATCGAGTAATTACAACAATCAGAGCACCAGATGATAGATAACACTATCAAAGAAATCCATAAACCCCAATTACCCAGAAAACGACAAACCCACCTATAGTTAATAGGACAGGGAGTAAATGAGCTCCACAAAGTACTCGATCCCCTAATCTGGATGTGGGCCACCATTACAAATCCTCCACCAAAAGACAACATTGTGAAAGTCGAGAACACAGCAAAAAATCGAAAAGACATCCGCAAGATGATCCCAGTGTTCATTATATGCATCACCAATGTCCACGCCATTCCCCATCACTGTCCCCATGTCACTCAAAAATGGGAGTAACTGTTTATCATGGCTATATTCCGAGATCCGTCGTCGATCATCATCACCTGTACTGATAAAACTTTCCCAAAAAAAATTTGTGCCTTGATTATATGCATCATCTTGCCCTTTTCTAGTTTTTCAGATTCAAATTGGATCTTGTGTTAGTGCAAGCTCTTCATAGAACATTACAATTTTGTTACATGATTGAAAATTCATAATCTTGGTTTACCCTTATTGATTCTCACCAATTTATGCCTCTATAAAACTTTGCAATCTTGATTGTACACCAGGCCAAGATTGAACCTCCGCATTATTGGTGCCTTTTTCTTCTTTTGTTATGTCACCTCTCACTGGAGTACGCCGATGCTGGCATTAAAATTATTGTTATTGATTTAACATTTGTGGTGTGCCAACATCCATTTGAGAGTTGGATTAGTATTTGAACTTCATACGGAAATGTTGCTGCAGCAAGACAACTTCACCCACTCATAATTAGAGTCACAAGAAACTCGAACTTTTGCATTTTGGTGTTTCATCAATGCTGATTTTTCTCCTGCACTGGTATTATTATTTTGTGTTTTTTTTGTGTTTTTCATATTTTCAAAAACTTATCATGAAATTATCATTTTCTTGCCAAATTATCATTTCCAATTTTTTTCTAAAATTGTTTTCAAATTTAGCATTTATAATGTTTTGAGGAGTTACTCCTCTGAGTTTCTGTATTTTTCTTTTTCCACCCAAATATATTGGTTCAGAGTTTTGAGACAGGGTCCCCAGGTTCTCCAAATATTTAAGTTGTCCTTTTTTTCTAAATTCAAAACAGCAAAATATGACTAATGCTCCCTTAATTTTTTTTTCTTACTTTCCCCACTCTTATTTTTGTCCAAACTCAGGGGCTCCCAGCAGCCCCTAGGGTGGCTGGCCTTTGGGGTCACCATCTAGTGGTGATGGTCACCATGGCCTAAGAACTTGGCATCTGGTGATTCCCCTGAGGTCCCCTTTTTATCTGTCCCTTAGACGTTAAACTTCTGAACCTGACCCCCAACATTTCTCTTCCTCTCCTCCTTTCCCTTATTTCCTCATCCTTATTCCTCCTTCTTATTATTTTTTCCTTCTCTGCCTTAGTCACATTTTGTTTCCCCCCAGGGAGGTGTGTAGTATACTACACCTTAGCTAAATTGGTATTATCCACTTGTTTTCTTTAATTAAAGTAAACTCGTCACCATTAAACACATTTTCAATAAAATGTATATTTGCTTTCATATTTTCGTCTTGTGTCTTGTAATATATTTGCATGAATCATTTTGTTGTTTTTGGCCATAAAGGCCACACATTTAGTCGTCATGTTTTTCTTATCTAATAAAAGGTTGTTCTTTGCCACCTGCATTTTCCTGCCTGACTAGCAGATAAGTGTTTGATTATTGATTGGTGTTTATAAGTCTTACCATATCTTACCCGGGCCTTTATCCACAAACACTCAAACTTTAGTCTCCCCCACACAGCCTCCTCCATTAACCAAACCTCCTCCCCCTCCAACAACTTTCATATAATCATCAACAACAACCATTTACCATATCTTGCAACAGTCTTTGACTTTAAATCATTATTGAGCACGAAACCCGCACAGGTTTCAGACAAGCACAACTGAACAAATACCAGTCTCTTGTGCTATTACCACGAATGTCCTAGGATTCAAAGAGCCTGTATGTTTTATAGAAATGATATAGATTCACTTGTACAATCAATAATAGATCATCTTGAAATAATTAGTAACATCCAAAATGATTTGTTGACTACACAATTTGCAGCAATATTCACCAAATTAGATGCTAGAATCAAGGATTGTGCAATATACATTAACTCTTTGGTGAAAGATAAAATAGAGACTCGGCGTGAGAAAGGCTTCATTAATTTTATTATCAATGTTAAAAGCAGATTAGCTCAATATTGTGAGCAGCTGAATTGCTTGGGCTTCAATTCTGGGAAGTATGATATTAACTTAATCAAGAGAAATTTATTTTCGGCCCTTGTGGAACAGGAGTGTATGGATAAAGATGTCAAATGACCAAAGCCCATATTACAAAATGGACCACAACTTTGTTTATCCATATCACTAGATTGAAATTTTTAGACGCTTGTGTGTATGCCACTCCTGGCTTTAGTCTCGACCTTCATGAAAGCTCATAAAGCAAGATTTATCAAGGCTCATTTCCCTTATGAATACTTGGCTGCATTTGATGAACTGGATGAACATCAGCTGCCACCATAGGAGTGGTTCTTGGCAACCTCAGGAAACAACTCATTATCAAAGAAGAATATGCACAATGTCAAAGATACTGGATTGATATTTTCTGGCAAACCATGTCATTGCCTGGAGTTACTGAACAATATTTGTTCAAATGCATCTCAGATACACACTTTGCAATTTCTAATGAAAAATCAGAGGATCTTCACTATTCACTAAAATAAAGTATGTGAGGTGGATTAACTATGGTGATGACACGTTTAGCAATCAAGGATAAAATATTCATTAGAAATAATCCACAACAAACTGTCAAAACCATAATCGGCTTAGATTTTGATGCGTTGTATCTGTGGGCCCAGTCAATGCCAACACCAACAGGACACCTCGATCATTGGCTCCCCAGAAATCACAAAAGTTTTCAAAAGGTCATTTCATCAGAATCAATATCAATCGAATGGCTAGAGAAAGAGAGTGGAACATGTGGACATGCTATACAACACCTTGGCAATGGATCAGAAAAATTTATTGGTCTCAGGTGTTTGTCGTATTGCATGCTCGTATGCCCTCGGCTGCCTACCTGCGGTTCTTGGGAGATCCAATCTGGTACGGCCCCTGACGCTAACCCGGTACTAATTACAATCCTACTGCAGTTAGCTGAGACTTGAAGTACGAAGATATTTATTTTGAGCAAACGAAAAGTGTAGTAGAATACAACAGTGAAAGTAAATGGGAAACAAATATGCAAAGTGCCAAAATATGTGAACACAAACGCCAGACTCCTCCCTGCTTCGCAGATCCTTCGGTTCGTCCCTGTGCACAGAGCCACAGGGACTTCAGGATATCTTAATCCGCAGCCTAAGCTGAAAACTTATCAAAAGACGAAACAAATGAACCTGGCTCCAGAACAACAACTCACTACTTGTCTTGACCAAAATTGAGCATCGAAAACTCCTCAGGCCGCGTAGACTCTCAAGACTAATCCGGGACGTGATACCAAAATAGGCAATAGATGAAAGCGGCGATTGCGAACAGGTTCATCTCCAAGTCACTGCAAATAATCACAGAACGTCCGATCCTCCGGATAGGACGACAATAATATGCAAAACAGGAGACGATTCTCCACCAATAATAAAAACGACAATAATAATAAGAATGAAAAAATACACTGCAACGCGCCTAACATCAACTTGCAAGTTGCATGCAAAACTTTCGCGCCCACCATTATTTGTTTTAGACTGAAAATATGTGTGACACAAACCGTTTTATCGGTTTGTTTACCTAATTATAAATGGAAACACTTTAACAACAAAGAGACTTTAGGAAATGAAAATGAGGTAATTAGAGGACCAAAGGTCAGAGGAATTGACCCTCTGACATCCCTCCCCCCCAAATTCAAGACTTTTCCCGCCAGCGAAGGGAAAAGTCAGGAGGTCCCCCAAGGGCCCCAGACCAACGATGCCGACGACCGGCGACTCCAAACGTTCAAAAAACGACGCTACGCGCCATTGACGCAATAAAACCAATAAAAAATAAAACGCCTGTATCGAACGGTATTATTACAACTATGGGGCCAATGGCGCCGGATGCTACCCCGGCACGAAAAAGTTTGCCAATAAAATGCCCAGTGGGCCCGTTGACCCGAATAAAAAGAATAAAAAGTTTGAACAAATAGCGTTCGCGGCACTCGGGCCGAATTTGACAAAATAAAAATCGTTTGATCAGCGGCGACCCCGGTGGTGCCCGTTTTAGGTTGTGGGCCGCTCCCCACTGCCGTCGATGTGTTTGGTATCGGCGGCTCCTCCATCACCGATTGTGGCCTTCGTCTCCGTCCTCTCTGGAGGGGGGTTGTTAAATGTGGAGAGCCCACAAGACTTTCAAATTTTCCGCCACCGCTGCTCCCCTGGCCCCTTGGCCGGACACTGGCCCCCCAACGCCTTTGGTATTATCTGCCCCCAGGGAGAAAGGATGCCCGAAGACCGAATCCTCTGGCCCTTTGGCTGTCTAGATTTTGAACCAAAATATTTATGGTATTTGTTGTTAAAGTGAATCTGCCTTATTAAAAGGTAAACTTAAACCCATAACACGGTCTGTGCCACACAAAAAAAAGTTTTGAAATGAAAATATATGTTTTGGAAAAAAGGTAGAGAAAAAAAATCATGGTAGCGCGAAGCTGCCTACACCCTGCACGACATTAGTTGGTGACTACTTCTTGGAAAGGAAAAGAATAATCAATTTGCAAAAATACAAGAATTGGATGATAATTTACACAGATTTACCGAAAAAGAAATACAAGGTATCTTTGTACAGATTTAAATAAAACGCAATGCAAACGAGAAAATAACC
The DNA here is from genome assembly GCA_963922205.1 of Romanomermis culicivorax. Classification (NCBI taxonomy): domain Eukaryota; kingdom Metazoa; phylum Nematoda; class Enoplea; order Mermithida; family Mermithidae; genus Romanomermis; species Romanomermis culicivorax. Next base: position 579,304 of record CAWUHX010000070.1, on the reverse strand, counting down.
AAGACAAATTTCTGAGATTAATAAAAGAGGCAATTTTAAGGCATAATGAGTGTGGCACAACGGGTTTCCAATTTGTAATACTGATGCTCGAAAAGAAAAATAAGTGACTTTTGAATTATCGGAAAAAATTACACAACGAGATAGTTACTTTATGGTGACCTCACGAAGAGCGGGGTCATTTTTAACAAAAAATTTACTTCTGTCTGTGACCACTGTGGTCCCGCCCCGGCTGACCAATATCTGGTTCTCTTTTCAATGGCGATATGTAATCAGGATTTCCCGTCGACGGCGGTCTTTGGGGGGGGGTTGCCTAGCCGTCGAAGTCCCAGGAATGTCCATTCTCTCCTCGCTTTGTACGTTACGAATTGGCAGGATTATGGTAGGCGGCGGCATTTGGAGGCCGGGCGGAACCAAGAATTGGTGGTAATATTGCGGTTGACCCGGCTGAAATTGCATAATCGGGAATTGCGGCACTTGGTACTGTGCCAGCGGTGGTACCATCGTATTTGGCAATATTTGGCCTGAAAAAAGAGGGCGACTCAAACAATCAAATCCTACCATGGGCAATCCTGGGTAGTTCGGCGGCAAATACGGTAACTGTTGTTGTTGCACTAGCATCATTGCATTCGGGTCGGACATCGGTACTCCTTGTTGAGTCATTTCATTGGCTCTAGGCCTATCCAGTGAAGCTGCTCGACTGGAGTAGGACACGTCCAATCTATCATCCTGCTGGTAGTAACCTGGAGTCCTCTTTCTACTTCGTGACTTTCGACTCTCTTTATGCTCTTTCGATTCTCTTTTCTCTTTTTCTTTTCTTTCGTAGGCCTTTTCATAATCATCCATTTCATTACGCCAACTTTCTTCTTCCATCTCCCTTCGTTTCTTTTCCCTGGACATCAATTTTTCGTGGCAGCTTTCGTCTCGATGCCGAACTTTCCTGTTTCCTTTTCCTATCTTTGTCCGGCTTGGCCGATTTCTCTCTTTTTCGCACATGGCTATCTTTTCTGGCCCACCATTTGGATACCTTACTTGTCGCAGGCCTATTGTGGGCGTGCTTAACTCAGTATCTGATTTTCTTTTTCAAACTTTTTTTGACTTCCAAAATATCATGAGCTTTCTTTCGATCAATTACCTCCCAAAAGCATATATGGGGATTGGTGTTGTCAGTTTCTTTCTTCCATACTTGAATATTCGCATATTTCGGCTCCGGATCTTTCTTATCTTGTAAGACGGCCTTGGCAATTGTATACGCTAATCCCGCTGCCTTGGACTGGCATGAGGCGTATAAAGCGTGAAAGTTACTGCCTGCTCCCTCTTGTCTTGTGTTAAATTCGCGACGCAATTTCATCGTAACGTAGGCGTGGGCCTGATAATGGAATCCCGCGAAATTCTGAGGAATTCTCCCCAATCGCGACAATTTCATAAATAAACAAGCGCAGGCCCACACGGCAGCTTCGTATGCTTTCCACGGAGGGCGAGTCATTGTCCATTCGGCTAATTGAAGTTCCAAAATATTCCACAATTTCTCGGGGAAATTCGCCTGCAGCACGTGAAACTGCAATTCGTAGTATCGTATCGTTTCTATTTCGATTCCTGCTTCGTGGTATATACGATTTATCAAATCCGTTGTCATGAGGGCTACCTCTTTGTCCAGAGTGGGAACCATGTGCACGAGGTATTTCTGAACACACGGGTTCGAAAGAGATACCCTCCCGTATTGGAAATCCACGACATATTTCCCTTCTTTCAAGGCTTTATTCAGAACTTGCCTGCATTTTCCGAGGCCTCTTCAATATTTGAGATTGTCGTTTGGATTTCTGGCTGGTTGTTGGAAGTTTCCACTTTTGACTTTATCCAGTTCGGCTTTATTTTCCTCCTGAGCTGTCCGTTTCTCCTTTGCTTGTCTCTTATTATACATTACTTTCGCGAATTTTTCGGGGTTCGTAATGTTCTCTACATTTTGCCCACCAGCCTTTGCATATACTGGCGGAGCCGGCAAAACATTAGCTTCAGGAATTTCTTCGTCACTCCCAATTTCGGACACCACTTCCACGAACAGCTCCTCGCTAGTTCCTTCTTCTTCGGCATTAATACTTTCTAGCTGCTTAGCCAATTCGATCACCACTTTTCCGTACTTTTCTTTTTCTAATATCTCTATCTTTTCTTTCGTTTCCTTTATTTGCTTGGTTAGCTTTTCCAATTCGGGTTGTTTCTCGCTTTCGGATTGGACTATTTCCATTAATTTTTCCTCCTCTGTGGCACCTTTACTCCCAGTAGCGGGTGTATCGGCAATAGGAGGGTCCTCGATAATTACCATTTCGGGCTTTTCTTGCTCCATTTGATTACCTGAAACATTCAAAATATCTATTTTAGCGGGTACAGTTTCCGTCTGTTCCTTCGAAGTTTTTTCTATAGGACCCTGGCTAGCCAGGACCACAACTTCTACTTGAGGAATCAGATCCGAGTCGTCCCACTTAGTTACGGATTTGAAAGTTGTAGAAGTGCTGGGGACCCATAGGTCCTTAGCCTCGAATATAGAAGCGGAGACATTCCAATAAATTAGATTTTGACTGGCTGTGGGGATATTCAAAAAGTGAAAAACGTTATAAAAATTACGATTCATAAAATAAATGGAGTTTTCGCGCAAATTCGTTTCTATCTCTTCTATGGGCTCTTTTAAAGACCGTGGTATCCATTTTATCGGTAGTACGCAAAAAATATTTTGGATCGATTTTTGCGTACGTACCTTTGGATATTGTTCCAACATTTGTTCCATCTGATCGGTTATTTTATTGTTCAACAAGTCCTGGCCCATCCACTTCATAAATTCGATTCTTTCTTGTTCGTTTCTCCACACGGATTACCACATACCGGACGTAAATCCTGGAACCCACGATTTCCATTCTTGTGCCGAATGAGGCCACAAGAAATAAATAAGAGGATTTACGTTTTTCTCATATAGTTCTTTGACTATAGGCACAATTGTTCAGTTGATTCTCGGATGGTAGTAGTCCCTCAGGTGTGATACCTGGTCTCGTAAAATGTTTGTCGTAAATTGAATTACTCCCTTCGGCCATTTTCCTTGCTTTATTTCAATTTCTTTGGGTTCTATCGGCCGTCCGAATCGCCCCACCGCCAAAATGTCTTTAAATCCCAGTCATTGATAGGCCCCTCTTCTGAATCGTCGGTATCTTTCCTTTTTCTCGGCGCTTTTACTTTCTTTTCCACCCACGGAAACCAACCTCAGGGTACTGGTTGCGGTTTAATATCGCTATTGGAAAAATGCGGGGGACAATAGAAAGTCCCTGGCGCCATTTCTTCCAATAATTTGTAGGTGGCTATCGCTTCCCCACGCATCATACAATATAAGGCGTTAATATTGTCCATTATTTCTTCCACTCCATATGCGCCTTTCCGCTGTTGATCCGTATACTTATCTTCAAAAGTTTCTCGAAATCTTCGCGCTAAATCGGCAACCAATTCTGGTTCCATTGTGTCATGTGGATATAATTGAAAACAATTTTGTATATCGGTAGCGAATCCGTAACGAAGCAACGCTAAGAAACATAGAAGGGATCCGCCCGCGTCGAGCTTCGCGTATCGCAAAACTTCCATATTAAGTTTGTCCGCTTCCATAAGCTGCCGAAATTCTAAGGAGCTCAATTGCCCCCACGAGATTTTGAAAGCGTCAGCCCACAGGAACAAAACTTCCGTCATAAGAGCTTTTAAGCTCGGGGCTTCGAGGCTAATTCCTATCATTCTTGTCTTTGATTTATCTTTCATTTCTGCCAGTACAATTTCCAGATCATAAACGCAACACGATAAAATGTAATCGATATTATCACGCCTTTTTCGAGCTAGCATTCTCTCCTGATCTAAATAACTGAATTTAGTCAGGACTAGGGTGATATCTTCGCGGATTTGGAAACCAACAATAATATTTTCTTGGCGAAAAATGGTCCCGTATATTTTGTGGAAATGCTCCTTATCCCAAAATTTCAAGTCTACTATGAAATTTTTCCCGCACATAGTAGAAATTGTTAGGAGCCTCAACGTGTCGCTGGGTTTCGAACCCGGTGTTTTTGGTTTTCTTCCACTTTCCATATCCAACGCAATAACTATCCGTCCTCTGAATTTCGATTGATTTACCGCTTTGATAAATGCTTTGATATTTTCGGGCGCAAGAAACATAGGTTCTTCAATGGCCGTGTGTGGCCCACCAAACAACGATGTAAAATAATTGAAAATGTCTGTCGACCACACCAATCCTCGAACGTTATAATCTTAAAATTTTCACACAATTTTTTACCTACTCTTTTTTTACAATAACTCCAAAACAAAAATGACTCAACTGCTCAAGAATAAATTTGGACATAGGGGAGTTGATCAGGCTTTCGAACACCCAAAATCCTCGGCATATAAATTGCCTGCCAGTCAATTTAGAGTCCTGTTTCAAATAAAAAATTTTTACCACATATTCTACCCTTTTTACAACTTACTACTAATTTGGAAATTGGTGTTATCTTGGCGGTCTTGTGGCTGCCCAAAACTATTATCGACTTCGACGATACTGGAGGTAGCCATAGCGTGTTCGCATTCGAATTTCACAAAATCTCCAATCGACGAAAATTATCAATATACTAATATTTTGCAAATCAAATCTAAAAAGCAGCTCCATAACACCTCGAATTTATGGGATTTAACTCTGGGAGGATTTTCTCAGGACTTATAAGCATTTTGATTTTCTCACATCAAGCGCGTGAAAAAATATAATTTTGCCCATTAAAATTTTTCCAGCATCGTAATTTTTGATAAATGCCTAAAATTGCCATAAAATTGCCAAAAATAAGTCAGAACGATTAAAAAATTTGAAGGGAAAAAGGGAAAAAATGGGAAAGATATAATACATAGAACGTTAAAAAAGACACATAAAACAAAATTCGAACACAACGCACAAATAAAACGATAAAAATGAATTATAAGCTACAGTAAAAATCGGGTGTCCGCGTAACAAAAGGCTTTACGTGATTTATGGAAACTATTTGTACTCGCGAATCTGGTTTCCCAGCGCGGCGTATTTTTATGACATTTTTGTCTAAATTTTGTGTTTCTATCACTTCATAGGGACCGTCATTCGTTGTGTCGGCTTTCCCTTTAATGATTCCTTTTTGGTAGAGCACAAGTTCACCAATTAGGAATGTTTTCTCGCGAGCCTTCTTGTCGTACTGTGATTTTCGTTCGGCCGCCGTTTTTTTGTGATTTTCGTTTATAAATTTGTATGTGTTAAGGAGATGTTCCATTAACATGTATTTATAGGTCTCGTAATCATTTTGCACAATTATTGGCCTCGCAATATCGTTGTCTATCTGAAATCTCGCCTCATGCCCGTACAACAAACTATGAGGGGAGGTTTTTGTGGTTTTATGGGGCGTAATCCGATAAGCAAATAAAATTTGCTCCAGATAATGAGGCCAATCATCTGGATCGGTTATCGCCACCCTCCTAATTTGTTCAATTAGGGTTCGGTTAAATCTTTCCACCATACCATTGCATTGCGGGTGGTATGGTGTCCTATTTATCTTCTTTATTTTCAAAAGATCACAAACGTCCCGCATTAATTGAGACATATATGCTGAGCCCTGGTCGCTCAGCAAATATTTCGGCGTCCCGTGGGTATAAATAACTTTCTCCATAAATGCTTTTACTATGGTATCGGCTTTCTGGTCCGGGATACATTTGGCTTCGACCCATTTCGTAAAATAATCCATAAATACGATAACGTATGGTCTTTTTTCCCGTAGAGGCGAAATACTAACCACATCTGTAGCTACTATTTCCCAAGGGTAAGAAACGGGTATGGGATTGAGTGGTTGAATCGGGTTTGATATGGGGTGACATAATTGGCATACGATGCAAGATTTTATCCACTTGATAATATCGTCCTCCATATTCGACCACCAAAATTTATTTCCGATTGCAGCGATAATTCTATCTATTCCTTGGTGTCCCATTAAGGTGTCGCCGTGATATTGATGCAAAACAAGATGTCTAAGTCTTGATGGAATTACTAATTGGTTTTTTCCATGGATATTTTCTCGGTATAATACTTCATTTTCCAAGTGAAAACTGTTAAAGTATTTTTTCGAACTATTTTTGCCAATATTCCGAAAAATATCCACCAATTTCGAATCTAGTCGCTGTTGTTTCTTAATCAATTCCAATGAAAATAATTCGGACTCCTTTTTCGCTTCCTCCGGCATTTGATCTATTTCCTGTTGCGTCGGCAGTGGTGGGTCGATAAATGTCTCCTGTGTCTCAGGTTCAAGCATTTGTTTTGTCATGGCTCACGTTACTGCCATGCATTCCGGTTCCATGTTCACATTCTCGTCCCCAATTTGTTCTTTCTTTTCCCGTTTTTTGTTTCGAATCTTTTCTTTCTCGTCAGATCTTGATAAAAAATCTGCGAAGGCATTTTCACGTCCAGCTACATATTTGAATGTATAATTAAATTGCCCAAGATATAAGGCCCATTTCAGCAACCTTTGATTTTGTTGTTTTTCGGCCAAAAGCCATGTAAGTGGTTTATGATCTGTACTGATTGTGACCCTAAACCCCATAACATAGTGTCGGTATTGCTTGAACCCGTAGACTACGGCTAGACACTCTCTTTCCGTAGTGGAGTATCTTGTTTCGGCGTCGTTTAAAACTCTACTCAAGTAGGTTATTGTCCAGCGATCACTTTCTGTTTCCTGGTACAAAATCGCACCTATCCCTGTCCCTGAGGCATCAGTTTGGATGACAAATTTCGCCGATCCGTCAAATACTGGATATCGAAGGAAGGGTGCCGTCATTAGGGCATTTTTTATACCTTCAAAAGCTTTTAACTGTTCTTCTGAAAGCTCAAACTTCTCCTTCCTATTTTTCTTTACGAGGGCTTTAAATAAAGGCTGGGCGATGAAAGCTAAGTTATGTATGAACCGTTTGGACCATTGTACCAATCCCAAGAACTTCTGTAGCTGCTTGATGGATTTAGGTACTTCAAAATTTTTTACTGCTTCTATTTTTTGTGGATCGACTGACATTCCATTTTTATCCAATATGTGGCCTGAAAATTTTACACTGGCTGGCATAAAGGAACATTTGTCAGGTTTCAATGTAAGATTCACATTTGTTAAACATCGAAAAATGGTCTCTATATTTTCTAAATGCTCCTCGAGGGTTTTTGAAAAAATTATTACATCGTCGATATATACTAAACATATTTTCCATACATATGGATACAGAATTTGCTCCATGAGACGCTGAAAGTCTGGGGGAGCATTTTTAAGCCCGAATGGCATTACTTTGAACTGGAAAAGACCATCTTGGCATATAAATGCTGCCTTTTCTTTCGATTCGGAGTGCATTGGCACCTGCCAGTACCCGGACTTTAAGTCCAAAGTCGAAAAATAGCGTGCACCTCCCAACGCATCTAAGTAATCATTGATTCGTGGTATCGGGAATTTATCCTCTTTCGTTACTTGATTGATTCCTCTATAGTCAACTACTGGTCTCCAAGTGCCATCTTTCTTGCCCACTAAAAACAATGGTGCAGCCCAAGGGCTTCTAGAGGGCTCGATGACACCTTTTTCCATCATATCTTTCACATGTTCACGAATAATATCTCTTTGCATGATAGGGGCTCTCCAATAGTGCTTTTGAACGGGTAATGTGTCTCCTGTATCGATTTTATGTTGTGCCTCATGGGTCATCGTTAAAGGGTCATTTTTCATACTGAATGCATGCCTATGTTTGAGTAGGACATTCATAAGTTGCTGTTGCCCTTCTCGATCGATACTTGATTCTTCCACTAGTTGCGTCACAATTTTGATAAATTCTGGTTCACTGTGTTGTTGAATTTGAGGTTCTGTCTGAAGTTTATGTATTTTCTCATCAAATTCGGGCCCCATGAATTTCGTTTTGGACTTTGCTATCAACTCATTGCTACGCAGCTTTATCCCTTTATTTGTTTCATTTATGAGTAGAATTCGGAAATTATTGTCTTTAGCATCCACAATTGAGGCGTCAACGTCGAATAAAGTGTCCCTCCCTGTTTCTTCTACGACTATGGGACTCTTTGTCCAATTTTTCTGTGGCCAAACCACAGCTTGCACAAAAGAAGTGGTATTTGGAGGAATATATGTCCCATTTTTTGTCCAGATAAAAGTTTCTTCCTCCATTTCGGTTATTCGCATAACTTGTTCTTGTTCATCATCGCTTTCTAATTCAGGCAGATCTTCTTCCTTAACCTCTTCCTTTATAGGTACATAATCCGAAACCATCGGGTTTGTAGGAATTGGCAACCGCGACGGTATTTGTGCATTGTCGAATAATGTTTCACTAATTATCTGTCTTTCTACATTTGCTAAACATATATGACCTTTCCCAAAATCAATAGACGCCTGTATACTAGGATGGGTTAGAAAATCTAGACCCAATATAATACCTTCGTTCAGGTTATCTAGCAATGCGAATCTAGCAAGAAAATTTCCAAAACCGGTTCCAACGTTTATAAATGTAGGACCATATGTTGTTACACGTTTTCCTACAGCTGTTACTACTGAATTTAAGATAGAGAATTTTGTCTTTGGTGTATTCAGTAGTCTCCACGCTGTATCTGTCCTCATAAAGCTGGATTGTGCTCTCGTATCGATTAAGGCTTTAAATTCTTCTCTGCATAGTTTAACAGGTATTAATAATGGTTGGCATTTGTGAAAGTTTTCCAAAAATAGATGTTCATTATTATTGGCGAGTCTAGGTTTCGCTTCTGAAGTAGAATTGATAACATTCGCCTAACTTAACTTGTAATTTTCTATAAGAACTCCATCTAAGGCTATAATTTCCGGCTTATCTTGTTTTTTAGCCTCCTGTGAATTTATAACGTTTATGGAATTATTTGTAGGATTATTGGTCGTTTGCGATGATGTTGATGGTACAATATTTGACGGTGGCTGCAGGACATTATTTTGGCGATAATAATATGCCACGTTAGGATTTTGTTCCGTATTATTATTGTGATATGGCACCCATTGACCAAAATTAACAAAACCCACTCGTCCACAATTTACAAAGCCACCACGCTGGTCAAAATTTCAATTATAAAAATTGTTACCACGATTCCACGACCTCCCCTGATCCGTTGGTTGAATCAATTCAGGGTGGACAATAAAACAATTTTCGGATGAGTGACTATTCGATTTATGGTATGAACAATAGGGATTTCCCAAAGTTCTATCAGGTAAATTATTGTATGATACATTATTAGGATTACTATTGACTCCCCAAGGATTAAGAGCTGGAGGGCCCTGATTCCTAATTGCGTCATTAACCATTTTCATAATGTCCTGTTGAGATAAAGGGGCCTGAAATGGTGGTGGCAGTGGAAAAATTTGCTGAGGCCGCGAAATTTGCTGTTGTTGACCAGTACCGCTATCCTGCTGACGAATTTGTAAATTATTAAATCTTCTATTTTCATAGACTCGATTCAACTGATCGTCTTTGCCGTCTTCTTGATCCTCGCTAAATTCCTTCCAGACTGTCGTATCAGCTTTCAATTTATTTACGAATTCTGCCAAAGAGGTGATATTTTTGAATTCTTGAAGCTGACCCTCCATTTGAGTTTGGAAGTAAACTAAAGCTCTGTGAAAATACGTTTCGATAACAATTCGATTTCGTTCATTTTCCGTTTTTTCGTAATTTAATAAATGGACATAAGTCTTTATTCATCGCAAAAAATCTTTTGTACTCTCCCCTTTTCGTTTTTTCTTATCATGTAGCTCCCTTCTGAGTGCAGGAATGTCCATTTTGGGGGCGATCATTCTAATCACGCTTGCTTTTCCTTCTTCATAGCTGCAGTTCTTATCCACATATGTCGAAGTTTCAAAATCGCAGCAACGCCAGAGTACTTCAATTCTTAGGTCTTCTGTGTCTTCAGGCTTGAATGTGCCTTCCAAACACGGGAAAAAATTGAGTATTTCTGCAGCCTCCATTTTATCCGATATTTCTTTATTTTTCATTCGACTTAGAATTATCTTCATTCTTTTTTCGGGATCTTCGCAATATTGTCCATACTCCTGTCGATTTCGAGGAATGCCTGCTGCTATGGGTTGTTCTGTTCCGGTATTCCATGAGGTGGTTGGTATTTCATCTTCAATCATTCGATGTTGGGTACCTTGAGCCTGGGCCTGGCCGAAATGGTTTTCAAACCAATTGACTTTTCTTTCTAAACTCCTGTCTAAATGATCTTTGACCGGTTCAGACGGAAGTATTTCCATATCTCCAGGATTCGATATTCTTTCGTCGGTTCTCTTATCCATTTTCTTCATCAATTCTCGCATTTGTTTCTCAACTTCTTCCATTATCTTTCTTGAGTTTTGCTGTTCTTGTTCTCGAAACTTCTCTTCCCATAACTTACGTTCTGCTCTTTCTCGCATGAGTTGCTCGAGTATTTCTTGTTCCGGAAGTGCCGCTTTTGTTCTTTCTACATTAACGGCATTCGTCAATTTGTCAACGGCTCTTTGCATTGATTCCAGGATGGCTAAAGTGGCCACATCCTGGATATTTCCGTTCGTTACCCTTTCTGTTTCCTTCTTCAATTTTGTTTCAATATCAATTTTCGCTTCAATTTTCGGTATTGTAGGCATATATCTTGAATTATAAAATGATACCACATTCGTTTCTGGAGATAAACTAATTTTCTCGAAGAATAACACTGAATCAGAGGACATTTGTATCCCATGATCCGCATAATCATATATTTCTGCGTCAATAGTTTGATATTTGTCCCTATCATTGGGTACATTCGCGAATTTCTTTGCTACTTGTTCGATGGTTGCTTCCATATTTGCCATTCATTCGGCGTGATCTTCTTTAGTCAATTCCGTTTGCGATAATGTTACTTTCGGTCATTGTCCCGGCTGTTTCTGCACAGCTAATTTTGGTTTCGCTAATTTCTTCATAATTTACCTTTGTAGCTGTACAATTCACCAATGTCCTATTGCGTGCTCATATGCCCTCGGCTGCCTACCGGCAGTTCTTGAGAGATCCAATCTGGTACGGCCCCTGATGCTAACCGGGTACTAATTACTATCCTACTGCAGTTAGCTGAGACTTGATGTACGAAGATAATTATTTTGAGCAAACGAAAAGTGTAGTAGAATACAACAGTGAAAGTAAATGGGAAACAAATATGCAAAGTGCCAAAATACGTGAACACAAACGCCGGACTCCTCCCTGCTTCGCAGATCCTTCGGTTCGTCCCTGTGCACAGAGCCACAGGGACTTCAGGATATCTTAATCCGCAGCCTAAGCTGAATGTTGTAGTGTGTTTTCCGCCGATTTTTTATTGTTTTGTCAAAACGCGTCACAGGCCCGCAGGTGGCAAGTGGAGAGAGCAACGCGGACCACCAGTGGCCATCTTACTGTAGCGCACGCCGGTACGCGTGCGCTGGTCTCTTTCTTCGCTTATTCGTTACGTATATTTTACGTGTGTTTTTATTTTCTCTACTAGTTGTGTGCCCCGCCGGCCACCACTAGTACGTATTAGCTGCCTCCCACCACGCCTTTTCGTCTTTGCTCGCCCGTGCGTGGGAGTAGATTTATCATTGTTATTTTTATTCTTCGCCTCGCCCGTCGCGTTTTGTCACGTAAGTTTTCGTACGTTTATTGTATAGTAATAAATAGGTAGGAAAGCCCTTTCATTTTTAGTTAGTGAGAAAGTAGGGAGACAATTAAAGAAACTAGGTTTTCTTTAATTGTTGGGGATAATTATTGTCGGGGTTTAAGTACTAGTAATTAGGTAATCGGGTAAACGTGGGCGTGGGACGCACGTACATTAAGGACGCAACCTCGGAATCCCAATCCTGCTCACGCCGCATCATTCCCGCCCCGACACAAACCAAGATACAACACTGGTGACCGTTTGGACTGTACGTTGCCGCTCCCCGCTGTTGCGTTGCATCTGAAAACTCCAAAGACTTCAAAATTCGACCCCGCCGTAGCTGCGCCAAAGGGTACAAACGAGGTTATTATACCTTGAGAAAAAAGATGCCAACGGTAAGCCACACACCGCCGGACTTCACTCGATTTCTGTCGCGCTCCAGTTCTCCGAACGCCGCCACAGCCGCACGCCGCGCCTTAAGTTTTGACTAGATGATGTTGCCGCGACCGTCAAATATTACGCAATCGACAGCGGTACCCACCGTAAGCCTCCCGCCCCATAACCCGCCCTTGTCTAATTTCAGCACTCCCGCGCTGGACGGGACGGCACAGCCGCAAGCACCGCTCATTCCCGCAACTGCGGCGACGAATATTTCCCAAACTCCGCGGCTTGTAAACCAAAACCTTCATGCCGCCGCCGAAAATCGCCCCAACGCGCCGCCCCCATCGCAAATGCCGCCACCGCCCGCGCCGGCTCGAAGTAATGATGACCAAATTGTCGCCAGAACCGACTCTTCCGAATCCTTTGTCAATATTGAACCACCGCGAGCCCCAGCCGCCACCCGTGCTTCAGTAAACGATCACCGCAGCAGTCTCGCTATCGCAAACGCCAACGAAGTCCAAAATTTTCGAATTGAAGCACGTGACGCGCTGGAACAACTCAACACCGCCGCCGCGCGTATAACCAACAATGTCCCCACAGTACAAACCATCGATCAAATTATCGGCTCCGTCTCCGATCAATTCCAAGCCCAGCAATTACGCGTTCAACGCGAAATTCAAGAACAAACAAAAGCCACTAACGCGCGTTTCGCCGCGCTCGCCGAACAAATGCAACAATTGATTTCCACAACCGCCGCCGCAACGCACGCGCGTAATCCGCCTACACCAAGACCGCCGCCGGTGTCCTCACGGTTTCACGGCGAGGAAACAAGAGATATTTATATCCCTAACGAAACTCTCCGTGAAACTGAACCGGCTCCAGTCTTTGGCAGGCTACCAAACCAAGTAAAACCAAAAGCACCGTCAACGGATACCCTATATAATAACGAATTCGCCCGCAATACGCGCGCCGATGAAGATTTACACCGTTCCGCGCTTCAAAGACGCCCACCGCCCGCGGCAAACCAATTTGGCTTCTCAGATTATCCACCCGAGGATTATTATGAGCACCCGCATCCTCGGTACGACATGCCGCGCACGTCTCATCGTGAGGAAGATAGCCGCATCAAAACAATCGTTGACAATATGCACCCGCTGATCATCGACGGCGCCGCAACAAATAAACGCCTGTTACGCTTCTTCATACGACTGGAAAATGAGTTCGGCTACGACGCCTCCAACCACGTAAAGATGAGTGCCCTTCGCCGACTTACCCGCGATACGCCGAGCGATATGATCCAAGATATGACGCGGTATGAAGACGCCAAACATTTGCTCATGTTCCAGTTGGCGCCCGATTGCAATCCAATGACTCTTAAACGCGAACTTGCGTCAATCACGCCAGAAGCCGGAGAGGAACCCGCCGCATTCCTGAGTAAGGTAATGACTTATGTACAACTATTGTATCAGCATGAAGATCAAACTTTCCGGCATAAACAAGTAATTGATACCTTTTTGACCAAAATGCCTGTTTTCTATCAACTCACAATTGGCGAACAAGCAAAGGGTTTTACAAATGTTCAACAACTGGCCGACGCCGTAGCCAAAGCCCGTAGTGTCCTCAACGCAACTAAAGCCGAAATCGGAACCGCGGAACGACCCATTCTGGTAAATCAAGCCGAGCAAGATGCGCCACCACCGAAGTCACCGCAACCATTTGACCGCCGTTTCGAACGCCGCCGCAGCATGGACCGTCCTCAAAATCGCTACCGCGAGCGCTCTCCCTCAATGGACCGCAGGACGCAAAACCCGGCGATGCAACCCACTAAATTCGTCTCTTTCCAACCACAAGCAATTGAGCCACTGCCGCCGCAACCGCCGCGCACGGAGATGCTTTTGGAACAATTGATTCAAGGATACAACCGCGACTATGAAGAACGAAAATCTCGACAACGCCCTGAAGAAACGATATCCAGCAATAGGCAACAAAGCCCGCGCCATCCATCTCAGAACAGAGAGCCGTCCGCAAACCGCTTCGACCGATCCACCAGCAGAGACCGCGCACGCACGACGCAACCTGCAGGTCTGTGGTGCGACGCTCACAAATCCCGCACCCACAACACTGAAGATTGCGTCTGGCTCAAACGGCAAAACGCTCAACAATCAGCCCGACTTGAACCAAATCGCCCAAACTACGCCGCCCAACCACGGCAAGTAGATTTCCGAAACAATTCAAACGACGTCCGCGGACAACGGGATTGGCGACCCCGCCGCGGAGGACCGCCCCAACGAGGAGCGAACTACGCCCGCGGCGCGCGAAACCATTTCTATGAAGGTAACTCTATACAACGCCCAAATGATTTTGTTCAGAATACCTACGCCGTCTACCCGAACCATCAATTTCCGGCGCCGTGGGAACAACATATTCATTACAACGCGGTACCGGCCCCATACGTCACAACGCCGACGGATTCATCGCGCGCTAGTTCTCAATCTTCAGAATTGCAAATCACCCTACCCGCCCTTCCGGCACCAAACACGGCGCCAGTACCTGCGCTCGAAACACGCGTTAACAATCATTCAACGTCCGCGGCCAATATGGTTGTTCCATCCAAAGAAATCGCTTCCGCCGCGCCGATTGTCAGCCCCGGCATCGTCCGTTGGAACGCAACAGGCCGCGCCTTTCAAGATCCCTGTCATATTCGTTCGTCCGTTTGTCAAATTGATAATCTCACGCCATCTTCCAAATCGTTTGTTCGCAAGTACGCTTCTACGAGAGCCTTTCAAATCCCCATCAAAATTGGAGCCGTCAAAGCACACGCGCTCATCGATACAGGTGCCCAATGTTCCGTCCTCTCATCAGGTTTGGTCAAACGCGCTTTCGACAAGCAATCGCTTCAGCTCCCGGTTTGTGGAAAAATTAAAGTAGCCGACGGCGCCGTAGTCAACGCTCACGGCCCGGTAGTTGTCACGATGGAATCCGCCTTCGGGGAGCACATGATCAAATGCGTAATCCTTGACGACGACGGAAACAATCAATTCATCATTGGAACCGACTTCCTCGCGCATCCCGATATCCACGCCATTTTAAATTTCAAAGACAATTACATCGAAATTCAAGACATTAAACTGCCGCTCAAGGTAATCGCCTCGATCCGCCCGCAAACGGAATTATTTCTCAACGCCGCTAACGATAACGTTTTAGAAGAAATACCAGAGGACGAACGGGTAAGCTGTTATGATGATAAATCTGATATTTTTAGTCAACCCGAAGAAATCGAAGTTGAACAACCGATACGGCACGCTCAACCTAGTCCACACCAACCGCCCCCTCGGCGGCTGGAGGTTACTGAGCTCGCCGAACCGATTTTTCTCGTCCCCCAAGTTTCCGTTTCGATCTCGCCGCACTGCCAACAATGGGTCAAAAGTAGCGTTTTTCCCACAACATCGGCGACAGTGCCCGATGTGATTGTACAACCACTCGCCACGGATAACGTTGCCGCAGAGCTTCCGGTCGAAACCGCAGTGGTCAACATCACCAACGGCCATTGCCCGCTCCTTTTCATCAACAATACGCCGAACAGTATCAAACTCCGCCCAAATCAACTCATTGCGATGGCAAAGCACACGCTGGAGTATTCCGAAACCCACGCCGATTGTCAGATAGCAACCGCTGCCGCCGACCGCGACTTAACCGACCACGAGCTGGCCGCATTGGACAAATCATTCCCCGGCAACACCGCACAACAAAAGCTGGAATACGCCCTGAACAAAATGACAGAAAAGACGTACGTTTCTACCGCGCAAAAAGCAAGAGCCCTCAGGATGCTCCGACAGCACCGCGATGTTTTCAGCCTCCCCGGCGATAAACCAACCATAACTAGCGAGTTGACCATCAGCATCGACACCGGCACCGCAAAACCAGTTTCCCGCCATTATTACCGCGCCGCAATGGAACAGAGACCGATTGTCCGTCGCCACATTCAAGAAATGCTCGACAACGATTTTATCGAACCATCCCGCTCGCCCTGGGCCGCACCGCTATTTTTGGTAAAGAAAAAAGACGGCTCATGGAGACCCGTTGTTGACTACCGCGGCATCAACGATGTTACGCCGAGCGACAAATTCCCAATCCCGCGCATTGACGACTACCTGGACACAATGGGACACGCAAAATTCTTCACCACGCTCGACCTCAAAGCTGGGTATTGGCAAGTACCCCTTGACGTCGACTCCCGCGATAAAACAACCTTCATTTGTCAAGAAGGTTTGTTTCGATTCAAAGTTTTGCCCTTCGGCTTGAAAAACGCGCCCGCCGAGTTTCAACGCTTAATGGAACGAATTCTCCGCCCGTATATCTGGAAAATCTGCCTCGTCTACATCGACGATATCATCATTTTCTCGAACTCGTTTGAAGAGCATTTGGAACACCTTCAAATCGTTTTTGACGCCCTCCGCGCCGCCAACCTTATGCTTCGACCAGACAAATGCGAGTTCCTGCCGCCGCAAGTCAAATTCCTGGGACATCTTCTTAGCGCCCGCGGAATCGCCGCCGATCCCGAGAAAGTCAAAGCGATCGCCGAATACGAATTCCCGAAGACTAAAAAAGGTATGCAGAGTTTTTTAGGCCTAGTTCAATGGTGCAAACGATTCATCCCGAATTTGGCGACCTTGTCCAGTCCTTTGTACGGACTCTTACGCAAAGACGCCCAATATTTCGCCACGGATGAACACCACGCCGCATTCAAAGGCATCAAGACAGCCCTTACGTCTTCGCCATTTCTCCGCTACCTCGTCTACGACGGCAAAGCTCAATTCGTTATTCAAACCGACGCTAGTACGACCGCCATCGGAGCTATTTTGTATCAAGAAAACGAAAAAGATCAATGGGTCATCGCCTACAATAGTCGCGTACTCACCGATGCCGAAACCCGCTACAGTACAACTGAGCGTGAATGCCTCGCCATTGTATACGGCTTCCGGATGTATCGCCACTATGTGTACGGCCAGAAAGTTATCGTCCGCACCGATCACAAACCGCTCGAATGGCTCAAAGACGAGAAACACCGCAATTCACGACTTCAGCACTTCGCGATCAGCCTACAAGATTACGATTACAAAGTGGAATATGTTAAAGGTAAGGATAACGCTTGCGCCGATTTTCTGTCTAGGAAAGATGACCGCGACAAATGCCCGATCCAGAACGCAGAAAACTTGACCGCAAAGATCTTCCGTGAAAATTTTCACCCTGCTGGTGCAACTACGGAAGCCGACCTAACGGTACCGGAAATACGCCCAGCAGTGGCTTCACTATCCACGGAGGTCGACGCCGAAATCAACGCCATCACCCGTGCAATGACGAGAAAGACCATCAGTTCACCCACACTCTCTAATTCAATGCCTAAAGACGCCGATCACGAACCGCCACCAACCGAGGTCATTACGATCGCCGCTCACGAAGAAGTTTTGAAAGCGCAAGCCGCGGACCCGGCCATAACAAAAATCATCGCCTCTCTCAAAACGGATAACGCCGCCAAACACCCGCCGATTTTCTTTCTCGAAGATCAACTCTTATACTGGCAAATCAAAGATGTCAAGCAATTAGTCGTACCCGCCTCCATGGTCGACCAAACTCTTCACCAATTCCACGGCACCAAACTTTTGAATCATCAAGGGACAAATCGGACGCTAGCAGCCATTAAAGCTCACTTTTGGTGGCCCCGCATGGAAGAGGACGTTCGGGATTGGATCAAAACCTGTAAAATTTGTCAACTAACAACGCCGCGCACGTCACCGCCTCCGCCCTTGTTGCCAATTCAACCCAAACACCCATTCGAAATCGTGGCAACCGACATCGTCAACATTTCGCCAGTAGGTGAGAAGCGTCCCTACATTATTGTTTTTCAGGATTACTTTACAAAATTCGTGTCCGCGCATCCGATACCAGATCAAAAAGCCTCAACAATAGTGGAATGTTTTATCAACAACGTCGTCCTCACGCACGGTAGCCCACTTGTACTCCTTTCCGATCAAGGTGGATGCTTTACGTCGAAACTCATGCAAGATATCTGTGAACTTCTCAAAATTCGAAAAGTCAAAACAACGGCGTACCACCCCCAGTGCAACGGAATGGTCGAACGTTTCAATCAAACATTGATCGCCCAACTCAAAAAGTATACCGCCGACGATCCAGACAACTGGGAGCGCTACCTGCCATACGCCGTGTTCGCTTACAACGCTACGCCGCATACAGCCACACGCCATTCGCCGTTCAGTTTATTACGAGGATATGAACCGCGCATCACCTTCGACTATGACTGCGCCCGCCGCCTCACCTTGCCGTTGAATTACGACGCTTATCAACACATTCTAACGCAAGCCCAACTCAAGATGCACGAAAAGATCAAAACTAACCTCGATGCCGCAGCCGCCGCCAGCAAAGAATATTTTGACCGCAAAGCTCGAAGACGCGACTTCGCCGTCAACGACTTAGTTCTTTTGACAAACACGCGAAAAGCCAACAAGATTCAACCCGACTTCATCGGGCCTTTCCTCATTACGGACGCCTCCCGCGCAGCCGAAAACGTTGTTACCATCGACTCTCTTGACGCGCCCGGCCGCCCGCAGACAGTCTCCATCACACGTCTAAAACCGTTCGTCCCACGACCGGCAAAAAATGCATTTGACAACGAGGAAGGTGGACCCCGCACGCCCCACACTTCTCGCCCGCAATAGTTCGCTTTGAAATTTTTCTTTTGTGATACGGCGCTCATCACGCCGCGTTGTAAATAATCTTTACGTTTGTTTAATTTAGATCATGGCGACCTCGATAACGAGCAAGGATGCACGGCAGTTTCAACACGCTTCCACTCAATCCGTCGTTTTTGCCTTCAGCCGACTTTACAATGTCACTTTACATCCTGCCCCGGTCCCCATACTTTCGCAATAGGAGGGGGTTTCTTCTTTAATGTTAGGTTCTGTTTGGCGCGAGGCCATTCGGTTTAATTCCGCCCGACCCTGGCCGTTATCACTCTCATAAGACTAATTGGGAAAGGTTGACTTTACTCTCCATTAACATAGTGGTGTTTGTGTTGCTTTTCGTAATGATAGTGTTTGCATTTTCCTACTTTACACTTTCTTCACCTTTCAGCGGCTCATTCTCTTATTATTTCATTTCCATCTTTCGCTTCCATCAGCAATAGTCACATTTTCAAGCCGCTCTCAAAAATTTTATTTTCTCAAAATGACGACGCCGTCGACCGCATCATCCTCCACGGCCGACGACCCTCCGCCGTATCGCGAATCGATAAACGTCAACGAACGTTACGTCCACTGGGCCGAACAGCAGCCCCACCAGAACGATTTAAGTTTCGCCTGCGACGGTATTTTCTCATTTTATGCTTTTGCTGCTTATACTTGCATGCTTTTGCTTGGGACCCCATGAGTATCTCCCCCTCTGTAGTCTTGGGTCAGAGTTCCATGGTCAGCCGCCGCGATCCCGTCATCGTCAAGTTGTGGCCTTCTCAGCCCACAACCGGCCGCTGCCTTGATTTCCGCATACCACAACTCTCGTTATCTCGCTATCGTAGCCCGATCCAGTTGTCCAAGTGCGCCCATCAAGGTGACATCGCCGCCCAAGCCAACGCCGCCTCAAAGCATGTGTACTTCTAACGAATTGACAACACCACACCGCTTCCCTCTTCGTTCATGTTTACATCATCCTTCAAACCCCATGTCGTTCATTCGACGTGGTGTCCCATGTGTCATTGATGAGTATCGCATTCGCTCTTGTTTAGAAAACAACGTCAAACGCCTAACTCGCTTCGCCGATTTGGAGTCGTGGTACATTTCCATGTACGCGCGACCCCCGAACGTCTTGCCGCCACCGATTTTCCTTTCACCCGGAAGTTTGGGGCAGGCCTTGGCCGCCCAACCCACACCAAACTTCCGTGGATACATGCTGGTCGGCTTCGACACCGAATCCATCTCAGCCGCCGACTTCAAACAATTTCAATGCACCGTTCAAATGCCAGCCGACCCCACGGCATCTAGTTACCCCCGCTACGTTCAACTCGCGTTTCCGAATGGCACGATGTTCGTCTTCGAAACGTTCACCGCCACCCCAGAAGACTGGACCGCGCTTTTCGCCCTAGTCGACAGCGACCACACCATCGTAGTCTCTTTCGATGGAGCCGACGACTGGGCGGGAATCTACGCGCTTCTGGGCACTCAATTTCGAACCGACCGGCAAAAGAAAAACAAAGACCCCGTCGTAAAAGCAATCCACTTCGACGCGTATCGCGTTATTCGCAACATCGACATATCCCCGTCATTGTACGAGTTGGCACGACGAATCGGTTTCCTTCCGGAAAAACGCACGCTCAAAGCCACAGTTTCTGCAATGTGGGCGCTAGACGTGTCAAAGCTCACTTTACGCTTTCCCCACGCTCTCCGCTTTTTCAACAATCCAACAACGTCGTTCCTACAATCCGACGTCCTGGCATACGCGGCTCTCGACGCCTATTATCCGCTGCTATTGTTCTTGGCATTTGGTCGTTACGGCTTCATCCCCGAGGTCTACAACGCGCCCGCGTTGTTTCCCCACGACTCGTTGGACGCCGCCGAAATCGACCATCTAGCCGAGTACGTCATCGCCACCTTTCACAACGTCGCGCTGTCGGATGTCCTACCTCCCGACTACGCCAACCGGATATACCCGACGACATCGCAAGTGGCCTTGCCTGCAATCATGCGAGATGAAGTTCTTTCGGCTTATAAATTTTTTATGTATGATTGCACATCGTCCGACCACGGTCGGTCTTTCTGTTTAGGAACGGTTCCCAACGGCTTCCGGGACGTCAAACCCTTGACGCAAACAACTCACCCGAAGCTTCTCCCCGTTCCGAAAGTGCCGAAAAAGAAGAAAAAGAAACAGAAGGACGAATGGAACAAGTCACCAGACGTCTCCGATGACGAAGACCCGGCTCTAAAACCCCAATCGGTGTTCGATGATCCCAAACGTCTTCAAGCAGCCGTCACGTCGGCCATGAAAAGCAATATCATCCATCGAATCATCGAGCTGCTCAACTTTCCGCTTTCACCAATATACAAGTTGGCCGTCCGCGATCGTATGCCTTACAACGACCCCAACTTGCCGCCGCTCCCTCACGAAGTTGAAGATCTTTGGACCGAACGCGTAGCCGCCGACCAACCCCTACGCGAGCGCACTTATAACGGTACCCATTATCGTTATCACCCTTCAACCATCCTTAACTTTTTACAGGTTGACGGAGAATGGTTCCGGAAGCTAACGTCTTTTATGCTGTTAGCCGCGCTCCTAGCTTCACCATGTTCCGCCGCGGAATACGCCTGGGTCAACGACGTCCTCCTCCGCCACACGCAATCGATGACGCCAGATACACGCGCTGCGTTCTACAAGTGCATGTGGTACCGCAGCGACGGCAACCCCAATTCGCTTCTCACGAATTGGATGAACCGCATCCCGGAACGCGAGCCCAGTTTTTCGGCCGACCCAAGCACGTACATTTGCAATCGCTTTGCGTTACGCCCGATTGTGTTCAACGAAGACTTCCATATGGAAACGTCGGTCGAAGAAATCGAAATTGATGAAAACGACTATACGGCAAACCCACACAGCCGTTTCCATTTCTATTCAACGTTTATCGCGCTCATCGACCATCAAAATCATCTTTCGTTCCCCGCGCCGGTGTATGCGTACCCCATGCCGACTACGGCTTCGGTGCAAACGCTCACCGCCGAGGAACTCCTCGACCGCCCTATCGACGTCGAAGTTGAACCCGCCGACGATGAACTACTTGAAACGCCAATCTTCGATCTCAACATAGCGAAGCTGCCGCCATCAACGGACGTGTCGGCCCTTCCTATGGTACCCGCGCCTTCCGATATTACCGCAACCGCCACACAAATCAACGATTTCCTGAAACTGACGCTCGATGAAATTTCCAACATCGCTCCAGCTCGGATGGACGAGTCCACACCCGTCCAACCCGCGGCGATTGACTCCGAGACTATGACGTCAGAACAAATGTTGACCGACATACCCGAGGAAAGCACGGTGGATCAATCCACGTCTATGGACGTCGCCTCTATGGAACCAGCCGCTGCGACAATCACCACGGCACCCGCCGTGGATCCACGAATATATTTGGCGACGCCGGCCGTTTTGCCGGGACCTCTGCTTATTGCTACTGTTGCTGCAGCCAGGTATAGTGCTCCCGTACGTTTTTCTCAACAAATTATTTCAGCTCCGCAATGGGACGCTCTGGCCGCAGCACTGGCCGCGCATCATTTTCCGCCACCGCCGCCCGGTATGTTATTTCCCGAACATCAGTGGAAAGATTTCCCCGAAGCGTTGAAAGAACAAATACAACAAATTTTGTTGCCGCAACCGACGTTGATCGCTCCGGCCCCGCAAGTAGCTCAAATGGCTCCTGCGATGGCCCAACCCGTCGCGCAACCACCGGCCCCGTTACCGCCGCCAGTATCGCAAACGCAAACGATCTCGCATCCGCCGCAACCGGCGATTCTACCGCCGCTGACGGCGCCTGTGGATGTCCAAACCCCACAGGCATCCCGCAGGTCCGTGCCGGCTTTAGATCGCTATGGTAATCCCATCCGAAGACCCGGCCGGTATGAACATTCAATCAAACGAAAACAACAGCTCCAGGACGAATCGGCGTACCGCAAATCTCACAAGACAAAAACATCGGATGAACCGAGTACACGGCGTACGCCGCCACCCAGCACCTCGCGTGCTGAGCGCGGCCGAACGCCCAGCGAGCGTACCACTCGACGCCGTGAACAACGCGATAAACAAAGAACCCGCGAAGAAGCCGAACGCTCTTCGCACGCCACGTCAACGCCGAAACCCAAGCGCGATTCTTCCAAAACAGCAGCGTCGGCAACGTTACCGCCGCCTGCTCACAAACCCGACAGCCATCGTTCACACCACGAGTCTCATTCTCGTGATGACCGCCACCGTAAAGAAACGAAACAACCTCCAGCAACTGGCAGGGAAAGCCGTCACCACGAACGCCGCGACGACGCGCCGCCGCATCGTACTCAAAGCGAACAAACCCGTAAGGTGCACACGACGGGTTTTTACGAGGAACACTATCGCCACGGTTTCCGCCGTTCACCTACAAAACTAACCGACTATATTAGCCCATTGCACCGAGACGCCGAAATCCAACGCCGCCTGGAAGCTCTAAAGAATCCGCCGAAAGATGAATTTAAAGCTCCACTTCCGCCGCCTCCTATGGACGTGGAGCCCGCAACACCCTCGACTACGCCTACGGTAACGTCGCAGCCGCCTACGGCTCCGACAACCGCCATATCGACCACGGTAACCCACACCACGTCGCTGCCGCCTACGGCCCCGACGTCGGCTCCGGTTACTGCGGTCCAACAGCCGCAAATGATCATCACCACCAAACCGGTTCTTGGAGTTCCGTTGCCACCAAGTTCCGCACCCGCCATCAAGCCCCGGTTGCCTAGCGAGGCTACGCACTTGCCGAATTACACACGATTTTGTACTACCGATCAGCCGCACGCCGTTACGATTGTCACGCCGGGCTATCCGCCACATATTGACCCGGCCATTGAATTCTTCTCACCACGCACGATGCACGAGATGGTGCTGATCAATTTTTTCGGGCGCCTTCGCATTCACATCACCATGCCCGTGCACATACGCGCCACGAACGCTTCACTGGCGTTGTACCAATATTTCCGCGACCACTACCGCCCTTCATACGTAGAACAGCAACCACCGATTTCGCACGCCGTTGCCACCGTGATATTGAAATGGGTCGCCAGTCTCTGGGCTGAGGAGCTCGGCGTCGTTGACGCCGTTCACACCGCCCACTTGACTCTTTTCCTATACGAAGCCCGCGGCCTGGATAACCCTTCATGCCTGCTCCAAGCCTATAACACCGCTGTCGGACTTATCGACAGCTGGATGGCTTATCCGAGCTACGCACCGTTTCCACAGCTGCCCCAAATCGCCGACATTCGAAGAATTTATTTGCAATACCACAGCGAGACGGATCGCCCCGCGCCCCTGCTGCGTCGGCATGACTTTTCTGCCCGGTGGAATCTTTTGCCACCGCGACCGTTGCCGCCAACAGGGACGCCGTCCGACAAACCGTCGTTAATTGCCACTCAGTTGCCAGCACCCGGCGTGAACCCGCTATCGCCGCTTCCACCTCAAACGTCAACCTCATCGTCGCGCCGCCGGGATACCTCTGACTACGGTCGATCTCGTTATTCCCGCAACGTTCGTTTTGATGGTCACGACGACCCGTACGATCCCCACGGCTACCACAACGATCGCTACAGACGAAACGAACACGACCGCCGCGATCCGCAACGAAATCACAGTTCCGCATCCGATACCCGTTATCGCCGCCGCCATTGAACGAGCTTTTGTACAGTAATATCGTTTTTTACGTTTTTTGTGTTTCTTAACCTCATTTTGATCCGGTTGTTTCATTTCTAATCTCGTTTTTGCTTTATACTTTTGTACTAGTTTCCAGCGCACGTGCAGCCGACGCTGCAACCACACAGTAAGTTGACCGCCGGTGGCCCGCTACACGCCCCCACTTGCCCCGTTTTGTCCGTACACTCCGCCGCTGGGCTTATGGTCGCTGCCCCAAAAATCGGCTCAAACTACCCCAACACTCCGCCGGCCCCGCTGTGTGACGCCGAAGAATCTTCGGCAACCCCGGTGACGGCCTGTAGTGGCGGAGCCCTTCCCCTTGCACGTTCTTTTCGGTATTTCCTGACGATCGCTTAGGGCGATCTACTGCAAGGGGGGAGGGGTGTTGTAGTGTGTTTTCCGCCGATTTTTTATTGTTTTGTCAAAACGCGTCACAGGCCCGCAGGTGGCAAGTGGAGAGAGCAATGCAGACCACCAGTGGCCATCTTACTGTAGCGCACGCCAGTACGCGTGCGCTGGTCTCTTTCTTCGCTTATTCGTTACGTATATTTTACGTGTGTTTTTATTTTCTCTACTAGTTGTGTGCCCCGCCGGCCACCACTAGTACGTATTAGCCGCCTCCCACCACGCCTTTTCGTCTTTGCTCGCCCGTGCGTGGGAGTAGATTTATCATTGTTATTTTTATTCTTCGCCTCGCCCGTCGCGTTTTGTCACGTAAGTTTTCGTACGTTTATTGTATAGTAATAAATAGGTAGGAAAGCCCTTTCATTTTTAGTTAGTGAGAAAGTAGGGAGACAATTAAAGAAACTAGGTTTTCTTTAATTGTTGGGGATAATTATTGTCGGGGTTTAAGTACTAGTAATTAGGTAATCGGGTAAACGTGGGCGTGGGACGCACGTACATTAAGGACGCAACCTCGGAATCCCAATCCTGCTCACGCCGCATCATTTCCGCCCCGACACAAACCAAGATACAACATGAAAACTTATCAAAAGACGAAACAAATGAACCTGGCTCCAGAACAACAACTCACTACTTGTCTTGACCAAAATTGAGGGTCGAAAACTCCTCAGGCCGCGTAGACTCTCAAGACTAATCCGCGACGTGGTACCAAAATAGGCAATAGACGAAAGCGGCGCTTGCGAACACGTTCCTCTCCGAGTCACCGTGAATAATCACAGAACGTCCGATTCTCGGGATAGGACGACAATAATATGCAAAACAGGAGACAATTCTCCACCAATAATAAAAACGACGATAATAATAAGAATGAAAAAATACACTGCAACGTGCCTAACATCAACTTGCAAGTTGCATGCAAAACTTTCGCGCCCACCATTATTTGTTTTAGACCAAAAATATGTGTGACACAAACCGTTTTATCGGATTGTTTACCTAATAATAAATGGAAACACTTTAACAACAAAGAGACTTTAGGAAATGAAAATGAGGTAATTAGAGGACCAAAGGTCAGAGGAATTGACCCTCTGACATGTTTACTAGTGGATAGATTCTGTGAAGCAACAAAAACAGGTTACAAATTTTATGGGTGTTACTGGTGCTGCAATAGCTGTCCCATAGGGTCAAGAAACAGAGCAAAAGATGTAAAAGAAGCTGCAACATGGATAACAGAAAGAGAAGCCTACATACAATCCCTAGGCTATACCCTTGAAAAAATATGGGGATGTGATTGGCATTCCCAAAGAGATGCATACATTCAAAAAACCTGTAATATCTTTTGCAAATTCTACAATAAGAAATTCATCATTTACAACCAAATGGAAGAAGCCCTTTTGAATGGAACAATGTTTGGGTTTGCCAAAGTTGACATTTCCACACCAGAATGCCTCAAAGAGGAATAGGCCGACTTTCCACCAATAATCAAACATGCAGATATCAGTATTGATGGTATTGGGGAACATATGAAAGAATATGCCGATGCTACTGGTCAACTGAAGAAATCCCACAAAAATTTAATTTACAGTTACTTTGGCAAAGAAATTATGTTTTCAACACCGATGATCTGTTTTCTAGTAAAACAGGGATTAAAATTGCTCAGAATTGAGGAAGCTATTCAATATGATGAAGAACGACCTTCTGAGGGATTTCGAGACAAAGCGACACAACACAGGAGAGAAGGTGATACAAACCCCGATTTAGCAATGTTGGCTGATACGTATTAGTTATTGGGAAATACTGGATATGGCAAAACCATGACCAAGAAAGAGGGCCATATAGAACTTTATTATTATGATACAAAGCAAGTGACTGAAGCCAGCTATAGTCTGTATTTGGAAAGAGCAAAACTCATCAAAGAAAATTGCTATGAAGTTCATACTCCCAAGAACAAAATTCTATTAACTTTAACAATTGTTGTGGACTTATCAGTTTATAACTGGACCAAAATCAAAATGTTGAAATTCTTTTATGATATTTTACAAGTTTATTTTAACAAATCAATGTATCAATGTATAGAGGGAGACATGGACAGTATTCACTTGGCCATATCATCAAATGATCTTTTGGATGCTGTGAAGCCTGAATGCAGAGAAGAATTTATGTGAAACATTTATCCAAAATGGTTCCTGACCTGGAAAGAAGATAAACAGACGCCAGACTTGCTAAAGTTAGAATGGCAAGAGACAGCCATGTGTTACACAGCTATTGGAGAAAATGAAAGCAAACAGAAAATTTCATGTAAAGAAATGATGAAAAGGATCAATAACCTCAAGTTTGATCAATATTTGTCTGTATTGAAAAACAAAGTACCATACAATGGTGATAATATTGGATTCTGTTTATGTAATGATATCAAAGAGTTGAACTTATGTACAGAAGAAACAATGGTTACCTTATTTCTACATAAAACGTAAAGTTTTAGATGATGGAATAACAACCATCCTGTTGGATTTGTGAATAGAATGTTTTTATTTGTTACATTTTTTATAGTTACCTATTTATTTTGTTTCATCATTTATTTATTTTATTTTTTTCTTCTAAAGTGAAGAAGTCATTATTTTTGAATTGATCATTTTTATGTGCTTGTGTTTCTTCTGCCAAGCAGAAGTAAAGGTTCTACAGGGTACTAGGTGCATGGTAAGAAGCCCCTGACAGCCTAGGGTCAGGTAGAAACCAGCAGTATAATGGCCCTACGTGCTTGGTGAGGAAGCCAATGACAGCCTAGTTGGGCACTGTGAATCATACTAAGTATGGTGGGTATATCTTGTAAAAAAATATTTTTGGTGCCACATATGTACCAGTCTCCACGCGGCTGGCGCTGGGACTCACCTAGAAGCTCAGTGATAATGATGTACACAATTTCTGTTGATATATCACATGACTTTTCTACTTTTTGGTGTTGACTCATTATTCTATATAGGCTGGCTATATAAAGCTTTAAGGGACAGCTTCAGCTTTATCAGCTAGGCAATTTACTCAGCCCCCTCTCGGTGTGGTGGGTGGAGGCGGCAGGTGGTGACAGTGCATAATAACTAACAACACAAATAGAAGAAGACATTTTTAGGCTCGAATTAAAATTTTCAGAACCCATGAAACGGTGACTTCAGGACTAAATTTGGGCTTTTGTCCTAAATTTGTCTTGTTGGATACCAATCGATAGATCTCATTGAGCTGATTCCGAAAAGTACCATATATATTATTTTGAGTTTTAAGAGAGATATGGGTGTGCCAAGTTTCGGTAACTTTCTTCCTTCTGCTAAATCAGGGTTTGTATCACCTTCTCTCCTGTGTTGTGTCGCTTTGTCTCGAAATCCCTCAGAAGGTCGTTCTTCATCATATTGAATAGCTTCCTTAATTCTGATCAACTTAAATCCCTGTTTTACTAGAAAACAGATCATCAGTGTTGAAAACATAATTTCTTTGCCAAAGTAACTGCTAATTAAATTTTTGTGGGATTTCTTCGGTTGACCAGTAGCATCGGCATATTCTCTCATATGTTCCCCAATATCATCAATACTGATACCTGCATGTTTGATTATTGGTGGAAAGTCGGCATATTCCTCTTTGAGGCATTCTGGTGTGGAAATGTCAACTTTGGCAAACCCAAACATTGTTCCATTCAGAAGAGTTTCTTCCATTTGGTTGGGTTCATCGAAAAATTTTTAAGGTGATTCTTCTTCTTTTAATTTCATGTCAGCTATGATACTGCATTGATTGATAGATTAGATAGGGTCTGATGCAGACAAAAAAATTAAATTTTTAAGAGTCATTACTAAGAATTAGGAAACTCATTCTTTTCCCGAAGAAACTGCGTTGCATACACGAACTTGTGTCGATTCATCTGCAGGGTTTTTTAGCATGGTGCTAATAGAACCAGAGCCTTGCTAATGGAAATTTTGGATGTTAGCATGCATGCTAATGACTGGAAAGGACACACTTTTGAAAAATGCTCGAGAAGAAAGTTGGAGGTATCACAAAATTGTGGTGAAAAATCAAAAATCACCATTTTCGCAAATAACAACTTTTTCAACATCCTCATTCTCTTTGTCACTTTTGCATAGTAAATGACTGTGGCTCGAATCTGAATTCGCTTCAGCTCCAACTTCTTGGACACTACTTAGGTATTTTTAAAACATGTTTTGATATGTATGCTGCAGTTTAGGAAAATCAGTAATAATGAATAGCTAATATAATTGTACGTATTCTGAAAAAATCAACTGAAGTTGAAGTGCAGTTCCGGATATAATGAGAACTTTTTAACTTTTATCTAAATAGAACATGAATTTAGTGATTCCTAAAAGTATTACTGTCAAACTAACTACTGAATATTTACTTGTCACAGTCTAAACTTCAATTTTATTATAAATCGAGCTTGTTATACTATCGAAAATACTAATGTTTTGTAGTCTTGCCCCGAACCGGGGCAACCCTAGCCCCGGCCCCGGGGCTAGGGTTGCCTTGGTTCGGGGCAAGACTACAAAAAATTAGTGTTTTTGATAGTATAACAAGCTCGATTTATAATAAAATTGAAGTTTAGACTGTGACAAGTAAATATTCAGTAGTTAGTTTGACAGTAATACTTTTAGGAATCACTAAATTCATGTTCTACTTAGAGAAAAGTTTAAAAGTTTTCATTATATCCGGAACTGCACTTCAACTTCAATTGATTTTTTCAGAAAACGTACAATTATATTAGCTATTCATTATTACTGATTTTCCTAAACTTCAGCATACATGTCAAAACATGTTTTAAAATTATCTAAGTAGTGCCCAAGAAGTTAGAGCTGAAGCGAATTCAGATTCGAGCCACAGCCATTCACTACGCAAAAGTGACAAAGAGAATGAGGATGTTGACAAAGTTGTTATTTGTGAAAATTGTGATTTTTGATTTTTCAGCACAATTTTGTGATATCTCCAACTTTCTTCTCGAGCATTTTTCAAAAGTTTCTCCCTTCCAGTCATTAGCATGCATGCTAACATCCAAAAATTTCCATTAGCAAGGCTCTGGTTCCATTAGCACCATGCTAAAAAACCCTACAGATGAATCGCTACAAGTTCGTGCATGCAATGCAGTTTCTTCGGGAAAAGAATGAGTTTCCTAATTCTTAGTAATGACAATTATCTTAAAAATCCAATTTTTTTGTCTGCATCAGACCCTATCTAACCTATCAATCAATGCAGTATCATAGCTGACATGAAATAAAAAGAAGAAGAATCACCTTAACAATTTTTCGATGTGAGACATGAAGTATGGTACCACTAGTGACGTACGAGTATATGTTAATATGTTATATGTCTGCCCCGGCCTCGGCCCCAGCCCCGGCCCCGGCTAAGATTTCTGCCCTTGACAACCCTACTTCTAAATAATGAAAGTGGAAAGCAAGTAGTATTTCAGATTTTCACGATTTCTAATAGACACAATAATGATATAGCCCTGAAAATTTGCGAGCATACTGACCTAAGCTTCAACAATTTTTCGAGGGAAAAATTTTATCGTAAGAGCAGTATGTAAACGATTGTGACGACAGCACTGATTTGTGTCATTTTTCTGTTTGGAAGCATTTTATAAAAAACAGGCTATAATTCCATATATCAGTCCAGTAAGATTAGAATCTCTATGGTTCACTAGCAATTGCTTAACGTGCACTGAAGAAAAAATTAAAGTATCCTCATAAAGTAATAGAGCCAGCGTGTCCCAGACATATACAGAAACACACAGAAAACCAGAAATCTGATTCAATTTCCGGTATGTCTACCATTTCTGGTTTTTTCTTCTTTGATCCGATTTCTCCTTTTAAACAGCTGCATTTTCTTTCATGCGAATAAATATCTTCTGCGTTTATAGGCGGTTTCGGAAGCAATGAATGTACTAATTATCACCATTCGAAATTTATACCTGCATCGCAGGTTAGCTCCTCATGGTCGTATTCATCCCGACAACTCTATCACGTTTCTCGTTTTTATTTCTTTCCTGTAGATTCTATATGGCAGGATGGGCTTTCGGATTGCAGATTTTATTATTTCCCACATAATACCAATTCAAATATTTACAAAATTTCGGCCAAGCAACATTCTAACCTCTAAATTCGCGCCTCCAATCCCATAGAAATGTACCCACCTACCTTCATCCGACATAGATCTGTTGTCATGTCGCTGTAAGCCAGAAATTTTCTCAGGGGGGATTATTCTCGGGGTTTTGAAGCAGACTACCATATTGACTTCGGGGCTCAAGTTAAATATGCCTGTTTTAGGTTCGTTTACACGAAGGGTGCCACTAAACTTTTCACATTTCATGAACTTTTATGAAGATAATTTGCAAAAATAACTCGCAAGGAAGCCATGAAAAATTTGTTTCAAATTTCAATCACAGTACTATAGCTTGTTTTTTATAAATGTTTCCAAATAGAAAAGTTACACAAATCAGTACTGTCATCAAAATCGTTTACGTAGAACTCTTACTGTGAAGTTTTTTGCTCGAAAAATCTCTAAGGGTTAGGACATTATGCTCACAAATTTCCAGTTCAATATGATATATTGTTTATCAACAAAGCATGAAAATCTGAAATACTACTTGCCTTCCACTTTTATTATTTAGAAGTATTTCAAGAAAAACAGACTATAGACTTTGAAGTCGTATGTATTTCTAAACTGAAAATTGATACGAAGAACGAAAAGCACTGCTGTCATAATAAACTTCCTATTTATTGGATTTTCTATAGAACTCATAAGTTCTATGGGAAAGGAGAATTTTATTAGAATGAGTAAATCATTGTGAACTATTTTTACTCTCATTGAATCGTTTTCTAGACTTTAGTGTCGATCGATCAAGGATGCTTCGCTGGCAAAGATGAAGTGTTTACTTTCAATCGTGGACCCCGAGCATTTCGCAATATATCGAATATATTGAACGGAGACTCCATTCTATCACTTTCATCCACAAATTACAATGATTATCAGACAATGTCCTATTCAAAACTAAAAGCTGGATTCACTTTGATCCAAAAGCCACAGTCAGTTTTTTGTTCATCCAACTAGAAGATTCACATTTCTTGCACATCACGTTTGACCATTTGATTTATAAAAGTGGTTATAACGACGTTATGAATTTAACAAGAGCCGAAAACGTTCGTGTTGGGGACCATCTTTACGTTAGATATAGCGATTTACTAAGGAAAACGGCAGTGATCGACATTCATTACAAGCAGGCATTGGGTGTGTATGCACCTCTGACTGAATCACGTAACTTTTTTTTTTCAATGACAAAATTGTTTCATGTTTCCTCCATGTAGAAAATATTTATCTTCAGGAAATTATGTTTCGATATGCTGGTTTTATAACCCTCCATACAGTCATACCATCTCTGAAATCTCCACGTATCGCTTTTTCATTAATCAACTTTCTCGATTTGTCATATTTGTTTGCGCATTGCTCAGAATAAGGAATCGATGACCATAACATACATTCCGGATGTAATCCAATGGATCAGTATTCAGAACTAATGGCCTGTGTTTTTTCGAATCCACTGAACAATAAGGTTGGAGAGTTTTAACGTTTTTGCAATTTTGTTAATCATGTATTACTGGAGATTCGTGAACATTCTCAGCTACTCTGCTCGGACAGTCTCTTCTGATTGCTCATCGTTTCAGTGAAAGCTAAGCTAAGTCCAGGTAACTTAGCTGTTATTGTCCACATTCTTTAATCAAATGAACCAACCGAGCGAAGGGAAAGATACTTTCTCATATATATAAAATTTTGCAACAATTCGATACTCAAGAAATTTTTAAGGTTACATCAATAAGATCACAAAGTCCCATGGCAATTGGTTCAGGAGGAAATTTTTGAATGAAATTCTTGTTTTTCTAGTTTTCATTGTAGTTTAGACTTCGGTGTATATCCATCTATAGTGGTCTAACAACAAGGAAAACATTACCTTCCTACTTTTCCCAGAAACACTAACGCAGTCAATAAAATCGTAAAATCGTTTAAAAATCTCTTTATTTGATTATTCAACTAATGGGTTTATGGAAAATTTGGAAAACGTGGAAAATGGTCATAAACAAAAAAAAATTTCCTTAAATTTGTGCACAAGTAAAACATTAATGTGTAATTAAAATTCCACAGCAAATTGATGGATCTTTTACTGACATGAATGTTTTAAATTCTGTTCTTGTGAGTGTTAAAACCGTTATTTTTTAACTTGGTAGAACGTCAAATTACAAAACTTCCGCGAAGCTCATTTTCATCCAGGAATTCTGTAACGCTTAGTTCAGTAAAATCAAAAACCCTGGGTAGAAAATACACAAATAAAATATGCAAAACGTTGTCGTTTTATTGTTCAAACGCATTCCTAGAAGAATATCTTCTGTGAAGAGAAAATAAATTGACATTGAATATACCTGAAAAATTTAGGTTTAGCTAGTCCTTTCACAATAATATATGAGAAAAACGTCACTGGCAGGATGATGAATTTTTTCCATTAGAATGATGAAAGAAAAAAAGGTGGATGTATCAGTTGTCATGATAAACGATTTTTCATCACATGCCGAAATGAGACAATGGAAAGCCTTTTTTCGGAAAGCTCTTTTTCCGCGTCACTATTTCTTATCATCATTCAAAATTCACGGCACCTCGCGAAAAATATCGTCACGCATCAGGAGATGATAATATTTCAGTTTTTTTTTAAATCAAGATGAATTTTTTTGAAGGTTGATTTAGATTAAGCTTTTTTCATACTTATGGGCCAATGCAAAACTGTGAGATCCTATTTAGGTCTGTGAATGCATAATTTTGGTGATTTTGGTAAGCTTCATAAAGTAGCTTACCAAAATCAGGTTCTCACTTTCTATTCGATTGAAATTCCATGTAAATGGAGCAGGGATATGTGGACTCAACTGCCTTATAGATAAGAAATTTCTAGGCAGACTCTAAACCAGCTCGTAATTGGAATTGATTACTCCCGGTACGTTTTTCTACTGTTAGTAACGAAAGTGGGATAAAAAAATTCAAGTTACCAACGCCATTATGGGCTTTCCGAGCTGTTTTCGAATTTGCTTTTTGACACAAACTGCTCTGCAAATGAGTGCATTACAAGCAATAGCTCTTTTGGTTTGTTGTGTACTAACAGTAGGACTTTTGTGAAACATTACTTGTATCTGCCTTTTAAGCGTCTGTCCTGTGTTTTAAAAAGATTATCATATCAAATTTTAAGAAAGCCTCACATAAAAGATATTTGGTTTAATTTGCCAGTCCCTGGCATTTTTTCCTGGTATCTGATTTTTAAGTATTCGAAGAATCATGCCCTCAATTTTTTACTTGGTTAAGAAATCAATGATGAGCTGGTGTTACAACTATTAACGTATAGCAAAATATCGTGCTTTTTATTGAACGTGACTATCATGGTTCTGCCACGAAAATCCTACATTTTATTTTTTTAATTTACAAAATTTCATTTCTGACATGAGCTCACGTGTTCCTCCTCAATTCTCGTGAAAAACACCCATTGATGTACTACTTTGTCGACTTCCGGATCAAGTTGATCTGACACTGAAGCCAACTTTTTAAATCATTGATCTGCTAATTTTTGTACCTCATGATCAACTTGATCTGATCTGGATAAAAAATTTGCGGACGTCAGATCACACTGAAAACAATACCTAGCAACTGCTCTGCATCGAATTTCATCAAAAACAACTCTTAATCTACTAATTTTTTACTTCCGGGTCAACTTGATCTGCTCTGCATCAGATCAACAAACTTCAAGTATCATGCACAAAAAACTCTGAACCATTATAACTCAATCATTTGTTTTATTACAGGAACCGTAACCAAGTCCTCCGGTAAATATATAACACACTACACGGCCAATCTACGGCCAATTCTTTTGTAATGTAAATTAAGTCCATGCAAATTTTTCACTTCCGGTGACTTTTTTCTAAAAATCGAAAAATTTTTAAGAAATTTCGGGTACGCCTCGGAAGCTGAACCTGAAAAAAAATATTGTCTGTTATTTGGCTGGTGTAAAGTAAAGTCACATTACACCATCATAATTCCGTTAAAGCATGTATATTTATGTGTTTTTTATTGTTCATCTAACAAAAAAAGAATTATGTTCCTGGCCTCATTCTAGCCTGAGATATTCATATGGTCATCAAAACATCATCTTTACACCATATTACAACGAGGAATGATTTTTTGCAAAAATCCCAAAAGGCGTTTTGCATTTAGGTCCTTACCATCACATTGAACACCAAAATCGCTAATCAGTTCTAATAGACGCTACTTAAGAGGGAGTAAAGTTCGACCATTTTTTGGCCACATTTTACACTACAGTATACGCTACAGTACCCCGATCGTGCTATATTATACACTATTGTACAGAGGAGACTTATAGAGTATAGAGGATTCATCGCTTTGTATAGAGGAGACATCGCTTTCAAAAAGCAGTAGTGTAAACTTTTCCTAAGGCGTCAATGATAAAATCGAAAAGCAACTGAATTCCTTTCATTTCAGCAATAATTCGTCCGAATGATTTTACATTGCCATTCCAAAACTTCCTCTGACATGAATTTTTATTCGGACAACTGGGAAGGCAGGTGTTCAGAAGTTCTTGCAGTTTTTTACCGGAAAAATTATTTCATAACGTGATGGAAATTTTTTCTTCATAGAGTAAGGTTTTTATTTACGATAACTATATGCTTAATTATTCTCATTAAATCTTTAGCTGATTTTAAGAATAGTTTTTGACATTTAAAAATTATTGCAAATTTATGACAAAATGCGGATGATTTGACTTTTAAAAATAATTTTGTGGAAGTTTTTATTGCACAAAACATTCACCGGTTCTGCATGCCTTGGTTTCCCACCAACTTTCGCGGACCACCCTATAGCCCGTCCACTTTTCTTTGCTTTGCACTAAACCGCAAAATTGTACAGCATACCGTTCAACTGACTACAACAAAATTCGGAGCCATACAAAAAAATAATTTTTTCAGTTTACACTGTGATGTAAATATAGTGTGTAAGTGCTGTAAACAGAGTAGGCACTGTTCGATAGTGTATCCAAGTGCCTATCCTGTATAAAAAATCGTTGTGCGTCGGTATCCCGAATGTATCGGTATCCTGAATGTATCAGTATACCAAATGTATCATTTTATCGAATAATGCATTAATTCTTAGTGTCCCCAACACACGCAAATTTATCTTTTATTTCATCACATTGACTGATTCTCGTAATACCGAATACACATTTTTTGTCTATGTTGTCCACTCTCATTTCGCCTGAAAATTTCTGTTGGGTTTAGGCTAAGGCTTAGGCTTATGCGTCGGCTTAGGCTTAGGCTTCGGCTTCGGCTTCGGCTTCGGCTTCGGCTTCGGCTTCGGCTTCGGCTTCGGCTTCGGCTTCGGCTTCGGCTTCGGCTTCGGCTTCGGCTTC
This sequence comes from Romanomermis culicivorax, assembly GCA_963922205.1. Classification (NCBI taxonomy): domain Eukaryota; kingdom Metazoa; phylum Nematoda; class Enoplea; order Mermithida; family Mermithidae; genus Romanomermis; species Romanomermis culicivorax. The sequence continues at coordinate 542,855 of CAWUHX010000070.1, read as the reverse complement.
GGCTTCGGCTTCGGCTTCAGCTTCAGCGATACATTTTTGAGGAATCGCCCACCTATCGAACTTTTTTCTACAAATGTGGCACATGTACTGCCTGTTTTCAACTCTTTCTGAAAAAATATCATTTGGAGAAAAAGACCATATAGGTTTATTACATTCTGCGGTCAATTCGAATTCCCAATTTTCCCGAAAGATTAAAAATGGTACTGGTTACTCCATTTATCAAAGCAGTAAAATTAGGATCTCTATGGTTCACTACTGTTAGTAAAAAACAAGCCAAATGAGATTTAATGTGCACTCAAAAAAAGTTGAAAAAAATATCCTCATGGAGGAAGAGAATTATAGAGCTAGAGATTCCCAGGAACATACAGAAAACCAGAAATCTGATTCGATTTCCGTTGTGCCTACCATATCTGGTTTTTCTTCTGTTAATCTCATTCGTCGTTTTAGACAGCTGGATTTTCTTTCTTAATAATAAAAATATCCTCTGCGTTTATAGGCGGTTCTGGAAGCAATGAATGTACTTATTAGCACCATATATTTTTTGAAATTTATAGTTCCATCGCAGGTTAGCTGCTTTTATCGTTGTATTCATTCCTATAACTATATCATGTTTCTCATTCCTACTTGTTTTCTGTAAATTCTAAATGGCAGGACGGGCTTTCAGACTGCAGGTTTTATTATTTTTCACACATTATCAATTTGAATATTTGCAAAATTTCGACAAAGCAACATTATTTCCTCTCCGTACGCGTCTCAAATCCTTCAAAAATGTATTCAACTACTTTCATTCGACTTAGACCTGCTGTCTTGTCGCTGTAAGCCATGCACGTACTCGGGCGGATTATCCTGGAGGTATTGAAGCAGACTGCCATATTGATCCCGGGGCTCAGGTTGTATATGCCTATTTTATGTTCGTTTTCATCAAGCTTACCACTAATTTTTTCACATTTCATGAACTTTTATGAAAATATTTCGCAAAAGTAACTCGCGAAGGAAGCCATCAAATTTTTTTTAATTTCAATCATATAGTACCTAGACTTTGAAGTCGTATGTATTTCTGACCTGAAAATTGATACGATGAACGAAAAGCATTGCTGCATAATAAACTTCCTATTCATTAGAATTTCTGTAGAACTCATGACTTCTATGGGAAAGGTGAATTTTATTAGAATGAGTAAATCATTGTGAACTATTTTTACTCTCATTGAATCGTTTTTGAGACGACAGTAGTATTCATCCCTGGAGGATGCTTCGCTGGCAAAGACGAAGTGTTTACGTTCTATCGTGGACCCCGAGAATTTCGCAATATATCGAATATATTGAACGGAGACTCCATTCTATCACTTTCATCGACAAATTATAATGAAAATCAGACAATTTTCTATTCAAAACTGAAAAGCTGGATTCATTTTGACCCAAAAGCTACTGTCAATTTTTTGCTCTTCAAACTAGAAGGTTTTTATTTCTTGCACATCACGCCTGACCACTTGATTTATAAAAGTGGTTATAACGACGTTATGAATTTGACAAGAGCTGCGAACGTTCGTGTCGGGGACCATCTTTACGTCAGATATGGCGATTCGGTACAGAAAAAGAAAGTGGTCAAAATTCAACAGAAGCAAGCGATAGGTGCCTATGCACCTCTCACTGAATCACGTAATTTATTCGTCAATGATATACTCGTATCATGTTTCACTCATGTAGAAAATGTTTATCTTCAAGAAATTATGTTTCGATATGCTGGTTTTATAACATCTTTCCTCCATACAGTCATGCCATCGCTGAAATCTCCAGATATCGCTTTTTCATTGATCAACTTTCTCGATTTGTCGTATTTGTTTGCGCATTGCTCAGAATAAAGAGTCGATGATCATGACATACATTTCGGATGTAATCCAATCTATCAGTATTTAGAATTAATAGTCTGTGTCCTTTTGAATCCACTGATTAATAAGGTTGTAGAGCTTTGACGTTTTCGCAAATTTTGTACTATGAGTCGTGCATTGCTGGACATTTCTGAACATTCCCAGCTACCCTGCTGAGACAGTTTTCTCATTGCTCAGCATTTCAGTAAATGCTAAGCTGAGTCTGGGGAATTTAGCTGTATGTTCACACCCTCTAACCAAATCAACCAACCGAGCAAGTGGAAAAGTACTTTGTCATACACATATAGTTCTGAAACAATTCGGTACCCGAGAAGTTTTTAAGTTTAGATCAGTAAGATCACAGAGTCCCATGACATTTGGTTCAACAAGAAATTTTTTAATGAAACTTTTGTTTTCCTAGTTTTTATTCTAGTTTAGGCTTCGGTATATATTCATCTTGGTTTAGCAAGTAAAATATTACCTTCGTACTCTTCCTATAAACACTCACGCCAGGCAACAAAATCGTTGAGTTCAGCTCTTCATTGATAATTCAACTAACGGGTTCGTGGAAAACTTCAATAAACATGTAAAATGGTTATAAAAATCGGAACAGTTTTTCTTAAATTTGTGCAGCATGTAAAACTTTAGAGTGTGATTAAAATTCCACACGGAATTCGTGGATTTTTTACTGAGATGAATCTTTTGAATTCTGTTCTCCTGAATATTAAAACTGTTGATTTTTAAATTCTTCGAATGTTCGAAAATTTCTCCGGAGCTCATTTTCATTCAAAAAATCCTGTAACGGTTAGTTCTGCAAAATGAAAAATCCCGGGTGGAAAATATCCGAATAAAATATGTGTGAGGTTCCAATTTTATTGTTTTATTCCATGAAGAAAAGATTATGGATTTCTCATTCATAAACTCATGGGGAAGCATCATCATTTTGGAAGAGAAAATAAATTGACTATGAATATATGTGAAAAACTTGGCTTCAGCTAGTCCTTCCCGGATGATGTATGGGATAAATGTCAGTGGCACGATGATGAACTTCTTCCACTAAAATAATGAGAGAAAAAAGATGAATATATCAATTTTAATGATAAACGATTTTTAATCACACGCCGAAATTAGACAATGGAAAGCCTTTTCTCGGAAAGTTTTTTTTACATTTGTTACAATTTCTTATCATCAATTCAAACTTCAAGCCAACTCGCGAAAAATTTTTTCACGCATCATGAGATGATAATAATTCAGTTTTTATAAAATAAAGGTAACATTTTTTGAAAGTTGACTATTAGATTTAGCTTTTTTTGTAATTGAGGGCCATTACAAAATTGTGACATCCTATTCAGGTCCGTCAATGCATATATTTTGGTGATTTTGGTAAGCTTCATAAAATAACTTACCAAAATCAGGTTTTCATTTTCAATTCAATTGAAATTCTAAGTAAACGAAGAAGGGATACGTGAACACAACAGCCCTATAGACAAGGAATTCCTAGGCAGACTCTAAACCAGTTCGTAATGAAATTGACCACTCCCTGTTTGATTTACTATTGTTAGTGCACAACGAACCAAAAGAGCAATTGTTTGTAATGCACCCATTCACAAATGCAGTTTGTGGCAAAGGGAATTTCGAAAACAGCTCGGAAAGCCCGTGATGGCATTGGTGACTTGAATTTTTTATCCCACTTTCGTTGTCATCTCTATGAGTTATTGTTGTCACATTAAACGAAGTGGAGCCATGTCACATTAAACAGAGGTGGTGATCAGTCACATTGACGGGGAAAACCCGTACCATATCCCATAGGTAATATGGTCATGACACTGTAGGTGACATGCTGTGACCCCGTGGGGTGGCTCCGTTAATATTCTTCATTTCGGGAACCCAACCCAGCTGGTACTACCACAGGTAAACCTATGGTGTACCTCAGCCTTGTCCTAGGGTTAATGCTGTAGAATAATGGACAACGCGGCTGGGTCGGGGGTGCCAATATCTAGTCCTCATTCACCGGAATGGGGGACGGTGCCATTCGAAGAATGGCGTACTGTAGAGGACCCGATTGTTAACCTAAATTCCCTTATTGGCCCTGACCTTAAGGGTCTGAGGGCTTTCTTAACTGAGGGTACTTCCGGGGGAAAACTAGCTTAGGGGAGACTCCCACAGATATACCCTCAACACTAATAACCCCTGAGAAGATATACGACACCTCTTCTCAAATTACTCGGTGCTGGGCGACGGGTCCGGGGTCAAGTTGGGGTCCTACGGACGGCAATGTACGGGAACGGGAATCCGAGCAATTTGGCGTGGGGTTCGGCGGCTGCTGATCGGCAGGCGGCGGTAACGAACGTTTCCTCGGCGAGGGCGACAGGGTTCTACAATTAAGGACAAGGGGGACAGGCTCCTACGGTCGGGTTACTGTAGGGTAACGAGTATGTGTAGGCCGGGGCGCAAATATGCTAATTTATTCGACGTACGGCGAAACGCAGTTGACAATAACAAAATCTAATAAAATCGGCGATGGTAAACGCGGACGCAAAGGCTAAAGACGAAAAACCAGTTAGGCCCAATAATGAGTGACAAAAAGACAAAACATGCCCTTTTAAAGGGCTCCATAAACTACAGTATGCCTTGGGCGGAGTTAACACTCCCCCAAGCTAACTCCTGCAGCGGAAATCGTTGCAGAAGATGCCTATGATCACATAGACATTTTCCAGTTCACAACGTTAAGCATTGGGGCAAGTTTTCACTCTCCATGCTTAACATAGGAACGTCACTAGTGAGAATTTCCAACTAGTCGTTTCACGTTGCGAAACGTCACTAGTTTTTACTGATAAGAAGTGCACGTTGTGCTCTAATTACAGCGATGAGCTCGGAGAGCTTATCTCTAACCGAAATTCTTGACTAGCGGGTACATACCGTAGTCTACGTGCGCGATTGAAAATAATAAATCAGAACGGAAATAAAAGTGCGTAAAAGCAACAGAAATAAAGATAAAAAGTACACACATAAATTGCATGTAAAAAGTATAAAAACGAAACACAAAATTGATGTAAATTACTGTAACACAAAACATAACGAAAAACATAATGAAAAATTGTGATGCGAATCACGTGACGTTCGACAAAATCCGTCGGCACGTGACACGGCGGTCCTTCGAAAAAGGGCGTCCTCGTCCTTGTGCGCGTCTGTGAGGGTCAAACGTTCAGGTGATGGTAACGGCGAGCGGTCGATGGTCCAGTGGTTTTTCGGTGTGTTCTGGTTTGTGAAATTTTGTCAATGTTGCGTGGAGTTGTTGACGTCGATTGGAGATGCATGAAGTTGCTGATGTCATTTGATCCCTTCGGTGAAGTTGCCAATTGTCAGTTGATTTGTGAAATCTGAAACGAGACTAAAAGAAAAATTTTAGAGGCAAGATATAGGCTATCGCACAGATGGGCCTGTAATGTGAGGCAATACCCTAGTTTAGATGCATTGATCGCTGCTCATTCTCTTCTTTACACTGCTATTCCAGCATGGAACAGGAGTGGGTTACCTGTGAGGTGCACGGCGGTCCTTCGAAAAAGGACGACCCCGTCCGTAGGTAAAGAAGAGAAGAGCTACCTGATTACAGGTCGGAGACCTCTGCATCAAGATGTGGGTCAATGAGATCTTGTGTAAAATCTCTATTTGTTGACGGGATCAACAAAGGTGCCGTCTCGATGACCTGTGAAGTGGAAGGTATCTCCTCGTCTTCTGTAGGCTGAGCAGGTGACATGTAGCATCTAAGCTGATTGACATGCACAGTATCTTCTTGATCAGACTCAAGTCGAATGGTGACATTGGGATATGCCACATTCGTGACAAAATAGGGGCCATCATAAATAGGCAATAATTTGGGCGTTAGACCACGTTTTCCGGTGGTGCGCAGTTTGAACACCTGATCCCCAACTTTGTATGAGACATCTCGTGCCATATGGTCGTAGGACCTAGCATAAGCCCCCTGTGATCTTTCAATTCTGCTCTGGATCAAAGTCAGGGCATTTGTAAAATGCCGTTTGACCTCCATATCATAAGTAGAAACATCTATAATATGAGCCCGAGGGTTGAATGAGAGCGCTGCATCAACAGGTAGCATGGGTGTACGACCATACATGAGCTCAAAGGGTGAATACCCTGTGGACTCATTCATGCTAATGTTGACAGCGAACACAGAATACGGCAGGTGTTCAGCCCAATCAGTGTGACCTTGGTGGACATACATACGTAACCCTGTAGCTAGCGTTTGATTAGCTCTTTCCACTTCGCCGTTTGTCATGGGATGATAAGCGGTGGAGTGGATTTTCTTAGTTGAACAAATGGCAGTGATTTCAGTCATCAGTTTGGACCTGAAATCAGTACCACGATCAGACTGAAGAATCTGCAGTGCCCCATGTCTGCAGATAATTTGAGTAACAAAAAGTCGAGCTATGGTTTGCACAGTAATGTCCCGAGTAGCGAAAGCTTCGACCCATTTAGTAAAGTAGTCTATAAAGACTACAATAAAACGGTTTCCACTTTCACTAGTGGTCATTGGTCCCATACAGTCGACACGGACTCAATGAAACGGTCCCGTAATGGAAATCGGTTTCAGAGTTGCACGGGTCTTTTGTCTCGCGGGTTCATTCCGTTGGCAAAGATCACACCCTTGACAAAAGGACTTGACGTCCGCACTGAGGGAAGGCCAGTGGTACTGGTGGGCTATAAGCCTCCCGGTACGTTTCGCACCAAAGTGGCCAGCAAGAATGTCGTTATGATGAGCCTCATTAATGGTAGTAACCATTGATCGAGGGACAACAATCTTGTTGGACTCGCCTGTCCACTTCTGAAGGATGTTATCCAACAGGTGATAGCCATTAACATCATTCTGATCACCGTAGGGTTTTAGTGAGCTAAGAATGGAGGCTAATTCCGGATCCTCAAATTGAGTTGCAAGAAGGTCATCGTGCTGCGCATCCTGTGATATCTCTGCATAAGACTCAGACCTGGCCAGGTGCTGCGCACCATTGGTGGTCCTTCGGGATGAATTCGCCAGGTGCTGCGCACCATCGAAGATCATCATAACTTCACCCTCGGGTCTGTATAATGGAATATCGTCAATACTCTCCCCGGCAAGGGAATTAGGATCGGGAAGGCGTGATAATGCATCGGCATTACCATTAGACCGACCTGTTCGGGGCCAAATAGTCAGTTTGAATTCAGCTAATGCGAGGCCCCACCGAGCTATCCGGGATGAAGGGTTCGGTTTCTCCAACACAGCCTTAACAGCAGTGTGGTTGGTCTGAATGACCACCTCATGTTGAAAGAGGTAAGGCCGAAAGTGCTTAACGAAATGGACAACAGCGAGAGTCTCTAACTCTGTAATAGTGTAGTTCTTCTCAGCGGCTGTTAACCCTCTACTGGCGTACGCAACAGGATGGTCATATCCATTTTCGTCTAACTGGCTCAGAACTGCTCCTATCCCTGAAATGCTTGCATCAGTTTGAAGTATGAAGGATTTCATAAAGTCTGGATGGCGCAGGACAGGAGGGTTCAGCAACAGCCTTCAGAGTTCGTCGAACGCCGCTTGCTGAGGCTTTGACCACTGGAAGGTATCTTCCTTCCGCAAGAGCTTTGTCAGCGGCTCGCTGAGCCGAGCGCAACCAGGGATGAAACGCCTATAATAAGACACTAGACCAAGAAAAGACTTGATGTCTTTAGTGTTTTGTGGAATGGGTAAATCCTGAACGGCAGCCAATTTGACTTTATCCGGCTCGAGGCCTTTCTGTGAGATGCGGTACCCGAGATATTCTACCTCAGAGTGCGAAAACTTGCACTTGCTCAGTCTGAGCTTCATTCCACCTTGACGGAGACGCGTAAACACATCCATCAGGTGCTCAAGCATCTGGGTGTGAGAGTTCCCAAACACCAAGATGTCATTGAGATAGGTCAGTGCAGTGCGCCACTGCAGTCCCGTGAGAAGCAGATCCATGAGGCGTTGAAACGTCCCAGGGGCATTGCAAAGACCAAAAGGCAGATAGTTGAACTTGTAAAGTCCAATAGGCGTATTAAATGCCGTTTTCTCTTTGTCTGCCTCGGCAATAGGTATAGACCAATAGGCATTAGCCTGGTCAAGGGTAGTAAAGTATTTCATACCCTTGAGTGTGTCCAGGATATCATCAATCCGTGGGAGAGGATAAACATCCTTTTTCGTAACCTTGTTAAGACCACGAAAATCAACACACATCTGGTGTGATCCATTTTTCTTGTGAACCAGAACGGTGTTAGTAGCCCAGGGAGAAGTGCTAGGCTGAATAATACCTTTTTCCTGGAGCGCCTTGACTTCTTGTATGATGAGATCCTTTTCCTTGGGCGCGGTGCGGTAAGGGAAACGGCGTACTGGTCGAGCGTCACCCGTGCTGATCTCGTGGTGCACGAGGTCAGTGGAACCTGTGTCCTTTTCATCAATAGCGTAGAGGTCAGTAAATGCGACCAGCAGATCGAGCAACGCTGCTTTATCCTGTGAGGAGATATCTGAAGATATCACAGCATTGGCTTCAACCCACTTACGGTCAAGTATGGCATCAGACTTGACCGCCGATCCCTGTGAGGAATCAGTATGCATCTGCACATGACCGATGGTCGTGTGCGGGTAGAGAACCACTGAATGTGTACTTGGGTTAACTACCTGTAGGGGTATGCGACCATTGGTCACAGTACTCACAGTACCAGCAAAATATACACTGCGTTGCTGTCCCAAAAGAGGCTTAGGAAAGAAAGCTACCTCGGGTACAGTTGCATATATTGAAGGTACAGGTGCAGTGCATTGCGTTAGCGAGCGAGGCTCAAGGACAATCAACTCCTGCAAGGGTAGTGCCCCACGAGCAGAAGGTGGATTGTGGATGAGGCCTTCACACGGAACTCGAAGTTCCTTGAACTGAAGAAAGGATTTCTCCCAGTTCAAACTGACACAATTGAAGCGTCTGAGGAAGCTCGTCCCCAAGACTAGTTCAGCCGAACAATTCTCTTGAACTTGAACTTGAATCCATTCAGAGACATCAGCCACTGTCACCGTGACATGAGCAGCGCCCAGCAGTAGAATCAGAGATCTATTGGCTGCTATGGGGCGAGCCCTAGTCTCTGTAAGTGCCAAGTCGGGTAACTGAACCGCCAACTTGTGATCCAGCAGCGAGAAAACTGCTCCTGTATCAATTAGAGCTTTGGCCTCTACCCAATTGTTCAATAGAACTTTGATATGAGGGGTCCTCATTTCAGTGGGGTAAAAAGCTGAGACTACATGACCTGGGTCAGGTACAGAGTCATCAAAGCTCGACTCTGGTGCATCAGTTCGCCTCGGTATTGGCAAACCAGTGGGTCTGAGTAATCCTACCAGAGCATAACCAACCCAGGCTTCTGGATTGGTCTGAGGAGTGGGATGAACCTGAACAGTAAGCACATGGTCTGACCTTTCTCCCGAGCTCTGAGTAGCTCCTAGCGATTCGACCTCAGCATCAGAGAGTGGTGGGACCTCTAGTACAGGGGATGCAGGTGCATCAGAATCACTAGGCTTGCGAAAACGGCCTTTCTCCAGTGTAACTGGAGAATTTCCAGGCGGGGGTCGAGGACAGTTTGATCCTGACCTGGCCATAAAATGACCACTAGCCCGTCTAGAAGAGGTTCTACTTCCTCTGGTTGACCCACGGGATGAGGCAACTGAGGAAGCTCGCGAGGGTGGCTGAGAAATGGACGAAGTCCTTGATCTTGATCGAGACCCGGACCTGTGGGAGGCCCTTGACAGTGAACGTGTGTTCTCCCACCAGGGTTCGATCTGATCAATCTCAGCCGCTGTCAAAAGAAGTGGCAGTTCTACCGCATTCAATCGACAGACATGTTGTTGGTAATAAAACGTGATATTCTGGAATTGTTCTAGGAAGTCCAACCCAAGAATCAGAGCGACTGGTGCCCAGAAAGGAGACGTGGTCTTACACACATGGAGATGTATATCCACTCTAGTGTGTGGCTGTTGGGTCCCAGGCAACATGATCTCATATGGTCCCGATAGAAGAGTATGGACCGCTTTCCCATTGATACTCATCAAGGGGTTAAAGTCGTGATGTTGCTGGAAAGCCATCGCCGCCTTCGGACTCTCTTTAATCAGCGCTTTGTGAAGGCGTTGACTAATGATGGTCCATGGACAACCAGTGTCAAGGAAAGTAGGAGTTTCCTTGTGGTCAACCAGTATGACAAAGCACGGAGTGATCCTGTCTAACTGAGTTGGCACATCGTTCTGCACGTAGTGAAAACCTACCCAGCATTGGACTTTCCGGAGGAGGTTCTGCGGAGAGTATTGGCTAACAAACCGAACCTGTCTTCTCCGCAGACGATAACTGAGGTAATAGGAGATCCCAACCTAGATGAGAAATCCTGTACCGGCCAGTGCTGCCAGGGCAATGAGTGTGTTAAAGATCAACTGCACTGGTGCTCTCAAAAGAGACTGTAAGCCCTGTATGAGGTTGTGCTGCTGACCAGTAATCACATGGTTTGCTGCCAGACCAACACCTTCCAGTGAGGCTTTGATGTCGGTCCCTACCCCTGCAACTGCTTGATAGATAGTATCTGGTTGGAGGGATAGACCAGCTGTGTAATTAACCAACCGGTTTAAGACCCCTTCAATTTGCTCAGTCTTGTAAACGTACTGTTTAAAGAAAGCAAAACTTGAAGGGGTCATCGCCAACTGATCGTGAAAGAGCGCGGGAGCCTCAAAGTGAGTGATGTTAAAGCGCTGTTTCCAGAACAGTTCAAGCGGAATGTGGCTCACATGGACCGTGCCAGACTCAGTAAACCAGCCGGAGCGATTTCGGAAAATCCCTGTAAATTGGTGGTCACACGGCACCTTTGGACTGAATGTAGTGAGATCTGGGCCACCCGGGGTGGCAAAGTAAATGGTACCGCCAACCTGTACAGGTAGATACTTGTAACAGTTGTCCCCCACTCGGTATGAATGGTAGGCATAAGTGGCGTTGACCTTTTGACACGGCGATATCATCAGTGCTTCACCCGTAAATTCAGCCGTCAGGTATTCCTTTGTAAGAATGCCCGGGCTCCTAGTGTAGGGTCAAAACGAAGCAACTGCCAAGTCAGGTCAAGGTAGCGTTGAGCGTGAGAACACAACTGTAGCCACATAAATCGAAAATTGTTAATTTCGGACTGTTTGATCTGCTGAGCCAGGTAGTTCAGTTTGGCATTGACGGGGTCAGGGCCTGAGTCCTTTGCCCATCTGAACAACCGTTGGGTCAAATTAAATCTTCTGTGGATGCGTTCTTACTGTATTCGACCGGAGGTCAGGACACAGCCGAAACACAGGAGAGTTTCCCGGGATCTTCAGGGCAACCTGCAAATCATCGATGATGATATGGTTCCCTGATACAGACGCAGTGTAATTACCCTGAGGGCGATAATGACACTGTGCTGTAAAGTTTGTTGCAGGCCAAACAATTACCCCGTCAAGAGTAGTGCATTGACCTGCAGTGGGACTGCATCCACCTACATCTCCTAAGGTACTTAGAGCTGTAGTGCCATCCCACGAAGCCACCTGTCCCTCGTCGATGAAGAGGTTAGTCACTGTCTTGCAGACGTCATTGCAGCACCATGAGTACATCACCTCCAGTGTTTGGTTAGTGCTATAAAAACCAGGACGTATTTCCACGAGTTTTTGTAAACCGAACACCTTTGTGCGATGTGCTAGCGTACACGCCGCAGGCGCTAGATGCTGAGTCGTTATGACGTCTGCAGTAATGCCCCTAGATTGGAAAAAACCAGTATTTGTGCATACCTTACGATTCCGCAAAGTACATTTCCATGCTTTAGTCGTGATTGGATCAGAAATAGGTACATATACTGTAACATTCATGCGTCCTGGACTCCATGAAGATTTTGGTGGTTAGCATTCAACTTTTTGAGGTAACTCAAGTGGATGACCGCTTCTTGAAAGACCACAAAATTGGTATTGAGTAGCATGTGTTGCAGAGCTCATTCCTAAGAACAGTAGTGTTACGAAGGCCCAATTTATTACAAACAAAATATTTACAAACGGTGTTTGCAAATTTACACCAAAATTTACAGTCTTCACCCGTCGGGCGGCTTCAGTCTTCAACGTCATCATCGTCGGACGACACGGGCTCCTCTCCAGGGAAGTCGATGACCAAGCCTCCACATGGGTGGACTTCTCGAAGAACGCCAATCCTCGGGGACCGCGGGACGGTTTCCGTCGGAAATGGTGACGCCTCGGTGACGTTGACAGCATTGTTAACGGCGGGCAACGGTTCTCCAAAGGCGTTGGCGACCGGTTGCAGCTGCGCTATCGCCGCCAGTGTTCTGGCCCCTGTCGTCATTGTTGTCGGTGACATGGCAACAACTGCTGTGGGCCGCACATTGCGACTGGCTTCCTCCACAGCGCGGCGGACGGCGTCCACTGCCGGCGACGACGGTCCACGGTCCAACAGGATCTTGTCCACCGGGGTGGCGCGAATAGTTCCGTCCACGATAAACTCGAGCCCCCATCGAGTGATGTTGGGTCCCAAAATCCGCAACACCGTCGGTGCCGATAGCATGACGTCGGCGGCCGTAAGCGCCTCAACCTTGAACGGCTCATTGAGTAGCGCCCATGGGAAGTGCAGATACTTTTTGGCCAAATTGGTTGACCAAACAGCCCACATCGCGTCGGTGACGGATGAGGAATCTGTAAACAAGAAATCGTTAAAGCCGGTGACTTATAAGGACATCTGATTTCCAGATCTGAAACTTCAGTAAAAGAAGGTAGTTTACCTATCAGATTCATCGATTCCAACTGACTGATGACCTCCAACGCGGAGTCCGTGGGAATTCCGGGCGGCGGTCCCTGGTTGATAGCACATGCCGTAGGCGCCGGTGTACCTTCCGTCCGTCGATATGACGCGATTACGCTGACGTCGCCAGTCGTTTTCGGTGTCGTTGACGGGTTTACGTTGACCAGCATCGCGTATTTCGGCAGTGGCGGCGGCAAAATCGACAACGGAGTCGCCGAGGCCACTGCTGTAGCTGATAACCCAATACTGATTACACAGACAGGATAACACAGTTGTGAGTGATCCGCCAGATGTTCAGCCAGAACTTCATCATCCAGATCAAACAGATCTGGGTGAAGAAGACCGTCGGTAGCCCCTACAGCATTATTTTGCCGTGGGGGTGACCGATATTGGTTCCCTGTCCCGTGAGGAGTTGGATTAGCATACCGCCAAAAATTTCCACTTGCCCCCTGAGGAGAGTAACTAGAATTACCAAAATTAGTCTCACCAGGCAATGTCGAATTTCGATTTGGGCAAGCCGTAGCCCTGTGCACTCGTAATTTTTGGCAATGCCGGCAGGGTCTGTCGCATCGGTCAGTCGGGTGCACCCTTGTTCGACAAAAATAGCAATGGCTGGCGCCGGTGGCGGTGGCGGGGCTAGGGCCGGCACTATCGGGATTTTGGGCCCGACAAGTAGCGTCCTTGTGGGTGCAGCGTCCATGGTAGGAGCACATCTGTAGATGTGCCCCTGACGGGCGATCGCCGGCGGTTCGGACACGCGTCGACGGCGTCGATGACGGCGTCGAATGTCTCGAAGGCGGCGCCGATTGCTGAGTGGTAAGTCGGGCAACGTGAGCCGTAAGCCGGGTCATCTCCGATTGTAAATGTTGAATTTCGTCGGACGGCGTTACCGACGGACATTGAGCGGTGCCCCCATGATTCGACATTGACCTGACGTTGTCGGAGGTCCTTTGTTTCTGAAGAGAAAACAGCATTAGATGGGGCAGTATACCTAATCTCATCCCGAAAAATTTGGGATTCCGTGTAACAGGCTGCTTTGAGAGTCTCTTCAAGAGTTGTGAACTCCCTGAACTTAATACTATCTCTAAGGACTAGTTTCAACCCTCTCAGAAAGATAGGTTTAATAATAGAATCCCTAACGTCAGTCACGAGATCCGGATAAGCCACCCCGGACAGTCTCTTAAGGTGCTCAAGGTAGACTATCCCGGACTCAGTCGGCTTCTGCAGGCGATCTTGAATCAACTGCTGATGCAGATCTGAGTCACGCCCTACTGGAAAGTCTCTCCTAAGAAAAGCCGTGAACTCTTCGCAGCGGGTAGGCTGCGGAGTACCACTGCTAAAGTCCCGGTAGGATGCCAGAGCAGGACCTGTGAGGCAAGACTCCAAAAACGCGATTTTATATGCATGATCCACTTCTGTTACCCCTTGAAGTGTAAAGAAGCAGGTCAAGTGAGAAATAAAATCCGTTATGGACTCACCAAAAGCACCTGAAAAGGCAGGAGGGGCCATGAAGCTGGACACAGGAGGGTGCCTTCTGCCATTCATAGCCTCCAGCTTTTGGTTGAGTGGTCCAAGGGCATTCTCAAATGCAGCTTGGACATTATTCTCAATCTGTGAAGGTAAATCAATTTCTGACTTCATAGATGAGAATTCGTCTTCCTGTAAGGTGTCTAAGACTGATGATCGTGCCTGTGAAGTTATTCGATCAAACTGAATAGAGAGGGGCTCACTTGTCTGCTTAAGCTTAGTACTAAGGCGACAGGAACGTCTAGGTGTCTCTATTTTGTAGAAGTGAAGTAAGAGTTACTTTTGTAGTCCCGTGGGGAGGAAGCGCGGGAAGTACGAGATCGTTTGCGCGACGGCTTGTTGAGGCTGTAACTCTTGTTCTTTACAATATCTAGCGACCACTCAACGATGGGGCTAGAAAAGAACAAGGTTTTAGCTCTCAGAACAGCCAGGAGAAAAGATAGGTTGACTCAGAAGGGAATTTATCAGGTCACCTACGTAGTTAAAGAGGGGATAACCCAAGTGTAAAGAGAGGGAAAATTATACCCAACTTTTAGAAATGAATGGGGCAAGACCCTGTTATTTGAACCAAAAGTAAACAAATTTGAATAAAAGTGGTGGATTTCCAACCATAAAATTAAGGGATCGACATGAGGACGTACGGATAAACCCGCTCAAAAGGGAATTTTATTTGGAGGTTAAGTCCGGTGTGCTAGTTTACAAACTTTGGGATATGGGAGAGCTCGTAACTGACAAAGTCCTACTCACCAGGAGTAGCGCATGGAGTAGCTTAAGAATTAATAAGTAAAGGGGGACAACTTAAAGTAAACTTAGTGGGTGCAAATAGATAGGGACAAAATTAGTTTACAAACCAGACTACGCAAAGGGAAACGCTCTATTACGCAATCGGCCTCACTCACTAGGAGCAATGGCGAACTCTGAAAAGTGTGATGACTAGACAGGAGGATCCCGGGAGGACATCATTCGCGTGTATGCTACAACCGTGCCCAAAACGGGAATGCGCGTTTCGAACAGAACCGGAACTCTCCAGGAGTATCATATACAGCTGGGGGCCGGGTTTCTGTTCACTGAGATGAAGTGAGGATCGCAGGTCACCAGTTGAGATATAAGAGCACCAGGTACCAAGGTGCTATTCTGACACACTCAGTCAGTAAAAGGGCATGGGGGTCCTTGGCCCAGCTGTGCCAAAAATGGAGGTGGGGAAATGCAGGCTTCCTCCTATGAATCGAGGCTAGGCTCAATGCATCTTGAGATCAGGGGTACAGTCTGTCTCGAATAAATGAGTGTAAAAGTGAGGGGCTGAGGCAGACTTAGTTGTAATGTGTTTAGGCGGACTCGAACACCTTCGCTTAGGCGGACTAGCGGTTATATTATGCTAAGGGACAAACCAATGGAGGCGAACTCAGGATTAAGGGGGACTCTAGTGCCGACATTATTAGGCCAGCTAACGACGGCATTTGAGTGTGAAGAAAATGATTACAGGGGGTCTTTTACGCTTTAGGCCCAACCAGTGGCTGTGCCGTAATTCCTGAGGAATTATTCTGGCGGGGACACTAAAGAAGATCATAGATGAGAAAGAAATGCGAGAATTTAGATAAGAAAATTTACAAGAAGGTTGTCAGCCCTTGCAGTTGTTAGACACAGGCAGTACGGACTGCAAATGCCTAACGGTTGCGTATGTTGAACAACCAACCCAGCTGAGGCTGAGTGTAAACCCATTCAAACCTGCAGTTAAAGCTTAGAAGGATAGTCACATGCTGATCCATCAGTGCCGCTGCCCTTGCGGACAACTTGATCAGTATCACGGACCGAGTGCATCTCAGATTGAGTGAGTATGTCTACTGATGTTTCCCAGGCACCAGTGACACACAGACACAACCCTCAAACAAGAGCCGTAGGTGAGAAAGTAATACTACAATCATCACCTAAGACTCAAGTGGCATCCTAGGGACCCACAGTAATCCGGTGCTGATGTCAAAAGGTGTGGTATACACCACCACACACTCAGTGCTGACCTCAGGTGACTGGGATGTAAGTGCCATAATCTCATATTGCAGTACGTACGCCCAAAAGTATGAGCCTACGGCTACAAACTTCTTACGGCAATACGGGGCATGGCCGTTGCTGACGCCAGAATAAGACTGTAAAGTCTTAATTCCGATACTGGAATAGAGATTTATCATTGTGGACATCAGTAGATAGGGCCCTAGGCCAGCAACCTTGCTACGACAACACGGAGCATCGCCGTTGCTGACGTCAAAAGGTAATAGCTGAGTCTCAGTTATCCTACGACAATGATATGAGATGCCGTTGTTGCAGACGCCAGATGTGCGGTCTGTAAGGCCTCACATCTCCGTACAACAATACGATGCATTGTTGTTGCTGATGTCAAGGACTGAAGTCGGGATAGCCGACCAATCCTAGTGCAACAACAAGAGCCTCTGCTGGTGCAGACGTCGGAAAGACAGTGCCTTACGGTCACCATCCCGCAATAACAACCTGTTACATTGCCATTGCTGACGTCAGAGGTAGAGCCGTAGGGCCACCCACCCCTTAAAGCAACAGCAAGGGATGCAGCTGTTGCAGACGCAGGGGAGGACACGGAGGACCATCAACCCCTTAATGGCCACATGCTATGCGGCCATTGCTGACGTCAGAGGCATGACCCCGCTAGTCACGCCTCAGTGCAACAGCAGCATGTGAGGTAGTTGCGGACGTCAGAGGTAGGGTCGCCCAAGACACAGCACCTTATAACAACAACCCAATAAGTAGTTGTTGCTGACGTCAGTGGTCACGATCGGTAGGATCGTCACCACATGCAACCACCTGGAGAGAGAAAGAAAAAGGGAAGAAGAAGACCGTGCTGTAGTGGAAAAAATAATAAAATGACCTACTGAACAGTTGCCAACTATGACGTATGTGTGACTGATGAAGAAGAAGTTTTGTTTTGGATAAATTTGAATAGAAGTGAGAAGAAAATGTTTTGTTTGTTTTTGGTAGGAAAAAGGATAAATTTTAATTTGTTTGTTTAGAAAAAGGAGAGAAGAAAAAAAAATGGGTTATAAGTTTTTATTGGAGTTGATTTTAGAGATAAGAGAATTGATTGGGTGAAAAAGTTATTATAATTGGGTCACACGCTACGCATAGAAGACCGAGAAAATAAAAATAAAGTAAATAAAATAAAATTTGAGGCCCGAGAGATAAGCAATGTGATCTGCTAAGTACGGTGTTATATGTGTCAACAGTAAAATTTTGGCTTGTTTGGGCGGAAAAATGAGCAACTTGGCTAGTGCTCAGTGAAAGATAAGAAAAATTTTGAGAAAGTGTGTTGACACACGTACCGGACACAGATAACAAATCACGACCACACTTGACGTCCAGAATCAAGAGTGGAAGGTGTACTGTATCTCGTGATCGGAGATCCCGAAACCCTCAGGGGCTGTGAAAACCTCATGGGCTGTGATACTCAAGTACCCGTACCCAGGTATACTGTAGTTAGAGTACGTGCTAATCGCAGTCGTACTGTAACCAAAAGGCCTACGGCACTACAGTAACCTATCCGAGCACACGCAGTGGATGGAGGCCCAAATGGAAGGAGAAAAAAAATGGACAGAGCAGAAAGATGAAAGCTCAGAGGAGATTTAGGCAGAATACCCTATTTACTCAACTCGGGGAATGTTATGACTCTTGGGGATTAAATCTGGGGAAAAATCGACACCAGTGGATTAATTAAAGCTTACGGGAGTTACTCTACTCATAAGGCATTAATTTACGCGCAAGAATCATTAAATTAATCACACGTGGGGCCAATCCCAACCTACAGTAATTAAACATTACTCAAATGCGGTGCTATCTGAGTGGCGTTAAACTCGAATATAAGGGCCCATTCCAACCTAAGGGGCAGTGTACCTTCTTAGGGGCCTATCCACTTACATGAGGACAAAAATTTCATCCTAAGGGTCAGTGATCCCACTCGGAATGTGAATCAGCAGACCTGAGAGAGGTTTCCCCACCCAAGTGGCGATTCTCATGATCTGATGGAGGTTTCCCCTACTCAAACCGAAAATCTACCTAATTGAAAGAGGTATCTCACCCAAAAGGGTAAAAGGTTCGTTCCTAAGGACTGTAAAGTCAGACTTAAAGGTCGATTTTCCAGCCTCGCCATGTCACATTAAACGAAGTGGAGCCATGTCACATTAAACACAGGTGGTGATCAGTCACATTGACGGGGAAAACCCGTACCATATCCCATAGGTAATATGGTCATGACACTGTAGGTGACATGCTGTGACCCCGTGGGGTGGCTCCGTTAATATTCTTCATTTCGGGAACCCAACCCAGCTGGTACTACCACAGGTAAACCTATGGTGTACCTCAGCCTTGTCCTAGGGTTAATGCTGTAGAATAATGGACAACGCGGCTGGGTCGGGGGTGCCAATATCTAGTCCTCATTCACCGGAATGGGGGACGGTGCCATTCGAAGAATGGCGTACTGTAGAGGACCCGATTGTTAACCTAAATTCCCTTATTGGCCCTGACCTTAAGGGTCTGAGGGCTTTCTTAACTGAGGGTACTTCCGGGGGAAAACTAGCTTAGGGGAGACTCCCACAGATATACCCTCAACACTAATAACCCCTGAGAAGATATACGACACCTCTTCTCAAATTACTCAGCGCTGGGCGACGGGTCCGGGGTCAAGTTGAGGTCCTACGGACGGCGATGTACGGGAACGGGAATCCGAGCAATTTGGCGTGGGGTTCGGCGGCTGCTGATCGGCAGGCGGCGGTAACGAACGTTTCCTCGGCGAGGGCGACGGGGTTCTACAATTAAGGACAAGGGGGACGGGCTCCTATGGTCGGGTTACTGTAGGGTAACGAGTATGTGTAGGCCGGGGCGCAAATATGCTAATTTATTCGACGTACGGCGAAACGCAGTTGACAATAACAAAATATAATAAAATGGGCGACGGTAAACGCGGACGCAAAGGCTAAAGACGAAAAACCAGTTAGGCCCAATAATGAGTGACAAAAAGACAAAACATGCCCTTTTAAAGGGCTCCATAAACTACAGTATGCCTTGGGCGGAGTTAACACTCCCCCAAGCTAACTTCTGCAGCGGAAATCGTTGCAGAAGATGCCTATGATCACATAGACATTTTCCAGTTCACAACGTTAAGCATTGGGGCAAGTTTTCACTCTCCATGCTTAACATAGGAACGTCACTAGTGAGAATTTCCAACTAGTCGTTTCACATTGCGAAACGTCGCTAGTTTTTACTGATAAGAAGTGCACGTTGTGCTCTAATTACAGCAATGAGCTCGGAGAGCTTATCTCTAACGGAAATTCTTGACTAGCGGGTACATACCGTAGTCTACGTGTGCGATTGAAAATAATAAATCGGAACGGAAATAAAAGTGCGTAAAAGCAACAGAAATAAACATAAAAAGTACACACATAAATTGCATGTAAAAAGTATAAAAACGAAACACAAAATTGATGTAAATTACTGTAACACAAAACATAACGAAAAACATAATGAAAAATTGTGATGCGAATCACGTGACCTTCGACGAAATCCGTCGGCACGTGACATTGTATTGGAAAACGACAAATCAAACAGCAATCGTACACTCATAGCAGAAAAGGTCAAGTTTGGGCTCATGGAATAAGCTGTGGACCTTTGTTTGTGCTGTCTTCTATTATATCTTACTGTACTCCGTCCATGATGCGCAAAAAACTTGGAATCTGATTAAATTTCTGATAATGCCATCCACATCTTTTTTTCTCTATATCCCGTTTTCCAAGATTGTTGGATTTATTTTCTCTTGAAAAAATATTATCTTCTTTATCTCACTAATACGCTATGTAGGTAGCTCTTGTCGAAATAAATATTTTCATTACCACCACGTATTTTTTGATATTATTTCCTACGCACGTTGGCTCCTTTTATCACTGTACTTATTTTGATAATGCCCATTTTTATCTTTGAAATATGGATTCTATTGCAGACTGAATTTCACGATTCAAAATTATTTTTTAAGTTTATCAGGGAGCAGTGGAGAATACCGAGTTAGGCTTTCCCGAAAAAAAGTGTACACCTACCAACCGCCCTGCCTCAGAGATGCACCGTCATGTCAGTGCCATTCGTATATGTTCTGCAGACTGCTTACTGAAGCTATGCCGAATTTTGTTCCATCAGGAAGAAATTCTCAAGTGTCAATCGTCAGATGGCGCTCAATTTTTCAAAATCTTATTTTATTGTACTCACTGCATGACAGATGATAGCCATGCTGTGTAAGCATGAGGTCCAGATTATTTACACAGACGTCCTATATCATTTTTTGCGAAAGTTTAAATTGTATTAACAACTTATGCTAAAATTAGTAAAACTGCAAACAGCACATTTCATGGATAAGCAGATTCTAGCTGTATATGCTGTCAGCTTCAAAAAAATTCAATCATAAATTTGCAAAATTGTGACCCTACTATTTACTGTAGTGGTTGGTTTGTTCTGCATTGTTGGGAGAATTTTTAAAAAACACGTGAGGGTCATAGAATCTAATGATTAACCGTTTTACTCATTTTTTTCCATAATTTTAGCAGAAATTTTGTTTTGGGACACATTTTTTACGTACTCGGGACACATTTTTCGATGATTCCCTATGTATGCTTGAGCATTATTTTCGGGACACGTTTTTAACCATTTCAGAGCATGTCTTTTTACAAAACACATAGAAAATCGTGTTCCAAAACAGTGAAAAACGTCTCCCAAAAACAATGCTTAAGCATAGTGAATCATCAAAAAACGTGTTCCGAGTTCGTAAAAAATGGTCCCGAAATAAATTTTTTGCTAAAATTTTGTCAAAACATGAATAAAACCATAAGATCGTTAGATTCTATGATCCTCAGATGTTTTCCAAAAATTTTTCGATAGAGATATTGCATTATCTACTGGCCATAACAACATTATGAATTTGACAAGAGTGGCGAACGTCCGTGTTCATGATCATCTTTACGTCAGATATGGCGATTCATTACGAAAAATGAAGTGATCAAAATTCAACAAAAGCATTAGGTGCTTATGCACCCCTCACTGAATCACGTAACTTATTTGTTAACGATATATTCGTATCATTTTTCACCCATGTAGAAAATATTTATCTTCACGAAATTACGTTTCAATATGTTGATTTTATGACATTTTGGCGTATTCCTAAAACAGCGTTTCCTAAAACAGCGTTTCCTAAAACAGCGTTTCCTAAAACAGCGTTTCCTAAAACAGCGTTTCCTAAAACAGCGGATTCCTAAAACAGCGGTTCCTAAAACAGCGGATTCCTAAAACAGCGTTTCCTAAAACAGCGGATTCCTAAAACAGCGTTTCCTAAAACAGCGGATTCCTAAAACAGCGTTTCCTAAAACAGCGGATTCCTAAAACAGCATTTTCCTTGCGCCGAATTGTTGTAATAAAAAATTGAATGTTATTGTTTTCTCATTTTGCGCCGAATTGTTGTAGTACAAAATTGAATGTTATCGTTATGTGCTCTCATTTTGCACCAAAAACCATGCACATAGCTTTTTTGGTGTTTATTTTAAACGTTTAAGTATCTACAAACGTTTGCATTTGAAAAAACAGTTTTCTTTCAAAAGTCTACAAAAATCTGCATTTTTTGCCCAAAATATAAAAAGCTACTAAAATTTTGCTTCGCATCAATTGACACTTTTTCCATTTTGAATGAAAAAAAGCGAATTTCGCAATGATTAAACCCCCATGCATTTGCATACGGATAAGACACGTCGTTGGAGAACAATTGCAAAGATAGTCGATATACGCCAATGACTACATATTTACTAAGTTAATGGTTAGTCAATGTTCGTTTATTATGTAACAAAAACAGACACTCTTCATTTATAAAAGCACGATCTGAGCAAAATAAACTTTTGCAACAGCAATCTAGTGTAAAGAAACTGAGTGACAAATTGTGCCCATATATCATATACTAGGAACCGCTGTTTTACGAAAACGCTGTTTTAGGAAACGCTGTTTTAAGAATCCGCTGTTTTAGGAAACGCTGTTTTAGGAATCCGCTGTTTTAGGAAATGCTGTTTTAGGAAATGCTGTTTTAGGAACCGCTGTTTTAGACCTAAACCGACATTTTTTCTTAGAACATCCGTGCCATCCGCTAAATCTTCAGGGGTCCGTTTTTCATTGGCCAACTTTCTCGATTTGTCAAATATTTTTGCAGATTGCACGAAATAAAAGTTGATGACACTAACGTATATTCTGAATAAATTGTCTGTTTATTCGAGTTGTAACAACCAGTTTTTGTGAAGCACTTTACTTTAACCAATTGGACGTTACAGCGGACAACCAGGGGCGCGGGGGCGTGGTAGCTACGATAATACAACTGATGGTCGACGGTCGCTTGAACGTCGACTACATGAAATTGAACGGCGCGTTTGCTTGCAAATAAAAATACGACTTGGTTTAACTGCTTTCGAAAACGGCTGCTTGCAAATATAAACGAAATGAACGCGGCAAACGAAAATTGAGAAATTACAACAATAATAAAATCATGCTTTGCTTCTCTTTAAATACGACGTTTTTGGCCACTCCCTGGGCGTCGTGGGAGGTCGTGCTTCTGTCCATCTTCTTCCCCCAATCCTCGCTTCCTGCTTTACTATTCGCGCTTACTTAGTCACACCCTTTAACGCTTTTCTAGTACGACATGCTTTTCGTGTCTTGCTTGCTTCCTATGGTGGGCTTAGCCACACCTTTGTGCTTCTGTGCATGCTTCCTGTATCTGTTTCTCTGAATACACATGTTTTGTGGGGCAGTCGCTACCGTTGCACTTGAGACTACTGTCTGGCGGGGCTTTTACTTATTTTACTGTGTGCAGGTGTTGTTTACGATTTTTACGGGGGATTACGGTAGCCGTGGAATGTGTGGTTTAGTGTAGGTTCTAGGGGACCAGCTGCCGTTTATGCGAATTAATTGGGGCATCTTAATTGGGCTACCTGGGTGTGAATGGATCAAAATAAAGTACTTCACGTATTTTTATAGGAATGTTTGGGTGTGAATCCCAGACACCCTTGAGACGATAAAATGTGAAAATGAAATAATATTTAATAAATGTCTATTACATACAGTATGCTATATATTTACAGTACTGCGTTAGCAGGTACGTTACGGAGTGTTTTCAATAATAAAGTTGAACAGCTGCTTTTTGACATTTTTTTAATTTTCTGTATGAACCATGATCGTGTACTATTGGAAAAATGTGAACATTCTCATCTAGCCCTCAACAACTTCCACAACAGGAATTCTGGTTTCAAACCTAATCTTGACAACACACTCTAGTTAACTGGCTATAATGCTAATGCTTATCATTATAATTTTATCAATTGACAGATAATCCAGTGTTGCAGTATTCTTCAAAGTTTGTGTTCTCAGGATTAGTCAATGATCATTTTTTAATATTTTTTGTTGGCTTTCAAGTGCATTTCATACCTGCCGTGAGGCACACCCAACATGATCAAATCTAACAATCACTGCCATATATAAATTTCCACTATTTTTCCCCTCTCCTTCTTAGCTGTATCTCCGGTAAAAATTGACACTTCGAAAACTTTGCATCAATAGCTTTTTTGCGTAAATATTTGCAGATTGTTGCTCTCCAAATCGCTGGACTTCAACTATATATTTCCACCTCATTGTGAGTATCAGACTCTTGATTTGTGCTTCTAAGTCATTATGAGGCGTCGGTATGTATTCCTCAACAGACGAGAAAAAATATTACCTTTGTATACTACTCTTCCTAAAAACACTCATGCAGTAAGCAAAATCGTTGATTTTTCATTTAATGGGTTCATGGAAAACTGGGAAAAGTGGAAAACAGTCATAAACAGAAGAACAGTTTTTCTTAAATTTTGTGCAGGAAGTAAAACATTGTAGCATAATTAAAATTTCACACGGAATTGGTGGATCTTTTACTGACATGAATGTTTTAAATTCTGTTCTTGTGAATGCTAAAACCGTAGATTTTTTACTTAGTCGAACGTCAAATTGCGAAAAATTGTCCGGAGCTCATTTCTATTCAAGAATTCTGTAACGTTTAGCTCTGTTAAATAAAAAATTCTAGGAAGAAAATATTCGAATAAAATATGTGAAACGTTCTCGTTTTATTGTTCAAAAGCATTCCA
This sequence comes from Romanomermis culicivorax, assembly GCA_963922205.1. NCBI lineage: Eukaryota > Metazoa > Nematoda > Enoplea > Mermithida > Mermithidae > Romanomermis > Romanomermis culicivorax. Next base: position 518,423 of record CAWUHX010000070.1, on the reverse strand, counting down.
AGAAGAACAGATTATAGATTTCTCATTCGTAAATCCATGAGGAGCATCATGAGTTTGAAAGATAGAATAAATTGATGTTGAATATACCTGAAAAACTTGACTTTAGCAAGTCCTTTTGCGATGATTTATGAAATAAACGTCACTGGCAGGATGATGAATTTTTTCCACCAGAAAGCAAAGAGACGAATATATCAATTTTCATGATGAACGATTTTCAATTACATGCCAAAATGAGACAATGGAAAGCCTTTTTTCGAAAAGCTCTTTTTACATATGTCACAATCTCTTATCAACAATTTAAGTTTCAAGCCATCTCGCAACAAATATCGTTACGAGATCATTAAATATTTGAATTTTTATAAAATCACGATGAAGTTTTCTTGAGGGTGATTATTACATTTAGCTTTTTTGTACTTATGGGCCAAAGCAAAACTGTGACATCCTATTCAGGTGTGTCAATGCATCTATTTTGGTGATTTTGATATGCTTCATAGAATGATAATGGTTCCCATCACGTCAAATTCATTTTGTTTACCTCATATAGATATGATTTTGATTTGAATTTCGAAAAAATATAACGTTATCATGTGAACATGTGCATGCTTTTCATGTTTGTCTTATACTTCTATTTTAATAAAATCCTCATATGAATTATTTTGTTACCCCCATACATATAGGGATGCGTTTTAGACGTGTTGTGGATGGTGACGGATGTGGATCTGTAACTTTGGCGAAATTGGCCATTCAGAAACCAAAATGCACAAGATTTCGTTCCTGATTACGGTAAGAATCCTCGTCCCCAGGAAAAAAATTCGCGTTTCAGTGAAAAAAATCCGTCATTCAAATCCGCCTTCCAGACACTAATCCTCCTTCTGCAATCCGCACCGAAATTCGCGTTTTAGTCATACTTTAGGATGACAGGCAAAGCAACATTTCAATTATGCCGTAAGATCGGATTTTTCTAATTCTGTTGTTCAATTAAGATAACCGTGTCGATAAAATTACTGAAATCGACGAGAATGACCGTTTTTAAACTTAAAAAACATGGTCGCCTACAGGAGACTGCTATACTCTATTCGTTTTGTATTGATCGACGCAGCGGACGAATTTTCGGCAAAAGCAGCTTTGCTAGAGATCAGACAATCGATTTCGATTAATTTTCAAATGATTGAAAAGAATGATCATCAAGGGCTCTGTATTATGAATGTAAAATTTATTGAATGGAGTCAACAAGCATTCCATAATTTCGAATTAAACTTGGTTGCGACGTCATTGCAAAATAAATAGAGTACAGTATATTCAAAATTTACATAAAGTTCATCTGTCTTCTCAATAGGGCGATGCTTTATTCAGGTGATTTGCATTACCTTCATCATAACTATGTTCTATTATTCGCCCATTTTCAACAAAAATTTTTCAAATTGGAAACGAGCTTATGCTTGTAATTTTTTCTATAAAGTTAAACGCATTTCGAGATTTTCAATAATGTATGGTAGGTCCCATGAATAAATGGCTTACTGTATAATCAATTACAATTTTGAGGAATTTCCAGCTTTTGCGAAATCCCCTGTGTTGTACATGTAGGGCTTTCCGGAAAAATAACAACCGTACAATTGCTGCCATGGTTTTCTTAAAATGCGTCCAAAAAATAGACTTAGAAAGCGATACTGTTCTATATTTTTTACTGTTCAAAACACATAAAGAGTAGGGAATAAAGGAGCTTACTCAACTAACACTTTTGAAATACAGTTAAAGCTGTGAGCTGAAATTCTGAAAATAGTACATAATTTGTTATTTTTTCCAATTACATACTTTGTCAAAATCCTGATCACAATTTAGAAATCGTCAACACAATCGTGAAATCAAACGTGTACAAATGTCTAGAAAAAGCTTAAAAAAATACGACAACGCAAATTCAAGATTTTTCAAAAGTATTTCGACTATTCAAGTTTCGTTTGAAAATAAATGCACTACAGTAAATCTACTATAGCTCATTCGATTTAAAGTGATAGACGAGGCAGAAATGAAGAAGGTAGATTCAATTTGGCACGGAATTTTCGCCTACGGGGTACTTCATAGTGTAAAAAACGCTCGATTTCATTGATTGAGATAGGGGAAGCCTAAAATCAGTGAAAAAACGTCATGCTTATCCAATACCGATTTGAACAGTACCCCGCCGTTATTGGTGTGCTATTCGACAAATTTTGACATACAGATCATCAGCTAATCGAAGGAAAGTTTTAGCAGCTCTGTTTGCCGCTCACTGGCGAAAAAAAATTCTTTCATTGATTACAGTAATAAGCCCACTAGTTTGGCGTGTCCCAATACAGCGAAATACACAACAGCGAAACTCAAAACGGCGTTTCTCGAAACAGCAAAATCTCAAAACGACAATTCTTATTATTGCGAAGTCTTAATAAAGTTATTCTCAAAACACTGAAGTCTCGAAACAGTGATCCTCAATACAGCGAAATCTTAGTTCAGCGATTCTCAAAACAGCGATTCTCAAAAAAGCGAATCTCAATACAGCGAATAGTAAAAATTTATGTGTTAGAGCACACCTACAGATCAATTTTATAATAAATACGCAAATTAGGTTTATTAAAATCGTTTTTGCTAGTTGACAGTCCATTTTTAGTTGCATTTGGCCGTTTAAGTTTCACATGCTTCTTTGCTGCAGTTGCGGTAGGTATGCACGATTGAACCATTCCAAAATCACAACAAAATATCTGTCAAAAAAACATTTCTGTAAAACGGTAGAGAGGAAACAAAAACAAAAAATGGTCATATGGACACCCAATTAAATTTGTGTTGTCTAAAGCTTAATTGTAGAAAAATTAAATTAATTAAATAAATAAAACAAAATGAAATAAGCAAATAAGATGAAATAAATAAAATAACTAACACAAATAATAAAGAAATAAAAAGTAAAATAACAAGAAAAAGTAAGTAAAGGTAAAAAATAGAACGAAAGTGCACAACCCGGAAAAATTAAATAAAAAGAACAAAAAGTGGCTCAAAATAAGAAGACTTCAAAAAGGAATAAGTCAATGGAAAAAACAAAACGCATACATGAAGATGTGTTAATAATAAACAAACTAGGATATAAAGCTGTAATTTCGTGAAAACACATGCGATAGAGCCATAATGTCAGAAATCAGGCGATTCGCGTCAAAATGTGTGACAACAAGCATCCACCAGATCGAAATGGAGGACCAAATAGATCATGCGTCAAAACGTCTTTCCCGCCCAATCTCCATTGCAAACATCACTTTTTTAAAATTCACCTTGTTGAGAATCTATTGCGAGACTTCGTTGTTTTGAAAATTACTGTATTGAGAATCGCTGCATTGAGTCTCGCTATTTTGAGTTTCGCTGAATAAGGGTGAAACGACTAGTTTTTCCGTATTGGACATACTTTCATGAAACCGCTGCATCGATTATTTCAGAATGAATGGAGACTTTGACCCTTATCGATACGACCTCGTGCCAGAATGAATGGGAAAAACAAAATTCATTCATTTATTTTTTAAAAAGGCCACAATTAACTTAAACATGAAAACGAAACAGGATAGGTTTTTTACACAATCAATCACAAATGACTTCACATCTATAGCGAACCTTCGGCATAAACAATTTTCTATGCTCTAGAATCGGTTTCACGTTTCTATATACCTTATGAAGAACTAAAAAACTTGAACATGATTCTACAAATGATGACCAGGAAGCTCGTTACTCACACTTAATTTCAACTCCAAGAATCTCCATGGAATACTTTTCACGCGGTCATATTCAAGCCACATGACTAACAAAGTGTCGTTCAACGTTTTTATATAAAACTGAGGTTAACATCTACTCGTTCTAAAAGGGTTATAAAAAATAAACTTAGCACTCACGAACAGTTAGTCAATTTCAAGTTCACCAAACGTGCGTTTCTCTTATTTCGCTAATAATTTGCGCCGCTTTTTGAAGGGCGTCCAACATATCGGTGGCTTCTTTACGTCGTTGAGCAATTTGATCCGATTCGACTAGCAGGGTGTCCAATAAATCGGCTTTATATAACTGACTAACCAATTCGCTTTGTAAATTATCCTGAAAAAATATTCGCTACCTTTAATCATAGCATTGTACAAGGAAAAGTGAAACAATGAGTTTAAAAGCTGAAACTTGGAAAAATCCGGAACATCTGAAATTAAAAAGAATTCCAATTCCTTGGGACAAAAAAATCTAAAGAAAGAGCAACTTTTTAACAAAAATATATGCCAAAAATGCTCATTTGTTTTTTCTTACTTTTCTATTTTATTTATTGAATCATCTGCAAACATTTAATCCTTGAAAAGTCGTGCCTTCTTCACCCAAGTTTTGGCCACGCACTCAAAATTTTTTGTAGGTTTTTGTTGTGATTTCATTCCAATTTTTCATGACATTTTCCGAAAGAGCTTTTCAAGGGATAACGAAATATGTAGGTTATATTATGACGATTAATTAATTTACTAAATTAAATGATCGAAGAAAAATTATGGATATGCAAATTAGCTCTAAAGACGTTGATGAAAGATGTTTTTAATGTTTCATTTTTTCATGTAAGTAGACGTTTGATGCTAACGGATGGTCGAGGTAACGATACACAATTCCTCTAACAACTTTAGAAACGGTCAATAACGTGAGACTTGGAAAATTTTTCGAGCGCAGAAATTACCTTCACGAAATTCACCAAAAAATGCATGATCGATTTGGGCACAGCGTCTTGGATAGCTTTGCGGACGATTAAGAAGTAATTTCGGATTAATCGTTCTAAAAAAATCTAATGTAATAAGGAATATTAAAAAACAAAATAGATAATTGGTTTCGTGCAGGGATCGACGGCAAGAATTTTCCACGGGGAGGAACCTCGGGCTATTCATCCAGAGGGCTGTGGGTGAGGTGAGTGAGCAAAAAAAACAAAAAAGTTCCACACGCATGTTTATCATACAAAGCATAAAAATATCAGAAAATTGTTCTTCAAAAAAGTTAAGGGGGTGTTTGAACCGTACATGTAACGGGGCCCCGAGGTCTGGGGGAGTCAGGCGACTTTTTTTGGGCCAGAAGTCGGTAATTCCCAAAATTTTTGGGGGGATGGGTCTCTCTAGGAAAAAAATCGTTGTTTTTCACGATAAAAGTCCGAAAAATAGTTCAAAAAATAGTTTTTTTTTTCTAAAATGACCGAAATAATGTATTTATGGCGCGAAGCGCCGAGAAAATTCACATTTTTGAGCATTTTTTGTTCAAAAATTGACATTTTTCTGTATTTTTCAGACCAAAAGTACGGGGGTCCCAACGGCTATCATATGGCTAGCCATAGGATTCGAAAATTCTGGGGAGCGTTTGCCCAAGGACTAGCCATATGGTCGACGATTTCTGGGCTGGGGGAGGGGCCTCTCAAGGAGAAAAATTGATTTTTTAACGAAAAAAGTCCCAAAAATAGTTCAAAAAATTGGAATTCTTTTCTAAAAAGACCAAAAAATGTACTCACGGCGCGAAGCGCCCAGAAAATTCACATTTTTGACCGACCATACGGCTAGCCATAGGATTGGAAAATCCTGAGGGTGCAGTCGCCCAATGGCTAGCCATATGGTCCACGATTTGTGGGGGGGGGGTTCCCATAGCTCTTCCCCCCCAATTACATGTATGTTTCCGGGAGGGGGTCCCCGTAGCACTTCCCCCCAATTACATGTATGTTTCCGGGAAGGGGTTCCCATAGCACTTCCCCCGCAATTAATGAATGTTCGAAAAAGTTAAAGTTCCGAAAAAAATCCGTATAGAAGAATACCTATTTCTACGTTGAAAAAAATCAAAATAAGACTGACTAATTATAAATCCGATGTAGGAATTTATGAAAACTAATTTCAAGAACTATTCTAAAATTTTGAATAAGAATTGAGATCATTAATAATTTTTCGGACACAAGCCTTCGTGATTATCTTACCAATGATCATACAATCACGCTGTTCGCGTGTTGACAAATTTCTGACCGGACTATTCGTCGGAATTTCATTTTGCAAAAACGAACTCGCCCCTTTTTGTCTATTCGTAGCAATGCAGGACACAGTTGCCGCGCTGGCGCCGTATTCCGATACACTGCCGTCCGACGAATGACCGTCCCCGTGCCCTTTTTGCGTATGCGGTTGGCCGAAAATCCAATTAGAAACCAGTCCCTTTGCCAGCTGGACGCTGCTGCTTGCATCGAAATTCGTCTAAAATATTGAATTTAGCTCGAAAATAATATGGCGAAAAAGGCCGAAAACATTATAATGAAAATATTCGAAAATTTTTACAAAAATCTATCTGTCAATTTTTCTAGGATAATTTGTGAAGCGGAAAATATGAAACGGTTGAGATGTTTTTTGGGAATTGATGTCATTAACTCCAGATAGCTTGTATAACATTGATTTTGTGCTGTATTGAACATAATCGGAACGGAAACTCAAAACTTAAAATTTTTCTCCCATTTTGAGTGGAAATAACAGAATTATCGAATACCTCGAATAGCATAGCTTAACTAAGGCGTCTCTACACAATTATAAGCGAAAATCTGTGAAAATAAGACCTCTATTTGTTGCCCATTGCAATGTTTTGAATTTAGCTAAAAATTTGGAGAAAATCTCTGCCACGTAATTAGTAGGCTTAAGACACTACTATCAATCGAAATTCTCATTTTTAGGTAGTTCCAAGACAAGTTTAACCCTCTTCGCTCAATGAACAAGTAATTATGGAATACTAGAGTATTTTTTTGCGAAACAAATTTTTACTCAACAGTCGCTTGGACTTTTATAAATTTGACATGCTTTTGCAGCAACAATTTCTAGAATTTCTGCTGTAAGTTTTTGAGTATTCAATCCAGTTTTCTCAATTTGAAGGATTACATTGTTTTATTCTCGTGAAAAATGAAGCATTTCATGGAAAAATTTTACAGCTCCGTCAAGAAAACAAGTGCGTATAAAACTTGCAAATTTGATTTGACAGAGAACATCAGAAAACTAGGAACTTTCAAAAATACTAATGCGCTCTTTAATTATTAACAGTTTTTTGGAAATAATCGTTAATTTTTGAGTGACATCGGTAAAAGTTCATGTATAGAATGTCTTCCACAATTTTCAAACTATTTATATAATTTTTTGCTTAATTTCACCGAACTACACTTCATATAAAACCTTTTCATACCGAGTTTCTATTGATTATGCCGGCTTCGTTCGCCGTCTGATCCGTACCGATTATCGCCACACTCAATCCGACCTTTTGCTCTTTCGAAATCGTTAGGGGGTTAACGTCACCGTTCATTAGCTGTATCGGATCGCCGTTTTGCGCAGCGTGCGTAGCGTCCTCGGCGTTCGTCGCCGGCGTATTGCCGTGTTTAGGCGACGTAATATTGCTCGACGGCGCGGACGTCGGTTGCACTAATTGGCTGCTGTGCGGGTCATTTTGGGCGGTAAGTTTTCCGTGTGGGAGGCCGTGAACGGTTTGCGGTTGAGCAACGGTTGTCGAAGTGGCCATGCGTTTGCTAACTTCGCGGGCTGAAGCATTTGTGGATAGGAGGGCTACGAGTTCGGCGTCGCCGAAATCTGGATGTTTTGTGTTGATGTAAGCCAATTCGATGGCGACAAGGTTTTCGACCTTTAAAATGCAAAAAGCAAATCAAACAAACATGTAACGGAGCACAGAGTTCTGAGCGGCCAGACAAAATTTTTATGAGTGGGATAATAAATTGCCCAAAACTAAAGGGGTGGGATATTTAACGAAAAAATTTGATTTTCATGTTTAATGTTTTTGTTCATGTTAAAGGAAGCAATCGTTCACGGTTGCTGTAGAATGATAATTTTTGGTTAAACGTCTCTTTTATTCATCTTTTCATTTCGCAGTTTTTTTCAATGATGTATTATCCAACAAAAAAGTTCTTTCTCTACAAGTCTGTCAGGTAGATACTGAGACGCTGAAAATCGATTTACATCAAGTCGTCAATCATATCATCACAATTTAAAAGTAACATTACACCATGTTGCCAGAATATGGTGTAATGTTGCTCAAAACTGTTTAAAATGGTGGTAATGATATTCATGTAGAAACGAGTAACTCCTGAAATGTAAGTTAGTTACATATGAAACTGGCATGGATGTTATAAAATGTAGTAACTGGCAATCTTCAATTCCATTGGAAAAAAATCAGAACAAATTTTATAAGTAGGTCAAAATCGCAAAAATTACAGACTTTCAGATCAATAAAACGAATGTGGGGCGTAGGTGAAAATAATATTTTCGTACTCTGTGCATTTCACTTGTTTAAAATGTGTAACTCATTTTCGAATTATATAGAAACAGCAGAGATCAGTGATCATTTTATACCACCTCGATGAATAAGAGATTGAAGATGAATTCCTAATTTTTTCCTTCTCGGGTTGGAATCGTTAGAAAAAATCGTAAAATGAGTGGAAATTGTACCACAAAAATCTTTAAACGTATCAGTTTTTCTAATTCAATAACATTATTTTAAAATAGTTAGGTAAAAAATAGTTAGCTGCATTTTGTTGATTTAAGCTGAAGATTCGCACATTTCAATTGATACTTCATTCTAGCACTTTTTCAGATCTTGATATATTCTCGAAAGTTGGAAAAATAATTTTTTCAATACATCCCAGAAATGGCAGTTTTACATTTTTAGGCTAAAATGATGTCTTCATCGTCTCCTAAAGAAGAAATTTGTTCACAAAATTCAGAAAACTTAACGTGAAAGACATAATTAAAAAATCTCTATTCCCAACAAAATACCGAAGATTACCGATTGACAAATGAGATGAGATACTTCAAATAATGGAAACCACGAAAAGTAAACATTTCCGGCGAACAGCGTCGAAGAATGTTCGAACACAGAAGCTTCTAAAACATTGGGGAATGTATTGCAGAGATAATTTTTGATACAATACTCTCGATATAGATTTCCAGTCGAAATATTATATCAGATATTGAACAAATATGAGGAAAATCAACGAATTCCTCTTCATCGCAACTGGAAAATTCGAATTTTCACTCTGTCTTCAGAGAAGGTGTCCAGTTTTACTCACTTTAATATGAGATGAGACAAATCAAATTCATGGAATCAATCAAGGATAATTGATAAATAAGACTAAATTTCTTTCGGCCGTGTTTCAGCTTGATTATAGTGAATATTATACGTTATTGTATAATAATACTTGCTTACTTGGTCAGTGAGTAATTACGATTCATAGGTTATGCAAATTTGATGCTCTGACCCTCTAAAACCCATTAAAATACACCTTCTCATAAATGCCAGCAGTAGGAAAACCGTGTTTTGCGTGGAAAATACCCAAAAAAATTTCCGCACGGCCAATAAAATCCGGACTGTGCGGAAAAAAGCTGACATGCATAATTTTTTTACTAACTTTTCGCCGATAAAAACACATGTCCAGACAATATATATTATATGTAGATAACGATTGATAGGTATTGGAGTATGAATTAGGTGTTGGAGAAATTTATATATAAACTCAAAGATATATGTTGTGTATAGAATTCAATTGACAGAAAAAAAAATTCTAAAGAAGATCGACAAGTCACACATGGAAGATTGAAAACTGGCACTCCTCAGTCTACCTCCGGCTGATGTATGCTCCACACTAACCCGGTGTTATGAAATCCTCACAAATATATATAAAAGCTTGTTAAGCATTTACAATAGAATATTACGTAACATGTAATGGGGGGAGTGCCTAAGAATTTCCATCAGAAATTACCGATTATACGAAAGAATTGCCATCAGAAATTACCCATAGAGAATTTAAGAATTTCCATCAGAAATTACCCATAAAGATGACTTCAAACATTTAATAGGAAAAAACTGAAAAATGCCAATATTTTGATAAAAGATTGTCATTTTTAAACCAAAAAACAGTCATAAATGTCAATTTCCCCACACTTGGCGCCAAATTTTTTTACGGTTTGTAGACCAAACTTTATAATTTTCGGACTTTAAGCGAAAAATCAAAATGTTTTTTTCCTTCAAAGACGCCCCCCTTAAAATTTGGGCAATCCATGATACATCGACCTCATTACATGAATGGAATATATGACTCAAATGATCTTGCAAGTGAATGAATACGAAAAGACCCAAAATTCATGCGGTATACAACATACGCATGGTGTGGCAGAAGTAAGTAAAAATATGAAATATAGCCCTTGCTTTCCGGTTCACATGCATCTCGAGAAAAACATTGAGAAGTTTCATGGCATTAGGAAATTGATAATTAGTTTTATCCACGAACCATTGTATTCGCAACGGGTAATCGCCGTCTCAGAACCGCTGTCACAACGTCGACAATTTTTTCGTAAAGTTTCGGAAAGCGTAGCATTTCTTGTTGAATTTGCGTACCACAATGTTGTATAATCCGCTGCATTTCTTCGTGCACCAATTCAACGCAACGTAAACTCGGTTCTTCTAATCTTCTAATTTGACGTTTGACCAACAATTCGAACGAAACTTCCGGAACGAAAAGCGCTGGCCTAGGGCCCTTGAAGATGTAAGATTTTAAAGGGTTAGAAAAAATCATCGCTCAACTAAACTACAGATGAAGAAGAAAAAACAACTCTATATTTTCGATTTAAATCTGTCATCATTTTTGACTTACTGTCGCATTTCTTATAGCAGTTAGAATATCCATTGTGGTCAGACCAGCTAAAGGGTCAATAGATTCCAGAGCTCGCCCGAAAGTTTCATGAAAAATGTAACACATTCGAGCACCTCCACATCTAAACACGTGAAATTTCACACGAATTCCGATATCATAAATTTATAAGCTGGCCTACAATTCCGTAGTTTCTATATTTTTGGCTGTGCCTTCAATCGTGCTGCAATAACCGGTCGCAAATCTTGTGACGATTTGTAACAAAGTCTGTGACTAAAGTGAGAAAAAATTCAAAAGCACAAAAAAGTGAATTCTTAAAATCGGAAAAACATATTACACATTTTTGGCATGCAAGATTACTTGAATTGAAAAAAAATAATTGTAATTCGAATGTTTACCTTATCTTTTACAGGTTCGCCAAAAGAATTTAATAAAGCCTGGAACTGGGACTGCAAAACGTTCAATCTAGTCTTCAATTCTGGCAAGCAGTCGCGAATATGATGCATTAGCAGCTGCAAAAATGAATCTTAAATGCAATAAAAACTGTTCTAAATAGAGAAAATACACAAAATTTACTCTGTTCAGCGTTTTGGCTAAATATTGAGTGCCATTCCTACTGGCCAAAGAGGGATATTTCCTTTGCAAGAAGGAACATTCGTCTTTTAAAGCATCTGCGATAGTCTGTAAAAAGTAAAGAAAGGTTGTAAAATTTGAACCATGAGATTAAATACAGGATCAAGTGGAACCAAAAATGAGAATAGTAAAATCAAGTACACTCCACACAGTACAAAAAATTTATAAAGAAATAATGCATTCAATCAAGATAAGAGCAAAATTATTTCATAATGTCGAAACTCACTTTTCTATTGATAATATCTTGTTGAGATCTATTAACGACACCAATGATACCCAGCTTAACGGGTATAACTCTTCCTAGTAGAACATCTACGGCGTCTGTTCCGTGGTCCATGAGATCCAATTTTGTTATAACCGCGAGAGTTCTTCTACCTGAAAAAGAGAAAACTTCCTTTCAAGACATACAAAAACTTTTCAAGTATAGAAAATTCGAAAAATGTCATTGCAAATAACATGCTTCCATTTTTGTAAAATCATGACATAACCTTCAGGATCAACATCACGCGCCAACTTCAATGATTCTGATGTCGCGAAATCTTGATTTGCGGGCGTAATAGCCAATATGATCGAATTTGGGTTCTTGACATAATGAACGATCATTTTTCTAATTTGTATTTCTATATCTTCTGGTTGATCGCCTACGGGCACTTTCGTCATACCAGGTAGGTCGATCATTGTCAAATTGACGACCCGATTAGAAAAAATTTTTAAACTAATCGGTTCGTAGTGTATTCCTTTGTTGCGACCGGTCAAACGTTCCGTTTCGCGTTCAATTTCGTCGCGAACTTCGTCGAAATTCGTGAAAACTTTGTGTTTCAAGTGGAAGAACTTGGCCCATTCTTCGTGTGAAATATATTCTAATATTAGAAAAAAGTAAGATATTAAAAATCAAATACAGTCAAAAAAGTGTAAGTACAGAAACTCAAGCAAAACTAAAATGGAAAATAAATGAGCGAAGCTACACGAAGTTTACCACCATCGTCGTTTATTCTCAATTCTTTATTATCTTTGGAAACATGCAGCAGCTGTAGAATCAAAGGCCTCCTTGTCACAATGCCCGGTCCGCGAGGTAGAAAGTCTCGACCGACGATATTTTCGATAACAGAACTTTTCCCGGCACTCTGGAATTAAGCTAAAATAAACTTCGATGTGTGACAAATTTGAATAATATGCAAGTCTGCTAATGTGGCTACGGTTTTAGTAAACTAAAAAAAATTGCCAAGATTGTAATAATCCATCGTAAATCCGTTGATCAAAATGACGAGCACAGATTTTTGATTGATGTGTGAACTTGGGCGTATTTTTACGAAACTGCAGGATTAGAAATTTTAAAAAATTACAGAAAAAATATGAAAGATGTGCATTTTTCTGGAATATTTATTACCTGAGTTCCAACCACTATTATTTGCGGTAATTGAATACTTTCTGCGCCGACCGTACTGAAAACATCCTGTAATTTATTAATCACTGGAATTAGTGACTCCATTGACGTGAATCGGTCGACGCTTAAGTATACCTAAAATACTTGTATAGTTGTGATCAGTCATAAATTTTTTCTCTACTCTGATAAACATAGTGCAGAAAGTTCGAATTAACTTTCACCTGGAAATTTCAGAAAAAAATTCAATATCAAGCAATAGAAATAGAAGAGGTCGTAGGTCGGCTGAAAGAAAATTGTTTCAATAGTTGTTATTCAGCAGGGACTTTTTCTCCGTGATAACTTCTTCTAATTTTGTATTTAATTCAATAATTTTTCATATTCGGACAAAATTAAAAAAAAACATATTGGAAAGCATGCCATATAACTTGTAAAATTAGAAAGGTAACCCAAAATTTAGATTATTCAACCAGCAATATTTGTCACTGACCAAAACTGATGGTGTTACAATCATTTGCCGAATCCAAAAAATGTATATTCGCAAAGTTCAAAAGTTCGTAAAGGCCGAACGTTGTGAAAAAATTGAAAAAATCTTCATTTTCGTCAAATACCAAGACACAATATCGAAGATTAAGTGATTAAACCATGAGATGAGACATTCTAGAAGGTAACAACCATTTAATGCTAACTGGTATAAATAAAGTAAGCATGCTTACGGTCGCTCTTGACCTGAATTATAGCAAGCAATTATCAGAATTAATCATTAAAAATCCATCAACCCAAAAACTCAAAAATCCAAAGACCGGCGCGGAGCGCCAAAAAATTTAAGCAGTTTTTTCCCTTCTAAAACATATCCCCCTCCCCTTAAATCGGAAAAATGTGGGAAAAAGAACCTTTTTGGGAAAATTTTCGAAATTTTCTCGACTTTTTGGGTTTTTTCGACCCCACTCCCTATGCATTAAGCATTTTGATGTTTTTAGAGTCAGAAACCTGCAAAACAAAGGAAAAAATTGAGAAAATTCTTGTTAGGCTAGTCAAAATGAGCTGATGAAGAATACATTCGTGTTCTAAAAGAGCAGAGACAGCATTTTAATGACAGAGTTTTCATTAATTTACACGCTATTCTGTGGTCCCGATCATACATGTAACGGAGTCCTGAGGCCTTTGGGGGGGGGGGGGTTGGGCCACTTTTTTGGGGCCGGGGGTCAGTAATTTCCAAAATTTTGGGGGGAGGGGTCTCTGAAAGGAAAAATCGATTTTTTCAAGAAAAAAGTTCGAAAAATGGTTCAAAAAATAGTAATTTTTGTCTTAAAAAATGATAATAAAATGTATTTATGGCGCGAAGCGCAGAGAAAATTGATGTTTTCGAGCATTTTTTGTTCAAAAATTGACATTTTTCTTCAAAAAATTAACATTTTCAGTATTTTTCCGACCAGAATTATGGGGGTCCCTAGGGCTACCATATGGCTAGCCATAGGATTGGAAAATCCTGGGGGCGGTCGCCCAATGGCTAGCCATATGGTCGACGATTTCTGGGGGGGTTCCCATAGCACTTCCCCCCCCCCCCAATTACATGTAGTGGTCCCGATTAGGATTATCCAATGTTATTTAAGTCTTAGTCCGACGCGGAGCGCGGGAAAATTTTTGGATTTTTGCTTTCTAAAACGCTGGAAAATGAACCTTCACAACCTTGAGAAATAGATTAAAATCAGACTGATAAAGTATAATTTATTCGCCATTCGAGCGCGAGTTTTTATATTCTAAAACGCTGGAAAATAAATCTCTCGAAAAGATATTCGTGAACAGACGTCCTAAAATCACAGTCTAGAATGATGTCTTCAATTTCCACTTTCAATAAACCCAAAAATTCCTGTTGAAAATGTTTGAAAAATTCCACGCGTCGGGAGAAAAAATTGGGAATTGAGGAAAAATCTTTTTTTTCGGTGAAATACTTACTGTTAACGATTAGAAAATGAGAGAGCTAACTTGGCTGATAGATTAATTAGTGAGTGGAAATAGATGTGCTAACGACCGCGCCTGATAGAAAATAGTGATTATTATATCGCCACTGTTTTTGGAATAATTCAAGTTAACGGTATTTTCTCCTTTTTCACGATAACCCCGTTTTTGAGGTTTTCTATGATGCTGGACACGATTCTGGACTCGAAACAAGTGGCGCTCATGAACTCCAGTCGCCATAAAGTCGAAAAAACACTATGTATGCAAATGAGCAAAAGTACGCAATTTTCATTACTAAAATTGCATTACTGAAAATTTAACCTCTACATGCCTAAGCCTAAGCCTGAACCTAAACCTAAGCCTGAACCTAAACCTAAGCCTGAACCTACGCCTAAGCCCAAGCCTAAGCCTGAACCTAAGCCTAAGCCTAGACCTAAGCCTAAACCTACTGCTTCAAAAAAACATAAAAAATATGCATTTTCCCCTTTATTTAACCCCCCCCCCATAAATCGGTGACCGATGTTTGCCGCCATCTAATCTAAAGTTTTCCTGATGCTTCTACCCTCCCTCGACGTAGCCAGACTGCCGGTATACTCTTGTTTTTTTTGTTTTTGAAAATTTTTTCCCCATTTTCCAGAAGCCGTTTTTGCGCCTAAAGTGCTTATTATAGACGCTTTATTTGAGTTTTTATGAACTTTGTCAAGCTTTCTGGTGTTTTTAGAGCCGGTAATTCATTAAAATTGACGAAAAAATTGAAATTTTCGAGTTTGAAGTCTAATCTACAAGTGTATGTATAACAAATTTTCCAGCAAACTATCCGAGAGCATAATGACTTTGAATTACATGAAAAATCGACAGTCAAGTCCTTTATGATGGCAAGTGAGAGCCCAAAAAATGTGTTGATCTTTCCGGCGAGAGGCGCCGGAAAATTTTTTTTTAATTATTGACATTGTGCGACGTTGGAAAATCAATTTTCCGAACATTAAATCCCAAGAATTAGAAGTCCAAAAGTCGTAATTTCTAAAATTTGATTTGAAAAATTTTTAAAACAGTAAGTATAATTTATTTGTAAACTCGCACGAACTTGGCTGAAAAGATATGAGTAAAAGAGTAGAAATTTCGGAATCTTTTTACAAGTCAATTTCCCTCCCAATTATGATGCACACTGACATTTTCGGAATCCTCATGATGCCAGATATCCAGATCAGTTCAAAAATCGAGGGGCTCATGGCATTCAGAAACTCATTTGCATAAAATCTGCACACATGTCACATACTACTTGACACTACAGAAAAAACCTACCGCCTTCAAGAATCGAACCTGGTACACCAGCCTATGGACTTACTGCGTTTACCACTACACAATTTCACCAGAAAGTATAAAAACTATATCCCTTTAAGACCCTTGATACTGTTTCAACTATCAACTTCATTTGGAAGAGCCTCAACAGCGCTGCACCCAAAGCCTAAGCCTAAGGAAAATTTTAAAGGAGAAATAAATGTCTACTCACTAATCACAGAAATCGATTCTCAAAATTAACAACTCATATACAGCCGGGAACCCACTCATAAAATGTAGGCTAAATTTTACAAGTCGGTTCCCGGCCTTCAGCCTAATTATTTTATATGAATTCTTTAATTTTGAGCATGGATTTCTCTGACTAGTGGGTAGACATTTATTGTTCCCTTAAAATTTTCCTTGGGCTTAGGGTACAGCAGCTGCGCCCAAAGGGCGCAGCGCTGTTGTGGCTCTTCCAAATGAAGTTGTTAGTTAAAATAGTATCAAGTGTCTTAAAGGAATATAGTGTTTATACTTTCTGGTGAAATTGTGTAGTGGTAAACGTTTTAAGCCCATAGGCCGGTAGACCAGGTTCGATTCTTGAAGTAGGTATAGGATTTTTCTGCAGTGACAAGGACTACAAGTGAAAAAGTAAAAAAGTTTATTTAGCGCAAGCAAACTGAACATACATTAAGATACATTAAAACGATTCGTCAAACGAAAAAAGCAATGAATGTCAAAAAACGATAAAATTAAAGCAAAATGAAACGCAAGTAAAACAGAATTAAAATGCAGCGCAAAGTCAAAAAGGCTGTGGTAGCACTAATATTTGACCTATGTGAAATGTGTGAAGATTTTATGCAAATAAGTTCCTGAATGCCATGAGCGCCTGGATTTTCGAACTGATCTAGATAGCTGGCGCCTTGAGGAGTCCAAAAATGTCAGTTTGGACCATATTTTAGAAGGGAACCGACCTGTGAAAAAATTCCAAAATTATCCGAAATTTCTGAAAACTACTTCAATGAAGCTTTTGAATTGATTAACGTTAAGAAAGAAATAATCGCATCAAAAACCTTAGAGACTTGACGTATTGGTCTTTCTCAAAAACCGTATCGAGGAAAAAATGCGGATCTTCATTATATATCATACCCGTCATTGGGGGGTTGGGGGGACACCCACCCCACAACTTGGTCGAACCCTATACCCAAATGTTGGGACCCCCACCCCCCAACTTGGTCAACCCTATGCACAACACCCCAAACCATACATGTAATTGGGGGGGGGGGGCGTTGGGGGGGACCCCCCAACTTGGCCAACCATATACCCAACCCCCCCCCCCGTTCGGGGAAAATTAGAAAAAATTGGCAAAAAGTGTGTTTTTGGCCTTTTTGGGAAAAATTTCGACTTTTTTCGACCCCCTCCATCAAAATTTCGGATTTACCCCCACCCCCCCCCCCAACTGGTCGGTCCTCTTACAGGTATGCCCCAAACTAGGAAAAATTGGAAAAAATTAGAAAAAAGGTGGCTTTTTAGGGAAAATTTTCGATTTTTTCGACTTTTTTGGAATCTTTTCGACCCTCCTCCCCAAAATTTTGGGAATTTTGACCATACCTGTAAGAGGTCCGACTAGTTGGGGGGATAAATCCGAAATTTGGGGGGGGGGGTCGACAAAAGTCGAAATTTTTCCCCAAAAAGGCCAAGAAAGGCACTTTTTGCCAATTTTTTCAAGACCGGGCGGGGTGGGTATATATTTGGCCAAGTTGGGGGGGGGGGTTCGCCCAAACCTCACCCCCCCCCCCCCAATTACAGGAATCATACCTGTAAGAGGTCCGACCAGTCGGGGGGAGGGGTAAATCCGAAATTTGGGGAGAGGGGGTCGGAAAAAAGTCGATATTTTTCCCAAAAAAGGCCGAAGAACAACTTTTCTGCAAATTTTTTTAATTTTTTCTAGACTGAGGAAGTTGGCGGGCCCAATCATACCCATACCTGTAAGACCACCGACCAGTGAGGGGGGGGGTAAATCCGAAATTTGGGGGGGGGGGGGTAGAAAAAAGTCGAAATTTTTCCCAAAAAGCATACACTTTTTGCTAATTTTTTTAATTTTTTCCAAACCGTGGGAGTTGGGTATATAGTTGGCCAAGTTGGGGGGTCCCCCCCCCCCAAGTACAGGTATGGTCCCGTCCCAATTACAGATATGACAAGTATGATTTTGACCTCTTTCCACATTTTTGGAAAAAAGTTCGTGGAAAAAAACAACAGTGCTTCTAAAATGCACCAAAATGCATCTTTTCTGTATCCGATTCCCAAAATTTCTCCCTTTTCTTTTTTTCTCATCCAAATGAGGAAATTTTTCTCCTTTTCCCGAATTTTTTCCCAAAAAAGCACGATTTGGGGAGAAAAAAATAACAGTGGCGGTCAGTGTTTTTTTTTGTGCCAAAAAATGGTTTTTGACACACAAAAATTTGGAATGGCACAAGAAACTTTGAGCGTTTGTGCCAATTGGCACAAAATTTTTGGCTTGCTTGTCAAACATTAAATTTCCTTGATTTTTAGACATTTTAGGGCTGAAAATGCAAAAATTTTTCGGGGCTTCGCGCCGAATCAATGAATATAATATTTCCTATTCGTATATTTGACCCGAACGCGAACGATTTCTCTTTAAACAGTGTATTAGTATCGTTGCAGCAAACTTTATAGGCTGTCAAGACTGATGAGTGAAAAGAAATTCTAAATATTCTCTCTTCATTCAGTCAGATTCGGATTTAAAACTCTTTTTGTCTTTGATTGATTCAAATAGAAAAATCGATATCGTTGATAATGGCACAATGTTTCGATCGAAAATCAACGCTATTGTCGACTTTATTTTCTCTAGTCTTTACATGGTTGTTAAATAACATAAACATAACAACATAGATATTTGTTTTTGTTCGTAGTCGAAAATTGAATCAATTTGAACTTCCTGAACAATTCTAGAGCTATTTAAATTGTCTCAGCATTCCATTTCTTTTTGGGATTTCGTGAACTACTTTGTTGCACAGTTTTTTCTCTTTTCACTGACATGGTTAGCTAAAAAATGGGTTGGGCACACCGTTTTTTTTTTCCTCAAATGGGGTCTTTTGAGGAAAAAAATTTCGAAATGAGGAAAAAAATTTTGGGTATGGTTCTCATTGAGGAAAAAATTTTGGGGAATTCCAAACCGAAAAGATGCATTTTGGTGGACTTGAAAGGGTCAAAATCTCAAAATTTTCCGGCGCTTCGCGCCGGTCACAGGTTCAATCTTGACTATTTTCTATCAGGCGCGGCCATTAGCATATCTACTTCGACTTACTAATTAATGCTCAACAGTTTCTATCAATCAAGTTAGCTCGTTTCATTTTCTAATCGTTAACAGTCAATTATGTCGCCCAATATTGAGATTTTTCATCAATTTTCTCAATTTTTTCTCTCGATGTTTGGAATTTTTTAAACGTCTGCAACCTGAACTTTTGCGTTTACTGAAGATAGAAATTGAAGACATCATTCTAGACTACGATTTTAGAACTTCTGTTTATGAATATCTGTTGGAGAGAAGTTCATTTTCCAGCGTTTTAGAATATAAAAACTGAAAAATTTTCCCGGCGCTTCGCGCCGGAATGGGAAACAAATTATACTTCATCAGTCGGATTTTAATTTATTTCCCAACGTTGTGAAGGTTCAATTTCCAGCGTTGTAGAAAGTGAAAATCCAAAAATTTTTCCGGCGCTGCGCGCCGGATCAAGAACTAAATAAAATAAAATTAGATGATTCTAATGAGAGCCATATAAATGTTAATAGCGGATAAATTCCTGAGAACTCTGTCGTTATTCGTTAACATGCTTCACCCGCTCCTGTAAAACACCAATATATTCTTCATGAGCTCATTTTTGCTAATATAACTAGAATTTTCTCAATTTTTTTCTCATTTTTGCAGGTTTCTGACTCGAAATAGGTACAACAAAATGCATGGGTATGCTCCTAAAATGCATAAAAAAGCATCCGTAGCCACATTATAAGCGTTTTTAAAAATGTGGAAAATTTTTGCAAAATGAGGAAAAAAATATTGGGTCCGGTTCTCATGTGGAAAAAATCTTCGAGGAAAAAAAAAACGGTGGTTGGGCACGATTTTTACAAAAAATTAATGCGTTAAACAATTACTTTCTATCAAACTTTTGGCCTAAAACTTTCGCGCAGTTTTCAGTATGTCTCTAGTAAAAAGCACAAATTTTTTTGGCCTCTTGCGCCAATTGGCACAAATGTCCGTGCACAAAAAAAATGCTGGTGGCGGGTAATTTTTGAAATCTGATTGGATATAGACATACAGTAATTCGAATCACAGGTTGTTCAATGTTCTGAGTTACTTAACACGGCTGTCAATAAATGAAATGCGATAGCTAATTCACTGTCGTATCGCAGACTCACAATGATTGCACAGGAATCGTATCTTACATTTACAAATATGTTTTTGTTCAAACGTCATTATTACTTTACAAGTTACGCATTCCTCAGAATCGCGGGGAAACATTCGGTCATTGTTGTTAATTCTGTTCTCACTTTAATTAACAGTATTCCAGCTAATGTTCTTATAATTATCGGCTAGGACTAATTGCGTAAAAAGATGCCTGCTTCAAAGATTAGCTGCAATAGTTTTTACATGTTCATGTTGGAACTGAAGAAAAACGAAGAACAACGCGGACGACGGTGTACTTTGCAAGTAACGTATGAACTGTATGTGATGTGAACTTCAGTGCGGCTCCCCGCAGACTTTGATTAATATTTAACAGATTCTTGCTGTCTTGCTGTCCCTTTGAAGATTTGACTTCCCCTGCAAAGATGGAGAAGATGATGAGGGAAAATGAACTAGAGAGAGACTGCCGTCATAAAAAAAAAGAAATGATGCTCTAGTTTAACAATTTTTCTAAACAAAGCATACTTGATTCTAAAGACGTAACATTGAAATTTTGAAAAGTCCAGTCTAAGCAAATAATTTCACATATCTGACTATTATAGGTTGAAGAATATGCTGCTTGGATGTTATAAGACCTTTCTTGAACCTTTCTTTTCGTAACAAGAATGAAAAAAATCTGCTATTTCACCCCCTGTTGTTGAGGCAACCTATTCCCGCCGCTCGGGGCTTCAGTACAAGAGGCTCGGTCTGGGACTTGAACGCAGGACCTTGCGGCTGAGCCAACTGAGCAGCGGGAAAGGCGCTCTCTTTTTGCAACAATTCGTAGTTGAGGTGGCTGCTTTCGCCACTCTCAACACTGTCCCGGCTGACCTCATGCTGTGCTGCAGGTATGCTTAATATCGTCGGGTAGATTATTCATTTTCCAGCAAAATGATGTGTACTGTTTGCGAATTCGTTCCACGGGTCCCTATTAAATAATAGAGAACTGCGATACCATTTTTCAAATCTTTCTGTGAGTAATTTTCGACTATTTGCGTTATTCGAAAAATTTTTCGGTAGAATTTATGCTTTCGACCCTAATTACTTTTTTATGCTCATTCCAATGGTGCAAGAATTATAATCGTAGATGAAAAATTAAACGAAATACACTTGATGCCCGAAAATCAAACTAGATTGCTCAGATTTGTGTGTCATTTATTTTGTTTGTTTCGTGGTGCACACTTGTATTTACGCTCCTATTAACATTTACATAAAATTAATGCTACTAATACGGCTGTGTTAGGCGGGGGTCCAACTCGATTTTAATCGGTGAGGATTGTGATATGATATTTAAATCATGGCTACAAAATTTGTATTATGCTTAAAGTACTGTAAGTAAATCAGCATCCGGCGTAAAAAATCAGAAAAATTGAAGTTTCAGGTTTTGGGAAATCGAGTGTATTTCGATCAATTTTTTCAGCCAAGATCATAAGTTCTACACCATTGGAATCAGCATAAAAACTTATTAAGGTCGGTAAGTCAAAAGCATAATTTCCATCGAAAAAATTCCCGAAAGTCTATAGGAATCCTGGAATTACTGTAGGTGGCCGTTACTGTAGTTTCACTGGTTCTCCTCACCTGATTTAAAGCCTCAGTTCTCTGATCATATTGCATCCATTTTCTTTATTTTCTCTTAATGTCTATTGTTTTTATCATACTTCCACTTTTTCATCTTATATCTTTCCATCTTGCCAAATATTTTCATGCCTAAAACTTCCTAAAAGCTTACTCCTTCTTAATTCTACTTTTTTATCATTATATTTTCGTAATTATCATCGTCCAACTTCTTTCTTTCACTATTCTATCTAGGTGCCACCTCCGCCCAACTGAAGCCCTGCTACGCCGGTTTAAAAATATTTGATCCGGCGCTGGCCGGCGCCGACCGGCGAAGTTTAGCAGGGCTTTACTGACTTCATATAATTATCAGACCACACACATTTTGAAATCGCTTTGTCATTTTCCCCCAGAATGAAGATTGCAGGTAAGTTTGTCGTTTCAAACAAGTAAATAAACTTTCGATCGCTCCAGTCCTGCTACCTATACCTGTTACCTACGTACAACAAACGGGTATTAGTATAGCATGTCTCCACATGGGTCAAAAATCGATTGGAAAAAATTTTGAGTTTAAGCCTAACCCTAAGCCTAAGCCTAGGCCTAAGCCTAAGTCAAAGTTAGTTCGATCGATGCGTGGCACGTCACCAAACCTTTTGCCGGGCCACCCTGCTGAGTACTGGTGGAAGAATCTCCACGCTGATACGCCATTCAATGATATGTGTGCGGAAATAGCTCGTCAGTTCCCCATTAATCTGAAATAAATGTGACTTGACTGTGCAAGAATAAATTTTGATTGAAGTTTGAAATTATTTTGATTGGAAAAACACGTAAAAACTTGCTCCTTTAAAATGTCTGCTATCATATTCGTAATCAGCGACATCGATTAACCCAAGAAACTATTCTAATTTCGGCTCAAAATTTTTTTTCAATCGATTTTTGACTTATGTGGAGAGATGCTATACTAATACCCAACAAACTCCATACCAAAAATCTCACACGTCAAAAATTGCTGCATCGTGGATCTCGATTATTTCGTGATGTGGACCCGCGGAGAAATTTACCAAAAATATACAGTACTTCGTAGCAAAATGAATAAGCTACCATATGGTATCAAGTATCAAGCATCGGTTAAGTATCCATTGAATAATCTGGATTCGAACTTGATCAATTTTTTTTTGAAAATAGGACTTTTGCGTCTAAACTTTTGAGCTGCACTGTATGTATGTTCACTGTAGAAATTAATGGTTTAATCGACGAATTTCACTTCTTCTGATGATAATCACTGATCCGTTGCCAAAAATTTCAATGGTTGCTGTCTTACGCTTATATATTACAATACTTTTGCAAGTAGTTAACTTTATGTATTTTCCAGAGCATAGAACCCGAAGCCAGTCGTCGATGGCAAAAATTGCCCGTCGAATTGAAACAAGTTTACAAAACTAGAGCTCGTGAATACAGGACTAGCCAAGAATTTCAAAATAAAAAACGAGAAGCAAAAAGTCGTCCGCATCGAACTCGAGCCAAAGCCAAAGTCAATCGGCGGGGCAATGACGGTCTGGAAACGACGTCGAGCGATTCCGATACGGACGACGAAATTTTTGTGAGTTTTCCTATAGCTTTTTGGAAAGAATTTCTTGTATCTAGTCGTTCAAATGTTGTAGAATGCGCTTAAGCTTAAGCCTAGGCCAAAGCCTGAACCGAAGCCTAAACCTAAGCCTACGCCTAAGCTTAGGCCTAAGCCCAAGCATCATACAAATTTTTAGACAAAATGAGAGTGGACAACGTAGACAAAAAACTGCGTATTTGGGATAACAAGAATCAGTCAATGTGACGAAATAAAAAATAAAATTGTATGTGTTCGGGATACCGAGAATCAATGCATTATTCGGTATGGCGATACATAAAAATCAATGAAAAATGTAAAATCAAAGTTATGGTTTCTGTTTATTTATTGAATCATTGAACTAAAAATGATCGATCGACAACTGTCACATCAGAACTAACCCTATTGGTTAATGATTAAGATCTCCTAGGACCTGAGGCCGGTTGAGGACCCGAAAAAAGCATTTGCCCAATTTTTGCGAGTTGAGGGGAAATCGGGAGTTGAGGTGCTCCTCATACCTGTGAGACTTTAGATCAGTTGGGGGTATTGTGAACCCAGAATTTAGAGGGTCGAAAATGACCCCGAAAAGGCTTTTTTGGCCAATTTTTTCGAGTTGAGGGAAAACATGGCAGTTGGTGAGCCCCAACCCTCCCCAATTGCTAGTATGGGGTCTCCCCAACATCTTCCAATTACGTGTATGTTAGTTAATCGTTCCTTAATTCAATGTAATCCAATTCATATCAAGTCTGATTTTGCAGATATCCTATACCTCGCCGATAACTATGTAGCTAAGATATGGCTTGTGATACTCAAACAGACATTTTCAGTTTGATCCAGACGAAGAAGAGAAATTTATGCGTCGTAGAGACGAAACTCGATCCAAATTTAAAACAGCATTAACTTGGAATCTTGGAGCTGATGTTGCCAACAAAAGTAAGTTGTTATCACTAAACAGAAATTTCTAACGCAAATTATGCAATTATCAATTGATACCGCTTGTAAGTTTCTAGCTTACTGAAAGACGTTATCTTCCTGGTCTTGAATCCTGTCTGGTTTTCACATATTCTGTAGGAAAATAGCTCAGCTGGATATTCCGAACTCGCTGACGTAATTTAGAGAACCATATAGCCTGTTTTTCTTAAAATGCTTCTAAATAATCAAAGTGGAAAGCAAGTAGTATTTCAGATTTTCACGGTTTTCTGATAAACAATATATCATATAGGACTGGAAATTCGACAGCATACTGATCTCATATTTAACTATTTGTCGAGTGAAACATTTTACGGTAAGAGCTGTATGTAAACGATTCTGACCACAATAATGATTTGTGTCACTTCTCTATTTGGAAGCGTATAAAAAACAGACTATAGATGATTCGAGCAGGATTTGAATTCTTGGAAATTAAAGACGGTATTGAAATTTTACGTTTGATAAACTATAATTTACTATTTGTAGAAATAGTTATAGACAGTTTGTCTACGATCATGATAATCTGATTTTCACCGAAATTTTCAGTTATGGATTACTCCTTTTACGTCGTCGCAGTTCAATGTTACTACGAATCGGTCGACCACGAATATATGCCGGCCGAAATCTCCGTCGTCGAATTTTCTCTGAAGCAAGGCATTATGACTCAATTTGACACGATTCTAAAACCAGGTAAAATTTGCACAATAAGTGGAACAACAATGTAATTTTTGTTCACTATAGCTCAATCTAAGTGCTTTCTTATGCAAAGCCAAAAATGTTATCAATATTTTGAGAAATCAATCGTAAAAAAACAAAGCGTCGGCGTCGTTTCAATCAATAAACTTGATTCAGAAAATCGTTTACTCGGAAATCTATGAAATTTTCAATTTATTTTAGTGCACATTCCCGAACACAGCAGAACAGCCATTGTTACTAAAGGTGAGTTGCGAATTTTCAATATTGTCGTTTTTATTCGAGTTTTTGAACTTGCAGCTATCGAGTTCTTACGAACATATAGATCTGAATTTCTAGGTTTCGAGTATGCCGAAAGACTCGAGGTTTCGCTCGGAATACTGCGATTATTTTGATTTTATCAGATCTACAGTTTGTAGTATTTCGTTTAACCATAAATTTTTATTTTTTGATGCAGCAGCGATTTGAAAAAGATAAGATAAATCGTCTAATACAACTGAATAATCTTCGTGACCAATGCAGATCTTTTCGTCGTTATTTGTTGATTTGAATGAATACCCTCAAAAACGTCTTTAAGCCTGTAAAAATTCGAATGGGAAAAAATAATATTTTAATTTGAAGGAGTCTCTCTAAGCTCCGATAAATCTCAGAACCTTAACAAAATTTAGGATGGGATTATAGACCAGCTAATTTTCCAGTTTCGTTTCTGCGCTTATCGAGAGTTAAGACGATTTAGGGCGGCTTCACTTGAAATTAAAATTCAAAACTTAGTTTCTCTTGGGAGAATACAGTAGACGAAAATCGTGAATTCAAGCATTGTTTATTCTCGGAGACGTTCTAAGGAGGAAGACTTACTGCAAGTGTAAATTTTATGTTATAGTGCATTCGATAGCCTACAGTAAGCCGGACAATGTTACACTGACCATGTTGATCTATTGGCCCTCTTCACACCGTAATTTGCATGAATGTGCTAAACAGACGAAGTTTACCTACACTTGATATCTCTTCAACTATAACAGATATGGATAAACAAAAAATCGTATCAGATAAAGTTATATCGAATGCACGAAAAATGTTTTTTGGATATTTGGAGTTTATAAGTATTGACTTTTTCAGCTGGTCAAACACACCAAATTTCCATAACCCAACCAACCGACGAATACAGGGACGATTATCGAAACGTGATCAACGAAATCAAAAGCTTCTCCATTTGTAAGCAGCAAAACCAGTTCCGAGCGTTCGCGTTAGCCAAACAGTACAATGCGGTTCAGGGAACGGCGAAAATTTTGAGGACCAAAACGGGTGAGTTGATTTTAAAAAAACTTTTACACTTGAGAATAATTTTACCAAAAATCAATAATTTGCATTTTTAATAAAAAATCATGTTTACAATGTTAAGGTTCGAAAAGCTTCTTGCCCGCCGATAAAATTTTATGCGTCGAGGATTTGTACGTCTTACTGTGTCAATTAAAAGGGGTCAATCCTAAACGGGCGTACGTCAATCTTTTCAATCAAGTTTTGACCGAAACGGATTTCGATTTCGAACCCCACACATTGTGCATCTACCATAATAGGCGTCAATCGAAATTTTGCGCTTTGGGATTAGCCAGAAAAGCATGGTATAGTTTTAAATAGGCGTTGGTATAAAACTTGACAGCTAATATTTTTTTTTAAAATAATTTTGAAAAATCTGAGTTCTACATTTTTAATTGTTGTCTGATTTTTTCAGTTATTTCATATTCGAACTTTTGCAAGAAGTTTACGGTTTCACAATGACTTCGAATCATATTCCACCGATGGCCAGTAATATGCGATTTAATCGTCCAAATTTGTGAGTATCCAGCTTTTCGTACTAGCTGCTATAGATATTAATAAATTCTTTCGATAAAGGTCTTTACAATCGAGTCAGTTCGAGGATTATCTTTTCGAAGAACAACATTCTTCGTCCACTATTCCGCAATTAACGGTTGACGGGTCTACTTTGTGCGAACCACAGCAAATGAACAGCCAACCTATTCATCAATCTACTATGTCTATGTCGATGCTATCTTCCGGTTCTGCTCACCCGCCCAATTATGTTTGTAAGTTGATGCATCAATTGTTGGAATCAAATCTTCATTTTGTAGGTATATAATTTTTCTTTTTTTTGTGGGGATTCCACTTGAAAAATTTTTGAATTTCAAGAATGAAAAAGATCAGGTGAGTATAATAATTCAAGTAGAGAGCAAATCTTACTGAAAGGCATTTTTCATCCAAGAAGAATTTTATTTTTCTTTTGACATAAAACTCGAAGTTTTACACGGATAGGTCAGTTTTTCGTTTCGGCTCTTTCAGAGCCCGAATTTCCCGATTTTTAAACTAGCCCTATACACCACTATGCCCCTGTTAAAATTTAAACCGTTTGCCGGTTATTATGAGCTCAATTTTTATGCCGGTGGTTATCGTCTTTTGACTTAAAATTAGAATAACCCTATTCGTATTCTTTGGTTTCGGAAACTATTCAATTTCTCACAAATCGAATTTCTTATAATTTTTGCTGTGTTGATTTGAATTCGAATCGTTGAATTATTGTTTTTTCAAAAAATTCCTGGCTTGAAAATTTCTACTTGTAGCCTATGAGAATAATGGATCACTTTCAGAAGCGAAAGAATGCCAATGTTTGAGTCAAGAAGCTCATGGTGAATGATTTTTTTGTTCTTCCACCGTTGAGAAGTTTGAAGTTTCCACAAATTTTGCAAAAGTCGACAATTAACGAGTACTATATGCGTAGGTAAATTTTTAACATACCAATTTTAATCCAATGTTTAATATCACTTATTAAATCAATTTGGTTTTAATGGATTTTGAATTTTGTCGCGTCCTGTACCTCTTTGTCGGGTAAACTATCGATGTTATGTAAAAGCATTTTTATTGTAACTTAGATGATGGCCTGCAAATGCTAGCTGCTCAACTTGCGAGTCAAAATTTCGCTTATTCAATAACATTTCAAACTACGGTCTATTTTGCTTGACATGCTTCTCGATCTTTACAGTGGAGAAAAGTTACTTCTTATTATGATTCCATGCTAAAGAATTTGTATAAACGATTTCAAAGACAAAAGAAACGTAATCATCGGAAAGCACTAGCTTTGCTGTAGATATGTAAGAAGAGACGAACTGTTACTGTAGTCTGTTTATATTGAAATGCTTGTAAATTTAAGAGTTGAAAGCAAGTACTATTTTTTATTTTCGTAATTTTTTTCCAGGCTATATATCGCATAAGACTGAAGGTTTGTGAGCCTACTGAACTAACGCTTAAAATTTTTTGAGTCATATATCCTACAGTAAAATCTTTGTGTAAACGAGTGCGAGGGCAAACTAATTTTTTGTCCTGTTGCCGTTTACAAGCATTTTATAAAAAACAGAATATGGATAGATAAAAAATTTTTAAGTTTATTAGATTGGATCAGCACGCTGAATTCTTTCTGTCGACTGATTTCAAGTTTGTGAAATGAAGCAGAACTTGAAACTGATTGTGACGTCATATTTTTCATAAAGCCATCCATTTTAATTACTAGTTTATTAGAAAATGCTGTAACGACCAGATTTCTGTGAGGTACTTTACTTGGACCAATCGGTCGATACGGCGGGGCAAATACGGGGCAGGGCGAACGGTTACAACAACAACGGGTGATTCGACGGTCGCTTGAACGTCGACAAATAAAACGGGGGTGGCGCGGTTGCTTGCAAATAACAAAATACACGACACGGTTTGATTGCTTTCGAAAACGGTTGCTTGCAAATAAGGGGGCGGCCGCGGATCAAAAATAAGACGGTTACGAAAATCTAACAACTAACTAAATCACGCTTTGCTTCTGCTTTTATACGGCGATTTTGGCCACTCCCTGGACGCTGCGGGAGGTCGAGCTTCTGTCCATCTTCTTCCGCCAATCGTCGTTTCCGGCTACGCTTTTTATGCTTTCTTAGTTACACCTCTCTAACGCTTTTCTGGTACCGTATGCTTTCTGTGCTTTGCTTGCTTTCTACGGTGGGCTTGGCCACACCTCTGTGCTTCTGTGCATGCTTCCTGTATCGGTTTCTTTGTATACACACGTTTTGTGGGGCCGCTGCTACCGTTACACTTGAGACTACTGTCTGGCGGGGCTTCTATGTATTTCACTGTGTGCATGTGTTGTTTACGATTTTTACGGGGGATTACGGTAGCTGTGGAATGTGTAGTTTAGTGTAGGTTCTAGGGGAACAGCTGCCGTTTGTGCAAATTAATTAGGGCGTCTTAATTGGGCTACCGGGGTGTGAACGGATCAAAATAAAGTACTTCACGTAATTTTGTAGGAATGTTTGGGTGTGAATCCCAGACACCCTTGAGACGATAAAATGTGAAAAATAAAATAATATCTAATAAATGTCTGTTACATACAGTATGCTACATGTTTACATTACTGCTTTAGCAGGTACGTTACAATGCCCCGATGGGGCAGAAAAAAAGAATATACTTGCTTCGACAGTAGCCATGGTAGAAAAAGAAGTGGACTAGATTTTTGAGAACTTGGGTCAAAGTTGGAAAAAATGTACTTTCTTTATATTGGATTTTCATTCTTTCTCAAAAAAATTTTCCATGTCTGTGAAAAAGTATATTCTGCAGCATCGTGCATTTTTTCCTTCCCCTGGCATCAACTACAATCAAATTTTTCTATAAGAGAATTATGTGCGCATGATTTCAAATGTAAAGAAATGGTAAACCAATAGTATTCTAACTCCGGACCAATTCAAAACTCCTGCCTCTCACACTAGCTGGAAAATAGTGTGGGAGGCATATTATAGTCATTTTCAGAACTATAAAGAAACCTGGGGTGTTTGCACTAACCCAACATGAGGATAATCTCAACATCGGGATTAAATTGACGATCCTGAGGTTGAGCTAATCGCAATGTTCAAATTATTCTCGTCCAATGCACAAACAACACTCACTTCAGGATTAACTAATACTGAGGTTTAAGTTCGAGTTTGGGAATTGCAGAAATTTTTATATTTATTTGCTTTAGAGATAAGAAAATTATGCGAAAATGTTAGTGCAACCCGACAGCTCGAGCTGGGGATAATCTCGACATTGAGCTCGTTATAATCCTGATGGCATTCAATTTATACTGGACTTGAGATCAAACTGATTCGCCTTTTTTTCGGGATTACTTTGCGCTGGAGCTTAGACCCCTTTTGTGCAACTGGGCCTTGGTTAAACTCATTGAGCACTGATCTGCAAATGGGATTCAGCCGTGCCTATATTAGGGTTGTCGCTATATTAGATATTAGGGTGTTCTCCTCGACTCTACTGGCACTCCCATGGCAACAAAACGACTTTTTTGAAAGCAGGACGAGAGCGACAGGGATGGGCGAAATTGCTTTCCATCTGGAAACCCGTAAAAAGCGCTCTTTCTGCAATTTCAATTTAAATCCAAAAACTGTTAATGATGCTATTTTGTTGCATAGTTAAATAAAAGAGAATAAATTTGTTTATAGCTTGTAATCAGTAGAACTTATGGAGTGAATTTTATACGATATGTTATATAATATATAAAATGAGTGAATGAAACGTATCGGGCACAATCGGTTTAGTTCTTAGAAGACTTTGTGTTGTAGCTTTTTTTCTAAAAAAGCTGAGTGAGGTTTTATGTGCCACTTTCCCACAGTTGATTTCTTTTGTTGACACCCAATTGAGTAAAAAAGTTCAACACAGTTGAAAGCAAAGATGTGTGGGAGGGGACATGGGGGCACAAACTTCCACAAGGGTTTTGGAACTGGAAAATTTGTTATGCAAAAAATTTTTTGGTCAATTTTTTTGAATTTTTTGTCTAAAAAACGCCATAAAACCAAGATCCACCTCTGTACCCTCCTAAAAATTTCAGAGATGCACATATTTGGTTGGAAAGTGTGTTGATGCACTTAGCTGCAGAATATACTTTTTCGCAGACATAGACAATTTTTTTGAGGAAGAATGAAAATCCAATATAAAGGAAGTGAATTTTTTCCAACTTTGACCCAAGTTCTCAAAAATCTAGTCCACTTCTTTTTCTACCATGGCAACTGTCGAAGCAAGTATATTCTCCTTTTTTCTGCCCGATCGGGGCATTTTCTAATAAACTAGTTCATCTCTTTTTAGTGGGCCTCAACCATGCACGAAAACCTTCATAGAAGCACATTGAAGTTTTGAATTTGGTCATCTTCACGCCAAAAAAAAAACAATAAAAAACCATCTTCAAGCTACGAATTCTCACTTTCGGCAAAAGTAAAAGATGTGTAAACTGCATAGTACTTAAAAAACATTGTAAACAGATTGAAAAATGATCATACCTATTGAATTCCTCATGGTCTAGAATCCTTAAACCCAAAAAATCGCAGAAATACCTTTGTTTACACTCGATATGAATTAGTGTGTAAATTGATCACATTCATTAAATTCTCAGTGATCGAAAACCCCTCCCATAGAAATTTTTTTGCATAAAGTGATCGCATTCATTAAATTCCCAATGATCGAAAACCCCTTCCACAAAAAAATTACGAAAATAGGCTTGGTTAAATCCAGAATAATTTTTTTGTGTAAAGTGACGCATCCATTGAATTCCCCACAGTCGAAAACCCCTTCCATAGAAAATCACAAAAATATGCTTGTTTACACCCCAGATAGATTTTCGTGTAAAATGACGTATCCATTGAATTTTCCGCAGTCGAAAACCCCTTCCATAAAAAATACCGAAAATACACTTGTTTACACCCGGAATAGTTTTATATGTAAGATGACCGCATTCATCAAATTCCCCATGGTCGAAAACCCCTTCCACTGAAAAATCTCGAAAATACGCTTGTTTACTCACGGGATATTTTTTTGTGTAAAGTGATCACATTCATGGAATTCATTGTGGTCGAAAATCCCCTACACAAGAATATTACGGCAATACGCATGTTTACACCCTGGATAACTTTTTTGTGTAAAGTGAAGCGTCATAGAATTCCCCGCAGTCAAAAACCCCTTCCATAGAAAACCACAAAAATACGCTTGTTTACACCCGGGTTAGTTCTTTTATGTAAGATAATCACATTCATCAAATTCTCCGTGGTCGAAAACCCCTTCCACTGAAAAATCACGAAAATACGCTTGTTTACTCACGGGATAATTTTTTGTGTAAAGTGATCACATTTATTAAATTCCTCGTGGTCGAAAACCCCTTCCAGCAAAAAATCACGAAAATACGCTTGTTTACACAATGGATAATTTTTTGTGTAAAGTCACCACATCTATTGAATCCCCGCGGTCGAAAATTCCCTCCACTGAAAAATCACGAAAATATGCTTGTTTACAACCGGGAAAATTTTTTGTGTAAAGTGACCGCAATTGAAACTGCAAAAAAATTAGTAGTGCATTATGCGGCAAAAAATTTTTTTTTGAACCCATAAGTATTATATAACAAAATTGGGGAATTTGGCGTTTTCCCGGACTTAGGTCAACCATAAAATTGAATTGAGGCCATATTTCAAAGAAAAAAAAATTCGCATTTGAGATTACACCCCCAAGATGCTTAGGCCGAAGTATGGAGGTTGGATATGGCACACCGATTGCTGGGCATGGTGGAACTGGAGGGCCTTAAAAAGTGCGTTTTTTACCTGTTTTTGGGGCCCCACCGAGCACCCCTTGCAGATAGAGGCGAAATGACAAAAGGCACCCCATAGTTTGCCCCTATGCCCGATATTATGCAAAAAACCCGAAAGTTCTAGCTCTTACCGTTTTGGCTCTAGTGGGGGAGGGACATGAAATTTGAGGGCCAAGTATATTATAGGTTGACGCTGTCGCGCCACCTATGATTTCTGAAGAGTAATAAAATCGTAAGCACAGCTACAGTAAAGCCGTTATGATCGAAGTTCAAGGTTAGTTCATCTTTATAATGATCACAATGTTTCCCGAAAAAATTTACAAAACCGCTTTAAGTTTAAGGTTGAAGCTTTTTTGAGCTTACCTGTTCATCGAGGTTTCACCCCTGTTGAGTGAAACACACAACATCGAAACTCAAAATAGAGAGACTCAATAGAGCGATTCCCAAAAGAGCGATGTCTCAAAACAGCGATTCTCAATACAGCGATGTCTGGAAACAGCAATTCTCAATACGGTGACGTCTCAATACAGCGATTCTCAAAACAGCGAAGTTTCAAAATGTTATATTTTAAAAATAATTTTCTTCTTTTATTTGAGACTCTTGATTGGTGATCCACCAAGAATGTTGAGATTTGATTTTGAATCCAAAAATGTTTTAGGCAGGAGTTCCACGAAGTTCAGACCTTGATACTAAGACTTACCTAATGCTGGGCGGGGGCACGTACTACCTTTCAACGACAAACGCTCAAAATTATTTAACCAATAAAATATTCTAAATTGAGAAATCGGCGATTTTTCAATTTAAAATAATTATACGACGACGAAATAAAATGTGCGGCGAGGAGTTTACTCAGCGAGGAAAAACACAGTCGATAATAAAATTATAAAACAACAATCTCAGTCACTGACTCTAATTCCGGCACACGACGCAATGACTACAGTAATTGCGTCACCCGGTTTGAATTTCGATGAGATGCTTGACACATGCTCATCTTTGGTTATAAGGTGCAGGAAGTTATAAAGTGACATTAAAACAGTTGTGGGAGACTGGAAATGTCACTACAACAAAAACACTGATTCTCAAAACAGCGAGGTCTCAAAACGGCGATTCTCAATACAGCGATTGTGAAAACAGTGACGTCTCAGAACAGATAAAGCGAATTTTCAAAAAGTTATCTTTAGAATATAAAAATTTAAATTGGGCGGAGTAGACGTTTTGGCGCATGGCCTATTTGGTCCTCCATTTCAATCTGCGGGATGCCGGTTGTCACACATTGTGGCACGAATCGCCAAATTTCTGACACTATATGTATCTCTATTGAAGCTTTTTATTCTGGTTCGTTTATTATTAACATATCTACATGCACGTTTTTGGTTTCTTTTTCCTTTATTGACTTATTCACCTTTATATTCTTGTTTTGAGCCATTTTTTGTTCTTTTTGGTTAATTTTTTCAGGTTGTGTACATTTGTTTTTTGCTTACTTTTCATTACATTATTTTACTTTTCGTTTTTTCATTATTTGTTTTTTGTTCTGCCTCTACTGCTTAATAATTTTATTCATTTCATTTTGTTTTATTTATTTCATCTATTTAATTTTTTTGCAATTAAGCTCCATACAATTTTAATCGGTAATCCTTTTGATAATTTTTTGTTTTTGATTTTTTCAGGCGTTTTGCAAAAATGTTTTTCTGACAGGTTGTTTTTTGTGATCTTGGAATGTTCTTTCGTGTATATATACATACCTACCGCAACTGTAGCACAGAAGCATGTGAAATTTAGATGGTCAAATGAGAAATAGACAATCTCAACTAGCAAAAACGGTTTAAATATACCTAATTTGCCTATTTATTATAAAAATGATGTGTGGTTTCACTCTAATGCATAGAACTTTTTGTTATTCGCTGTATTGAGATTCGCTTTTTTGAGAATCGCTGTTCTGAGACTTCGCTGTTTTGAGACCTCGCTGTTTTGAGAATCGCTGTATTGAGATTTTGCTGCATTGAGATTTCGCTGTAACGAGAATCGATGTTCTGGGACTTCACTATTTTGATAAACGCTGTTTAGAGTCTAGCTATTTTGAGTTTCGCTGTATTGGGGACACGCCTTCATGGATTATTGTATATGCAGATGCTGTGAAACAATTTTGTCCCAATTTCCAGGCACTGATATTCTAGCCGAATGTGCGACTTACGATCGAAGCCAACGTCAAACGCGCGAAAATTTCAATGGCGGCGTGAATAATTCGTCGTCGACGGCGACGGCGACTTTTGCCGCCGAAAATGACGA
Organism: Romanomermis culicivorax; assembly: GCA_963922205.1. NCBI lineage: Eukaryota > Metazoa > Nematoda > Enoplea > Mermithida > Mermithidae > Romanomermis > Romanomermis culicivorax. Next base: position 483,297 of record CAWUHX010000070.1, on the reverse strand, counting down.
TCAAAATCGCTCGGCCGCCGATCCATTGCTGGCTATGTTCCCTCGAATGCCTAAAATTCAAGCTCCGCTATCGATGCCTCGTTACGAAAGTTTTTTCCCCGCAACCGAAAATTCCGCCGACGCTGTTGTCAATTATCGATCTACGAGCCAAGACCGACGAAACTCCAACGTTTCGCCTTACACCGTCGCCGAACAATCGCGAACGGCCTCCGGCCAAAATTTTCCGTCGTCGTCTTCGTCAATTCGAAACGCCGGCGACGGATCTCAAAACGGCGGCGATTTCGTTCAACGTTTCCGCAATTTAGGTATACATTTCAATACTCAAATTCGATAAATGGGGAGAAAACTTTGGCCAATGTCGTTCGTTTATCGAATATTTTTATTCTTAAAATATAGGAAAATATCGTCGATAAAGATGTTTCGGAAGACGAAAAATTTCCGCAAATATCGATTTTCGAGCTTAGATATTACTCTTATATTCTTTTTGAAAATAACGTGTTTTATTTTTTGCGCTCATTTGTTTTTCATGTAACTTTTCTTTTTTGATTTACTTCAACGCTGCGGCTTTTTATAGAATGCAGATAAACTTCATTAATTTTGTTGTTCAAAAAATTCTAAGTAGTTAATTCCCGAACAAATGTCCCGTTGACGATATGCAATGATTTTCGATGACGTTCGTTGCCTTCAAAAATGCAATGATTACAATGATTATAACAACAAAATAGATCAAAGTCGACATATTTCGAAACAAAAAATTCATGATGCAACTGCCCCGAAAAAAAGAATACTTGTCCGCTTGTTTCGAAAAAATAAAAAAAGGAAAATATTTTTTCAATACATTTTTAGCATCGGTTAGGCTTGGGTGATAAAAATGCTCCATAAGCTATATGCAAATCTTACGGATGTAGTCTATATGTGCACATCTGCACTCGGCCGATCTGATAATTCATGCCGAAAAAAATGAAGCGTCTGAAATTTGATACAAGAAGAAAAAAACCTGTCCTTGTCGACTTTTGCAAAATCATCGCTGATGAACAGGAGGTTGCTGAATTGAAATAAGAAGCTTATTTTTCGGAAACTTTCCTATTCGAACACAAACTGTAATAAAGTTTGAAATATCTGCAATAAAATTTTTGTGCGAGCAGGTCTTTGGTTTTTTTTTATTTGTCTATTTTTACCTCCTCAATTTTTTTTTGATAGTTCACACTTCGGAAGATAATTGTCAAACATATTTGCTCTTGTTATCTTGTTATGCTCTTCGAAATGTGAAAATCAATAGGAAAAATAATTCGTATTGCAAAATAACCTACTGAGATTTTATTGGATGACATTTTAACATTTTTCATCAGTAGATGTTAGTTAGTGGAAGCATCGCATAGCTCATAGATATTTGTACACCTGCCGATACGGCTTACAACACTCTTCGAGCTTTTGGCATCAGTTCGGCACCAGTATTACATTTACCGAAGCTACAGAGCGTCACTAATTCTTCATTTTACCAGAACTACCTTTTTTGATGATGTATTATGAACAGTATTGCATGCTGTAATTACAAAAAAACTGACTTTGAAGCTTTTGTAAGTAATGATGCCTACTCGGAAATGAAGAGAATTGAATTATTTGCACTAAAATGCTAAACCTTTTCCAAGAAATGCCAAAAATTCTCCAAATCTGGGAGAGTAGGATGATAAATCAACTATATAATTTTAATTTAATTTTTAGGTAAATTAATTTGAATATATTCATGAATTTATTTATAAATTTATTTGCAAATTGCGGCATTTCTACCCGCCAGTAGCGAAAATGAGGTAAGTTATAATCAACATTTATGATGAAATGATGGAGAGAAATACTGGAGATCAAAAATCAATAATGACATACTCATATTTCTACAATCTCACTTTTTCGCTGATAAGGATTCCAAAATTGTTGTACTTTGTATAGTTTACATTTTTGTCTATTCATATTTGTTTACAACCGCGTCAGTTAACACACATCAATAGTAAAGTTGAAGCTACCTTTTTTGTAGCCATCAAATAATGTTGTGCTAGTTGATGTGATGCCTGGGCCCGGTTTCACCACGACGTTATGAGTCTTACGTGTACTACGAGTGTCGAGATTAACTTTTGAGTTACGAAGAGTGTTCCACCGTGTTTTTCGTAGGACTCGTAAAATGATCATTTTATGGGTGCTTTTTGACACTCGTTATACGGGAATTCGTAATCTTTTTATGATCAGATGTTGTAATTAGATCGGGAAATAGCATACCTGTACTTGGGGGGGGGGGGAACCCCCAACTTGGCCAACTATATACCCAACCCCCAACTCCCCCTCCCCCAGTTTGGAAAAAATTAAACAAATTTGCAAAAAAGTGTATCTTTTTTGGCCTTTCTTGGGAAAAATTTCGACTTTTTTCGACCCCCTCCCCCAATTTTCTGATATATCCCCCCCCCCAACTGGTTGGACCTCTTACAGGTATGGGAAATAGTTGGTTTGTTTGATTTGATTATTCTGTCATGGCGTTGGAATTTCTTTTGAATTCGTTTGGTTTTTTTACTTGTGCATCGATTCTGCTCAAATGATGTCGCGTGAGGCTAGATTGATTGTCTCGCATACGTGGCCAAGTTTCCCAAAAGCTGGCGGTATAGTACCTAGCAGTACTATTTTTAAACAGTTGAGAGCAGATTTGCATGAAACAATAATTTTGCATATTCTCTGATCAATTTCTTTTCATTCTCTCTCAATATGAATATGCATCTTGAGCCTAACAACAGTTTTTGCGAAATGAAATTACTATATCTTTACTGACAGCTTTTCAGAAGCAGGTTGTAATATTCATGCCGAACTATTGTGTGAATGATTTTACAAAAATACCAAGAGCTTTCCAATTTTTTCTGAAAATTATTAATTTCTAAGTCATTCTGAAATGTCATCAAATCTCTAACAAATTTTTTTAATTCTTGTAAAAATTTGTTAGATTTTTTTGAAACATATAACAATTTCGGAAAAATTTTCAATCTCTACGGAAAATCATTTTCATCACATTTTTGAAAATTCGCCAATTTTACAGAAACTTTCTAAATCTATTGTGAAGATAAGTTAATTTTATTAAAAACATCGAAAAAATGCAAAAAATTTCCATATCTTTGCAGATTACTCATTTTTGTCAATTATTTGTACGGAATGAAAGGAATTGAAAAAACTTGTTTTAATACTTGAATAAATATGTTACTACTTGAAAAAATTTGTTACCACCTGAAAAAAATCCTTACCTTCGAACATGATGCACAACATTTTTTTCAACATGCATCGCAAAAATTTAAAGGTGCTCCGCATAAGTTTCAAGATGCATTGCAAAAAAATCAAGATGCATCGCATTTTTCTGAAGATGATTTTGGAAAAAAAATCAAGATGGCATGATGGCATCTCGAAAAAATAAGATAACATTTCGAAAAAAATCAAGATGGGTGGCATACTTCTGAAACTATCCAATCGAAGGCGTTCCTCCACCCCTTTATATATTATATACGGGAACCCTTCAAAGTGGATTTATGAGGTCACGGCTTGTTGGCTGAGGGCGCCCTTGGTTTTTACTAGAGGGGGCTGGCAGAGGAGGGAGGGTTATTTTGCATATTTTGCCATTGGAAATCCGATGGACATATCGGTTTTTCATAAAAATTTTTTATTTTTTGGGGTTTTTCAGGAAAATGTCAAAAATGTTTGTTTTTGCCCAAAAAACTGTAATTTCGAAAAGTATTCAAATTATCGTTTCTTTGTCAGGATGACAAAAGAAAAAAATGACAAAAATGCACAAATACCTCTGAGCTACGAGTCTCATGGATCCACTTTTGGTCTGTCAAAATCTCATCAATTTTACGAGTCTTTTCATCATCGTAGTGATGGGTAACTCGTTTGGTGATATTGAGCAGCCCTAAATTATGAAAAACTGTCGCTGGTAACACTCATAACTCGTTGGCCTCTATTCATAAACTTTATTTTGTGGCAAAACAGCCACTCGTAGCACTCCTAGACTCATAATTCCTTGCTCGTAAACTCTGATTTTTGGTGAGATGACAATTCGTAGCTCTCTTAACCCGGGACTCGTAACTCTTGACATTTTACTCTTAATACAGAGTTTTGTGGTGAAACTGGGCCCTGGTCAATTTTTCCGCTGTTCTTTTTCTCCCTCAAATACAATTCAGAAAACCTGTAGTATACCTTGCTCACACTTTTTATAACTCAAATTATAAGAAATTGGTTACTTCGACAATTTGGGTAAAATATTTTAAATTTTCCAATTTTTCATGGTCCAGAATCATTTGACATGGATCTCAACAAGCCTGTATCCAGGAATTATCTTCGATGGGGGCACACATTTTTTTCACTCAATTTACTATAAAATTGGCATTTCTGTTGACATTTTCCTAAAGAAAAAAAACCAAAGGTACTTTTTTTACCACTTGGAACATTTGGGCAGGCCATGGCCTCCCAACCCCCCTGCCTACAGGCCTGGATCTCAATATATGAACTTTAGTTGTTTATTGATTGTGGTCTCATCAATAGTAACTTTTATGCCCATATGGTTCAACATCGAATCTACCAAAAATCTTCATATGGTTTATGAGGAGACATCACAGTCCAAGAGTTTAGGTGGAACTAGAGCAGCTCCTCATTCAAGTCCCTGGCTGGTAAAAAATTTCTGGGAAGGACAGTTTTTGGGCAATGTATTCCTTGTCAGTCGACCAACTTTTCATCACTTGAATGTTGAGAAGGGCTCTTCAGATATCATCATAGCCAATGCCAAAAACTTTCACATGCTCATGAACATGTGAGTTTTTGTTGATTCTGTAGTTCATCGATTTTGATTTAGAAATAAGCTGAAGAAATAATAGTTATACCTGCTCGCATGGGACTTGTATTGAAGCATATACACACATTAAAGTATAGGAAAGGCATGGAGCGACTGGATATCATGTGACCAAGATCACATGACCAGTGGAAGCAAGCTTATACAGCCACAGTATTGGTATAGCATGTCTCCATATTGGTCAAAAATCGATTGAAACAAATTTTGAGTTTAAATTAGAATAGTTTATTGGTAAATCGATGTCACTGATTACGAATATATCATAAATTTTATAGGACCAAGTCTTTACATGTTTTTCCAATGAAAATAATTTCAAAATTCAATCAAAATTTATTCTTGCAAAGTTTTTTGTGTACACCACAAACCCCCGTATTCTTTTCCCTGTATAAGCTTTTTAGCTTCCTGAACTATCCCAGTACAATCAAACATTCCAAGCGGACAGTTTTCTTGATTTTGTTGCCTTTGTAAATCTTGATTCGGGATCAAAAGTTGCTTTTGCCTACCAAATTGTGTTGCTATAATATGTGATATGAAATGTGACATAAAGACTTGCTCCTATAAAATTTCTGATATCATATTTGTAATCAGCGACATATTTAAACTCAAAATTCTTTTGAAATTGATTTTTGACCCATGTGGAGACATGCTATACTAATACCTACAGCCACTAAGGTCTTTTACCTCCAATGGGTTTTTTATTGTTACTAGGGTTTTGACTGCCACTGGGGTCTCTACGGCCACTGGATTCTCCACCATGACCACCACTGTATTCTCTACAGCCACCAGAGTTTCTACCATCACCAGGGTCCCTACAGCCACCAAGGTTTTATCACCACTGGGATCTCCAGTGCCAGTTCTATACCCCCACTGGGCTCAATACTACCACTATGGCCTCATCCACTACTATTGTCTCTACCACTACCTGTTTATCTACAGCAATCACAGGTACTAGTGACACTGAAGCAAGAATATACACAAAGGTCATACTTTAAAATTTGATAATTAATCAATTGTGTAAATTACACAAATTTTTAAAATGTATGTTCAAATGAAAATTATGTATGAAAAATGGCTTATTTGCACCAACCATATGGATTAGTACAAAAATTATGCTTCAGACTGTGTTTATCATGCACTAGACAAAATTTCTTGGCTGTTTTGTGTCACAAGTTTTTGATCTTTTTTCCTGTCAGTAGTAAGTATGGACCCTCTGGATGAAATTTGAGATCATCTCATTAGGGTCGTCAATGTCACTAGATATGTAACAGGAAAATTAAAAGTGATCCCACCCGGATTCGAACCTTGGTTGTTCTGTCGGTAGTCAGGGATGTTGCCACTGATCAATGAACTCGATGAAATGACTGGATAAAAAGCTGTATATAAAAGCAAAAGCTGTACATGTGTAGTAAATTTTTTTTCCCATGGTGGGTCTACAAATGTCCAAATTTTTTTTTGTAACCTGCCAGACATGTTTTATTTCAGGAGTTGATGTTAAAAGGATTTATCCCTAGCCATAAAGGTGTGAAACACATTATGCATATGGATTGCATTGTAAGCATACCAGTACAATGAATAAAAATTGTGAGAGTGTTAGGAACCAAATTATAATTCTGCTTTGCTTCTAATCGCACAGCACAAGCTTCACTACATTGAACAAAAATAGCTTCTCTCTTCAATATGTCTTCAAAGTTAAAAATGCACAAAATAGCACCAAATGTTGAATGCCCACAATGATAGCGTAGTGCATAAATAAATTATGTTCTATGCATAGTGTATTGAAGTATAGCATGCAGACTTTTCCAAACATTAATGATATTTTTACTTTTAATATAGAGTTTTTCTGTGAAAAAAATGTACGAAATAAAGTTATCTTCCACAGAACCCGCTTGAACAAAATTAAATGAGATGGGGTTCTAACAGCACAGTTGTAGATAACTGTTTGCTTACTCATCACAGAGATTGTAGCATGATGGTATTTTTCATTGCTAAAATTATCAACAAAATCAATGCTTGACAGCTCCATAAAAGGAACATTCATCCAGTAATAGAACTACTAGTGAAATATTTTGACTATTATTTTCTGTGTTTCTTGCTACAACACTGAAACCCATAGTTATGGACCATCAGAATTCCAATGATTCCTACTGTATCCTTATTGATGTTGATGAGAATGCCATGGATTGGACCTGAACAGAAAATGGAACTGAAGTGCCGGTATTATCTACTGGTGGTAAGAATGGTCTCCCACACTCCTACTAAATTTCAAGAGTAAATGTTACAGGAAGCATCAATTCATGCAACAAAAATCGCTGCAGCTGCATTCTGGAGGATATATCCTCATCAGGGATGGAGTAGGGAGAGTTGAGTGATGAAGAAGAAGAAAGAGAAGAAACATGCAAAGATCAAGATTTAATTTTTGAAGACATATCTCCAGAAGAAGAAGAACAACAACAACAAAATAACCAAGACCAGGGTAGTGGGTATGATGATATTGAGGTTGTTGATGAGTGGTGTGAAGATCATCAGATAGGTGGTGGTCTCGAGCAGCAATCAGGTGGATCATTTGATGCATCAGAATTTTATTATATAGGCGAACCTGTAGTGCAGAGAGTAAGGAGGTTCGGAACAGAAGATGAGGCCAGACAATTCTACTTGCCCAATCTTGAAAATTGCCAAAATTTATATGAACATATAGATGAAATCTTTGATCAGGCCCTGCAGCAAATACTTGAGACAACTTCGCCAGATGCTCTTGTTGGTGCAACCTATTTTCATCCTAACCTAAATGAGCCAATTTATGTGCATTTTCGTCCACAGAAAAATATGACTGGTCAAGTTATTGTTGAGCAACTTGAGCATGTTTTGCAGTCAAACAAAGAAATCAATCTCGAAGGCTCTGAGGCAGTGATTCGTATTGTTACTGTCACAGCGCCATCAGGCTCAGGCAATCACAATAAACAAAAATACTTTGTTCATCATGATTCACTAAATAGAGGGCATGGTGGTTGTTTCATCACCATAAATAACAAGGATGATAACATGTGCCTCGCAAGGGCCGCTGTTGTTGCAATTGAAATGCTAAATAAGCACAACCCAGAATATTGGTGGAACACCATTCGCACAAAAAATCCTCATCCTCGTTCTCTTCAAACTAGAAAAGCTCATGAGCTGATGGTTCGAGCCAGACTACAGAACCAAAAAGGACCTTGTGGTATTCAAGATTGGATATGATACAAGATGTGATACTCGAGTATAGGATCAAAGTTTACAGCAAGGATGCTTATGGCACCATGATATTTGAAGGTATTTATAATCTTAAATTTTGCTAAATCAAAAAGAAAGATTCCTTCCTCTTTTAAGGTAAAAACACTGATGCTGAAAAAGTCATCCACCTATACCACAATGATGATCATTTTACTGTTATCACATCAATAGCTGCATTTTTCATGCGTGGTTATTGGTGCGCAGATTGCAATGTAGCATATAATGATAGGACAACTCATGGATGCATCAACAAGTGTTCATCATGTTATAATTGACCCCCATGCAAGGAGGGAAGAATTTCCCATTGTAATGGGTGTAATCGTTTCTTTAGAAATGAATGTTGCTATCAGAATCATCTGCGCAAGTAAGGGCAAGGATATCAGGGTCCCAGTATGAGCTCTACAGTACAGACTGTTGACCAGTCTGGTACTGATATTGGAGTGTCAATTTGCAACAGGATTAAAAAATGTGAAAAATGCCGAAAACAAGTCAGCCAGGCAAACATACATAAGCACAAATGTGGTTACTTCAAGTGTCGTACATGTAATGAGGAGGTGCTCCAAGAAGGTAATTTGCAAGAAGAGAATGCAATGATCATTCCTACAATTCACTTTATATTTCAGGCCATTTATGCTATATGAAAAAATGTTGATCAAGAAAATGAAGACCATGATGGTGGTAACAGCTGTAATCATGCTGAAGATGATGAATATGACAGTAGTGCTGTCGAAACTGCACAAACCAGTAACAACAGGGGAAATGATGTTGAAATTATACCATGGTTTGTCTTTTTTGACTTCGAGACAACACAAGAGAGGGTTGTCCTGCAAACCAAGTTGGGGCAGGAGCTATTGCACGTGTCAAATTTGTGTATTGCTCATACCATTTGTGATGACTTATGAGACCAAGACTTTGAGGCTCAGTGCAGAAGATGTGGACCCACAAAGCAAAAATTCAAGGGTGAAGACTGCATTAAAAACTTTTGCTGATTTTTGTTTAACCCTAAAATGAAAAACACATTTGCTATTGCTCATAATGCAAAAGGATTTGATGCACACTTCATCTTGCAATACCTGTATGGTAAGGGCATTGCTTCCAAAGTTGTGACTAAAGGTGAGCTACATTAGAAAGTATAATTATAGTGTTTGAGAGTAGTATATTTTATAGGATTGTAGATAATTTCCTTGTCAATTGGCAGTATAAAGATTATTGATTCCTTCAATTTTTTGCCAATGGCATTGCTTGCACTACCCAAAGCTTTTGGAATAGAGGAATCAGCCAAAGGATTTTTCCCCCATTTATTTAATAAGTTGGAAAATTGGAACTATGTTGGTTCATGGCCTGAGGCATTCTACTATGCTCCATCTAGTATGAAACCCATTGCCTATGACAACTTTACACAGTGGTACAGGAACCAAATTGGGAAGGTAAGAGCATTTTTACATTTTATTAAAGTATTAAAACAACATGTTGTATTTTATGAAGGTATTCAACTTCCAAGAAGAATTAATGAAGTATTGCAATAGCGATGTTGATGTTTTGCTGAAAGCCAGTATGAAATTCAGAGATCTCTTTATGGTGGAGACCACTGTGGATCCCTTTGCGAAATCACTGACAATAGCTGGTGCATGTAATCCTGTATTTAGAAAGTTATTCTTGAAACCAAAAACTATAGGTCTCATACCATAGAATGGATATCCTGGCAGACATGTACAGTCTGCTAAAGCTATTCTGTGGTTGACATGGCTAAGTAAAAAGAATGATATCATTATTTAACATGCAAATAATGGTAGAGAAGTATGCATTGGGCCCTATACAGTTGATGGTAAATACGGCCATGTGGTCTATGAGTTTTATGGGTGCTACTGGCATGAGTGTCCAAAGTGCATTCTTGATCGAAATAAGATAATCACTAATGGTAGGACGAATGCACGGGAGTCCTACTTGCACACCTTAGAGCAAACATATTATCTTATTTGTGAGCATGGGCTTCAATTTGTAGAGCTTTGGGAGCGCAAACTTGCGAACATGCTACAGAAAGATGTAAATATGAAGAAACTGTTTGCTTTATGTACTAGATACTTCAAACCATTGAATCCACAATATGGTAAGATGACAAAAAAATTATTACAATATGATGCATAATCTCCAAATATTTTTAAACATTTTATGGTGGCTGTACAAATGCTGTAAAATTGTACCATAAAGTCAAACAGAATGAGCAGATATGGTACGTTAATGTATGTAGCTTGTACCCATACACTAACAAATATGGAATGTATCCTATTGGTCATCCAAAAATAATTACCAATGAATTTGAGCCCATTACAAAAGAGAACAAACCATATGAAGGTCTTGTTAAATGCTTTGTGGTGCCTCCAAAAAACCTTTACCATCCTGTTTTTTCATTCCAACATGGTGGTAAATTACTGTTTCCACTTTGCAAAAAATGTACAAAAGATCAGAGGACTGAATCATGTAATTATGATGAATCAGAAAGGGCTCTGTATGGCAGGTGGGTCACATGCGAATTGTATAAGGCAGTAGATGTTGGATACAAAGTAAGTCCAATCCATTTTCAATTTGTTTTCGTTCCACTTATATTCATTTTCTCAGGTGACCAATATTTTGGAAGTCTGGCACTATGAAAATGTTTCGAGATATGACCCACAAGCTGGAAATGATGGACTTTTTGGCCAGTATGTTAATTCATTCATGAAATTGAAAATGGTAAATACCTTATATTCTTTCAAGGCACATGGTTTTTAATTTCATTCTTTGAAATCTACAGGAAGCTGAGGGATGGCCTTCTCCATGAACCAACCAAAAGAGCTGGGACCAATATCTGTGTGAAGTAGAATTATGTGAATGTATAGAGCTGGATTGATCAAAAATTGCATAAAATTTGGGGAAGCGAGCATTGGCTAAACTTATGTTGGATTCATTCTGGGGGAAAGTATGTTTTTCAGTATGGAAGGAGTGGTGAAATGTTTTAGTAGGATCAATAGGCTTGCTTTTTTATAGTTTGGTCAATGAAATAATCAGATCAAAACATCATATTTTATGGATCCAAAGGAATATTTCAGCTTGGTATTTGATAGCTCGACTGTTGTACATAGCATTACCATCATCAGTGACCATCTGGTGTCAGTCACTTATGCTCAAATTGATGACCTAGCTGAAATATTACCTTACACCAATCCAGTTATTGCAGCATATACAACTGCCCAAGCACGCTTGACCTTATACTCTTACCCCGAAAAGTTGGGTGAGAGAGTGCTCTACTTCGACACAGATGGTGTCATCTACCTGGACCACCCACAGATTCATGATGAATACAAAGTACCAATTGGTTGGTCTTTGGGAGAAATGACCAATGAATTGCAGGAGTATGGCCCTACTGCCTTAATTTCTGAATTTGTGAGTGGTGGTCCAAAAAACTATGCATATGTTGTTTCCCGCTCTATCGACAATAAGAAGTCAATGGTCACCAAAGTATGTGGAATAACACTCACAAAAATGGCCAGCCTGCAGGTTAATTTCCACAGCTTGAAGAATATGGTCCATTCATTTGTCAAAGGGAGAGCTCGACAAGAGATAGATGTAGTTTCACATTGTATTGGAAGGATACCTGAGGGACATAAAATCATCATGCATACAGTATCAAATAAATTTCGTGTAGTCTATGTCAAACAAATTTTATCGAAAAACTTTGATACTGTACCATTTAGATGGCAGTTTACAGCAGAAAATGTATAAATATTATGCATTTGTATTTTATTCCTTCATTTGTTAATATTGTCATTATTTGGAAGCAGGCTTTTTTTCGTCAAAAATTTACAGGCCAAATGGCTCCTAGACCTAAATTTTTAGGAGCCAAACAGACATTTTTAGGAGCCATAAATAATCAATGCACACTTTTGATAAAAATTAATGCATTATATAATTCGTATAGTTTGATTGTATTTAATCCAAATTTATTTGTATCACAGATAGGGCAAATTTGTTGAATTTGCTTTCAAAATGGAACTCATCTAAAAGTTTATTTTCAATCAAAACACGACACATTTATTCATTACGTTTCTTAGCAAAATCACCAGTTTTATATCGCGTTTCTTTAGCCCTTATTTTGTAAGCACTTTCGAAATCAAAATTATTACAATTGCTGTGGCATTTCTGCAAACGCATCAAGACGTCCAAATGTTCTGCCTGATTTGATGATCGATGAAAAATCTAATTTTGCTATTTGATTTTTTGATCGAGTAAGACCTTACTGTTGTTTGCAACCAAGTTTTCATCTTTAATCTGTTCACCAGAGAAAAACCACGCTCAACGCCAGCGTTTGTTGCATTGAAACACAAAATTATCTCGGAAAAAACAGTTAAAAATAGTAGTAAATCGTTTATTGTTAAGGAGATCTTAAAAATAGAAATGCATTCATGTAAAGTTGCTTGATATATAATACAATTATAGCAAACAACTAAAATTTGGTTAAACTTCAGCTGAATTTTTCGGAGCCAAATTGGCTCCTTGGAGTAAAATTTTAGGAGCCATTTTCGAACTTTTAGGAGCCCAGGCTCCTAAAATGACTAAAAAAAAGCCTGTTTGGTAGTATAGAGAATAAGCACCAGTAACATGGACTTTAGGTGGAAGCACCCCTTCAACTGCATTGTATCAGCTCCCACAAAATCAGCAAAAACTGAATTGGTAAAAAAATTGGTGAGATTTTCTGAGGAAATGATCTATCCCTCACCTATTTGCATAGTGTGGTCCTACACCAAATGGCAGAATGCATACAATGAATTACAAAATAATGTTTCAAACATATCTTTCATGGAAGGTATACCTCTTCTAGATGATTTCAAAGAGTTCCAACACTCACCTCAGTTATTAATTCTTGATGATATGATGCACAAGATGAAAAATGATAGACAATTGAATGACTCAAGGGTCACATCATTGTAATTTATCCATAGTTCACATTGTTCAAAATTCTTTCTTTGAAGGCATTCCCACTAGTAGAATTAATGCCCAATATCTCATCTTAATGAAGAATCCTGCAGATGGAATGCAAGTACAGACACTCGGTAGACAAATGTTTCCAAAATCAAAACATTTTGCTGAGGCATTTGAAGATGCAACCACTGAAGCCTATGGTTATCTCCTGATTGATTTCACTCAGGGTACACCTGATGCTTTATGGCTTCAGACTAAAATATTTCCAGATGGCAATGGAATGATGGTTTATATGCCCAGATAAAAGGGTGAAATTAAATATTATTCATCAGTCTTATTTAGCTCATAACATACAGAGACATTGTCATAGGGTAGCGAATTCATGGATTGCTCTAGCATAACTCCAAATGTTTCATACCCCTTAAGACTCCAGAGGAGAATGTGCTCATTTGCCAGATACCTTACTACAGGACATTATCAAAAAATTGCATCATTTTTGTGCTTCCTGCTTTTTCTGTATGGAGTTTTCTGGTCCTTGTTCAGTTCATCATCATGGCCATGTTGCTCTATAACTAAGCAAACAAACTTCACTTCATCCTAGTTTCAGAAATAGCATCATTCAGCATTTGTATGCTCTGATATTGGAACATTCATTATAGAATTTTGATTTCCCATCGAACAGATGCTAGATAAAATGTCCGCTGCCTCTGAAATTATGATGCTCAAGCTCCACCATATTGTACAAGGTATTTAAAGTTTTATGGGATGGGGAATAGTAATCTAAACAATTTTTGGATATTCTAGGGCGAAACATTGAGAAGAGACACAAGAGTGTCATTGGTGATGTTCTCTGGACCCATTTCTCCGAAACATCCAAGGAATCCTTCAAATGGCTGGCACAGGAACACAATGAGACAATGAAACCTATGGTGCGTTGAAAATTGGCGTCCTTCTGGTACTTTGTTACCCAGTTAATGGGAAATTTAACCAACAAACACTTGGACAGGATTTTAGTAGAGGCTATGTACAATAGCCTCTCAAAAGATAATCAAATCCTGTTCACCTATATGAACACTGCTCATTCTATTGTATGAGATGCCTATTTTACACATGTTTTGCATAAGGAATTGGAAGATCTTATATAAGGTGCTGGTTTTTTTAAAAATCATTTTTGAGTTTTGTTTTATAGTGGAGAGGTGTTTCATTTCAAATTATGGTAACATTATGTATTGTATTAATTTTATCTATTTTTGCAATAAATAAACTACGTGTTTGCAACAGCTCAAGACTGACCCTCTATGGTGGTTTGGTCATTGTCAAGGCTCTAGGCTTCATGAAGAAAACTCAGGTTTACAATTTAACCATAAGCACCAAAATTGGATTGCAGAAATTTCTTTTATGCTCAGTTACATGTCCAATTCAAGGCTCAATGCTGCAGGAGCAAGAAGATTGTCCATTAAAAATTCTGCATAACCCATATGTATATAGTTTCTGTAATATTAATTAACAATTTCTGGGGCTTCATACTCATACATTCACCCTAACCTCTGGACAAACAGCACAACTTCTCAATCTAATCATTACTAATCTTGAAGCTTCAAATCATTTTGGGGAAGCCAAACATGCTTTTAATGAGAAAATACTAATTATCAATCATGTAAGTGCTAGCCTTATTACCAGGGTACCAATGTTTGATAGATTTAGTATTGATGATTTCAAGACAGTTTTTGAGCAGTCAATTATTTGCAACGCAACTGCCACAGTTTCTGATCTTGACTGTCCAAAAAAGATTATAACTACTTTATTTACTACGTACTGCCACAATCATTCACTTACACCAGTGTAACTTAATTTTTTAGAGGGCTTGCAAGTCAATCTTGCTGAAATAAAGTTTCTAGAGAAAATTCTCAGAAATGAGGAAATTAAAAATAGTATATAAGTAGGTTAGTAAGAAAAAGGACATTCAATTTCAAAACATCTCTAGGAGACTGCTCCAAGATGAGTAGGCTACTGAAAAAATATATTCACCACCTACATGTACTTAAGCAATGCAATAGCAATCAAAAAGCTCATTTTATACAAAAATGCCCCATAGAATTTACCTGCTGTATTTGTGAGATCTGCTATAATTTACTAAAGGGAAACCTACCACTGAAAAACAAGGAACATAAGAAGCAAGACATAATTCGATTTATTGGTACATGAAATAAGAGGAATTTAGCACTGAAACGGAAGAAGCTTATTCAATCAGGGGGCTTTTTACCATTAATTATTCCATCTCTACTTACTCGAGCAGCTGAATTATTGCCGAAACTATTAGATAAGCCATAATGAAATATACCAATAAGATGATTCTTGTACCTCAAGATGTATTCAACAGTCAGATCAAGCCGAATAACAATTACACTACAAATGGTCTTTCTAGAGAACTTGAAGAGTTTAAACAAAAAATGGATCTAATCATGAAGGACAAATCATTGCTGGAAGAAGAACAACATAAACTATATCATCAGTTATTTGTACAGTACTTAAAACTTGATCAGGATGCAAAGGCCCCAGCAACAGTGAAAGTACAGACTATCAACAGTCCAGAGAGCAATGGAGGAGAACAAAAAAACACTTTAAATGAAGTTGAAGCAGCGTCTTTAATCAATGGTGAACAAGACAGGGACAGGCCATTGTTTAAGAAAGAAATGCTGAATGGTTTACCTAAAACCAAAATCAAGAAGGCTCAACAATTGATTGACTTTATCCAAGCCAGCAACCCCTTCAATACTAATGGTAAAGGAGAACTTATAGTTGATGGGGAACTAATACCTAACAGCAATGTTGTTGATTTGTTGCAGGACTTCACAAGAGACAGACCTACATCATCACCCCCAGAAGGCTTCCAGCATTTGGCTCAAAAACTAGTAGAGCTGAATATACCTAGGGACTACATTGGAAATCCAAAGCAGTGGAAACTCATAACAGAATTAAGAAAGAAGCAGTCCTATAATTCACCAACCCATTCAGTTGGAACAAAGTTGACTTAATTAAATGCCAAAAACAACAAACCCAACCAGTCGAGTTACTCCCCATTCTAAGGAGCAGTTACTGGAGAAATTATATAGGAACTTGGATGAAACATGATCATTTTCCAGCATACAAAGCTTAAATTGTCCAGTGAGGATTCTGAAAAAGTTAATTTACTTGATCAAACCTAATTTTCCACAAGACCCATTACAGTTTTCTCACTTTACATCTTCGACTTCACTGCATGAATGCCACGAACCATAGAAAGGTTGATTGTGGTGACATCCCAGACATGGGTATTGCTGAGAAAAGTGTCTGCACACTATAGCTGCATAACATAACACAAATAAAGATTCGATTTGTGCAGACTCCTGACTGGTAAAGTCAATTTTCTCACATTTCTCTCTCTTACATTCTCACATCCCGAATAAATGTAATTGCTTCTTCAACTTATTGTTCAAACTCAACCAACTTTTTGAATTCTGCTACTGTCAACTTGATATATTTATTTCGAAAATTGTTGTAAAATGTTACCTCTCCCAGGGCATTACTTTCTTGATGACTAGAAGTATCATTTTTTCCACATTTAACCACCCTCCGATATCCCCTCCAATGTACCATTCGAATCCAAGCAGACCATAATTTTGCTTGACTGGTTTTTCAATTCTCTATACTGTGATAATATTAGATTAACACCTTCTTTCGTTGGTATGACACGGCCATTTTTTACCATGCATTTACGGAGTCCAATGCTGGGATACTCGTTGAACTTGGACACCAAAACGTGAATAGCAGATCCCAAAAAAAATTCCATGGGAATAAGTTGACAATATTAGAGCCTGGTTATAAAATTATTCAGTAAATATGAAACATTCAGATCAACTAATTTATATATATATTTTTTTTGATCACATTGAATGGTAAAACCAGGAAAAATGTTCATGCATGCAGTCTTGCTGAGTCAATAATTTGTTTCTGTCAATCCTGTATAGTGTTCATATTTTGAAGCATACTGTAGATCATAATATTTGAAGGCTATGACTGATGCTATTTTTGTTATGTTTCTATACTTCCCAATTGACCATCATTTCATATGGATAGAAAATCCTCCAATCGTTTAAAAGCGAAATATTACTCCAGCTTGTTCCCTAGCAGTTCCAGAGCCCACTGTTTTTGTTGAGGTAATTTCATAACTTTTTAAGTAACCCTGCTAGTCTCAAACTCCATGATATGGCAGCAAGTGCTGAGCACGAAGCTTTGTCTTTTTCAAGTTTTATTGTTGTACTCTACATTTAATTCCCCCAATTACTTTTCGCCTACATAAAAATTGATTAATCAACACTCCTCTGATAGACATACCCACCTTTAAGGTAACTACCAGCCAAACTGGCATTACTAATAATGTACTGTCTGTTGGTGCTGAGGTTGAGGTAAATACAATGAAAGTGTCTATTATATTGAATGTCTTCAGAGTATTGCTCAATATATGATACAGCCCACAATAATGTCAACCACAACAGAGTGCTTCCTACAAGTATGTACATTGTTTTCTTCATATTTCTGACCTAAAATTTTCCTTGCAATCTAGATATTGAATCAGCCCTACAATTCATGCAATAAGAAATTCACCAGCTGTCCTGTCAATTGAGAAGTCGTGAGGATATACTCCACATATTAGTGATAAAACATTGGATGTTTTCCTCATGATTTTGTACATTGGTGTAAATGAATTGAAATAAATATTTCTTGTACATTACAAGAAAATTAAGACATTTGTACACCCACTTTAGGAAAAAAATTCACTACACATGTACAGCTTCTGCTTTTATATACAGCTTTTCACCCAATAATTTCATCCAGTTCGTTGATTAGTGGCAACATCCCAGTCTAGTGCCGGAATGACCAAGGTTCGAATCTGGGTGCAATCCCTTTTTGTTTTCCTAGGACTTCTCTCGAGAATTTGACGACCCTAATGGATGACGTCAAATTTCATCCAGAGGGTCCATACTTACTACAACTGTCTATAGATAGACAATGAACCTTTACTTTTTCTTGTCCATCATTTTTGAAAAAAGCAAAAACTAGGCAATAAAGTTAATAAAAATTCACTTTTTTGATAGTGTCTGAGTATAATGTTATGCCTCGAACTTAGATCACATGATGAAATTGATTTGTCACCAGACTATAGTAGTAAGACTGGATCCTCTGGATGTAGTTTTATGTCATCCCATTAGCATCATCAAATTCACCCAAGAAGGTCAGAAAAAAAACAATTCACTTTATATTCCAGGCCATTTATGCTATATGAAAAATATTAATTGAGAAAATGAAGATGATGATGGGGACAGCAGTGATGATGCTGACGATGCTGAAGATTATGAAAATCAGAGTAGTACTGGTGAAACTGCAGAAACCAGTAGAAACAGGGAAAATTATATTAAAATTATACCACCATTTGTCTTTTTCAACTTAGAGACAACAGAAAAGAGGGTTGTCTAGCAAACAAAGTTGGGGCAGGAGCTATTGCATGTGAAAAGTTTGTGTAGTGCATGTTCCATTTCGAATGACTGCAGAGACTGAGAATTTGAAGCTCGGTCTGGAAGATGTGGACCCACTTTGCAAATCTTCAATGGGCAAGGTTGCATTAGAAACTTTTGTTGATTATTGTTTAGCCCTAAAATGAACAACACAATTACCATTACTCATAATGCAAACGGATTTGATGCACACTTCATCTTGCAATACCTTATAGTGAAAGCATTGCTCCTAATGTTGTGACCAAAGGTAAGCTACAGTAGAAAGTAAAATTATAGTGTTTGAGAGTAATGTATTCGATAGGATTGCAGATAATTTCATTGTCAGTTGGAAGGATAAAAATAATTGATTCCTTCAATCTTTGGCCAATGGCATTGTCAGCTCTATCCAAAGCATTCAGAATAGAAGAAATAACCAAAGGATTTTTCCCCCATTTATTTAATACCTTACAAAATGTGAACTACATTGGTTTGTGGCCCAAGGCATTCTACTATGCGCTGTCCAGTATGAAACCTGGTGCTTATAACAACTTTACACAATGATACATGAACCAAAGTCGGAAGGTAAGAACATATTTAAATTCTAATAAATCATTGAAACAAACAAACATGTAGTGTTTTATGAAGTTATTTAACTTCCAAGAAGAGTTAACAGTGTATTTCAATAGTGATGCTGAAGTTTTGCAGAGAACCAGTATGAAATTCAGAGATCTGTTTATAACAGAAACCATGGTAGATCTGTTTGTGTTGTCACTCACAATAGCTGGTGCATGTGATTGTATATTTAGAAAGTTATTTTTGGAACCAAAAACTATAGGTCTGATACCACAAAATGAATATCATTAAAGAAATAAACAGTCTGTAAAGCTATTCTGTGGTTGATATGGCTAAGCAAAAAGAACAATATCTATACTCAACATGTAGACAATGGTAGAGAAGTACACATCAGTCCCTACAGAGTTGATGGCAAATTCAGCAATGTTATTTATGAGTTTCACATGTCCCACTGGCATGGGTGTTTAAAGTGCATTCTCAATCAAAGCAAAATAAAAGCTGATGGTAGGACAAATGCATGGGAGGCCTATTTGCACACCATAGAGCAAAATATTATCTTATGCAGGAGCACAGGCTGCAAGTTTTAGAGCTTTGGGAGTACGAATTTGCCAAGTTGGTACAGAAAGATGCAAACATTAAGAACATCATTTTGAACTATTAAATCCTCTGCATGGTAGGATGAAAAAAATGTATACAATATGTTTCCCTGATAATTTTTAAGCTTTTTATGGTGGCTGTACAAATGCTGCAAAACTGTATCATAAAGTAGAACAAAATGAGCAGATAAGGTACTTTGATGAATGTAGATTGTATGTATATGCTAACAAATATGTGAAATTATCCTATTGGTCATGTGAAAATATTTATGGATGAATTTGAGCCAATTGCAAAAGAAAACAAACCATATGAAAGTCTTGTTGAATGCTTTGTGATGCCTCCAAAAAATCTTTAACATTCTGTTTTGCCATCTTGATCTGGTGGTAAATTACTGTTTCCACTTTGTAGAGATGCACAAAAGAGCAGGAGCAGGGGCTGAATCATGTAATCATAATGAAGCAGAAAGGTATCTTTGTAGCTTGTGAGTCACATGTCAATTGTATAAGGCAGTAGATACTGCACATAAAGTAAGTCCAGTCTATTTTCAATTTGTTTTTCCTTCCATTTATACCCATTTTCTCAGTTGATCAAAATCTTAAAAGTCTGGCATTATGAAAATGTTGGGAAATATGACCCACAAACTAGTGATGATTGACTTTTTGGACAGTATGTCAATTCATTCATGAAATTAAAAATGGTGAGTACTCTTTATTCTTTCAGGGCACATAACTCATGATTTATTTCTTTTAAATCTTTAGCAAGCTGAAGGACTGGACTGACCAATCCACTGACCAAAACAGCCAGGACCAATATATTGTACAAGGTAATAAATGTTTTATGGCATGGGAGAGTGCTTCTCTAAATTTATTTTGGATATTCCAGGATGAGACACAGAGAAGAGACACAAGAGTGTCATTGTGTATGTCCTCTGGATCCATTTTTCAGAAACATCAAAGGAGTCCTTCAAATGATTGGCCCAAGGATATTATGATATGATGAACCTGACTGGGTGATGAAAATTGGCACCTTTCTGATAATTCGTTACCCAGCTAGTGGGAAAATTGAACAATGAACATTTGGACACAATTTTTATGGAGGCTATGTACAATAGCCTCTCAAAAGATAACCACATATTGTTCAGCTATATAAACAACCCCTTCTATTGTATGAGATGCATACTTTATTTATGCACATTTTGCATAACAAGTTGGAGGATCTTATATAAGGTGGTGGTTTTTTAAAATCATTTTCATATTTTGTTATATAATGATGAGGTCTTTTATTTTCTATTATGACAACATTGTGTATTGTATTAACTTTATCATTTTTCATAATAAATAAATTATATGTTTGCAACAGCTCATGACTGACCCCATATAATGGTTTGATCCTTGTCGAAGCTGCAGATCTCACAAAGAAAATTTGTGTTTACAATATAACTAGAAGCACCTGCTCATTTGCATGCTCAATTCTGGGCTCAATTTTGCAACAAAAAAAGGATTATCCAACAAAAATTCCACAAAGCCCATATGTGTACAATTACTGCAGCATTAATGAACAATTTTTTGGCCTTCATACTCATAGATTCCCTCTAATGGATGGACAAACAGCGAAAGTGCTCAATCTGATCATTACTAATCTTGAAGCTTCAGTTCATTGTGGGGTAGCAGAAAATTCATTAAATGAGAAAACACTAATTATTAGTCATGCTAGTGTTAGCCCTATTATTAGAATAGCAATGTCTGATAGATTTGATGTTGACAATTTCAAAACAATTTTTGAGTGATCAATTATTTGCAATGCAACTTCAACAGTTTCTGATCTTGACTGTACAAAAAAGATCATACTACTTCATTTACTTTGTGCTGCCAGAATCATTTGCTCACACAAGTGTACCTTAATTTTTCAGAGGAGCTACAGGCCAATCTTGCTGAAACAAAATTGCTAGATAAAATTCTCAAGAATGAGGAAATTAAAAATACTCGTAGAATACAATTAGGTTAGTAAGAAAAATCATGTTCGATTTCAAAACATTTCTAGGAGGCTACTCCAAGATGAGTTGCCTACTGAAAAATACTGAAATAAAGACAGGTTAAATAAAGTTGAATCAAAGTCTTTTATCAATGGTAAACAAGACAGGAACACACACTTCTTGAAGAAAGAAATGCTAAATGGTTTACCTAAAACCAAAGTCAAAAATGCTGGACCATTGATTAATTTTATCCAAGCCAGCAACTGCTTTGATAAAGAAGAACTTTTAGTATGACCAACTAATACCAAGCAGCAATGTTTTTGATTTTTCCCAAGACTTCACAAGGCACAGGCCAGCATCATCACCTCTAAAGGCTTTCACCATCTGGCTCAAAAAACAGTAGAGTTACTTAGGCAATGCATTGGAAATCTAAGGCAATAGAAACTCATAACAGAACTGAGATAGAATCAGTCCTATAATTCACCACCATCAGTTAGAAAGAGGTTGACTCATTCAAAGCCAAAAACACCAAACCCTCCCAATCAAGGTACTCCCTATTCTAGAGAGCAATTAGAGAAGATGTATAAAAGCTTGGGTGAAGAATGCTCATTTTCCAGCATAGAAAGCTTGTTTAAAAAGGCAAAATCTCTAGATAGAGGCATAACACTGAAGTTTGTAGAGCAATGGTTATCAAAGGAAAATTCATACACACTACACAGGCAAGCCATACAAACATTCCCAAGAACTTGCATATATGCTAGTTCCCATCAATGTGCAATGGGATCTGGACTTGGTCAATATGTGGGCATACAGTGATAATGATGAGGGTATATTCATTGATATATTCAGCAAGTACGCTTGGATACATCCTCTAAAATCCAAGAGAAGGAAAAATGTATCTTCAGCATTCAAGAATATTATCTCTCAGTGACAGAAACTATATGTTGCTAGAATTGATAAAGGAGAGGAGTTTGTTAATACAGATTTCAAAAAACTTCAAAAGTCACATGATCTTCCATTTTTCACTTCACAACATGAAGACATAAAGAGTTCTATTCTAGAGCAATTCAATCCAAAAAATAAGATCAAAATGTGGTGATATTTCACATTGTACAGCACACACAAATGGATCGATGTAATTTACAAGCTTATTCATGGGTACAATGAATTCATTTCCCCATTCAATTGTGTACAACAAGGCAGTGTTACATTTGATAATGAGCATGAAAATCAGTGTTACATTTGATAATGAGCATGAAAAGCAGTTATTAATACATCCAGTGAATAACTGTAAGAGAAATATCAGTGTTGTAAATCAATTGCCATCCTGGACATTGATGCTTTTGATTTTCATAAGCCTTAAGGCAAGAGCAGTTGAATTTGATATGATTATTAATGCTTTGTAAAGTGACTTTGCTGCAGAATATAATATATAACTTTTCAGCTCCAATGATGTCACAGTCCATAAACCAAGGATTATTATCACATTCAGAATTGGAAATTTCCAGGTTTTTAAAGTGCTCAATAAGATTGGAAACCTTGTGGTCATAAGGATCAGAACAACCAAAAATTAAATGAAGAGAAAAAGAACAACTTATTTTCACAATTGTTAAAAAAGCTTAAAGAAGTGAATATTTGAAAGAATTATATAAAGCATCAAATTCTTCACTAATATATATCAAATTTTTTGTCTCTATAATTTAACCATTTCCAAACTTCCTAAAATAAAAAAGCATTGTCCATCAGTTAGTAGTTTACTAGAACAGTTTACTTGTTTAGTCAATTGACTATTTCTTGCTTCATATGAGGGATCAGTTCTAAGCATTGACCTTTACTTTTGAGTATCATTTTGTAGCCTAAACTAGCACTGTATTGTACATTGTTGACAATCAATCTTTGAATTTTTAATGCATCCTTGCCCAAAGTACTATACTGAGGTAAAATCATTCAGAACATAGGTTCCACTCTACTGTCAGTGTCAGCCATTGTAGTTGCAAAGATAACATTTATAAATCTCTCTTCGACAATAATTGGTAAAACTTTAGTGGTGCTTAACTGACATTGTTGCATTGCTGACTGCGATGATAAGTTTTGTCATTCCACAACATGGAAAATGTATAATTAATTTCTAAACAAAAAAGTTATAGTAGAGCAAAAAATATTTTCTGACTTTCCAACTTCCAAAAAACAGACAATGAACTTGAGAGCTTTGTCAGAGCTTTGGCGCATATGTAATTCAGTACAGTGTACAATTTTGATTTTACTGTGTCAAACTACTGTTACCATGAATTTCATATACAAAAAAAAAGGATTTATTGTTCACTACTATTGGCCTTACAATCACATAAAAATGTGAAACACATTTTATTAGAATAACTCAATATAACACACCATAGTACAGTGGTGAGTGACGTTTTGGTAGTGTACTTACTACCTTCTTCAGGCTATGACAATTAGAATAATTTTCAATAATTCCTTGCTTTAGACCCTTAAGATTTTAGGGTATAAAACCTTGAAACCTTATGGCTTAGGGTTTTATGCAGTTTTTAAAATGTAAAGCCCTAGTAACTTCTGAAATTTCAAAAAAATGTTAAATCTTAAAGTTTTAGGCATGAAAAATCATGTAAACCTGTAAAACCATGAAAAATCATGTAAAGCTGTATAAAAATTCTTAGTGTTCTCAGCATTTTTATTTTTTACGCATTTTTAATATGTAAAACACTAACAACTTTTGAGTTTCAGGATATAAAGCCTTCTAAAGCCTCAAAACTTTTAATAACACCCAATCGATTTGGGACACAACTTTTTATCGACTAATCAAAGTCCTAGTTGGCCCCAAAAAGTGAATGAAACAAGCCATGTCGTAAACTTTTTCCTTTTTTAAATATGGGAAAATATCTCTTGTAAGTATTTTCATTTTTTTCATTGAGAAATACAGTAATCTTACACTACCAGGCGAAACTAACCGTCTATGCCGGTCGCGTCCAGGACGCGTCCGGAATGCATCTGGGATGCACCCAGGATGCGAAAACCACACTATGCCAACAATAAAATTGACAGGCCATGTGCTTGTGTCACACAAAGCCAAAGAATTTTGCTGATGCTTCCTTCTTACCTCCCTATAGAAAGCACACATTATTTACCAGATATAAACGAAAGGTCAACTATTGTCATACTGTAGGTCAAAACAAAGTGCATAGCCACTACACATTATGAAAAAAACAAGTTATTACATGAATGTCAATTATTAAGAAAGATGAAAGTTTTCTTTGTGCTGCCGAAAAAGACACGTTCCGGACGCGTCCTGGACGCGAATTTCTGAGGGTTAGTTTCGCCTGGTAGTACACCTACTATGCATGTCTTGAAACTTTTTTGTTGTTAAGAATCAATATCAACAGTTATTCCATTATTGAGCGTACGTCGCATTGAACGTAATTTGACTGTGCAAAACTTTCCAAGGTCGATTAATCCGTGACAGGACATGCTTGCACCAACGATCAAGAGTTGAAAAATCCGCTTGCACAATTGTTTTCACTCCTGAACTACTTTAGTAAATCTGACTCGAAAGAATTGGTTTGCAACAAGAATGTATTAGCTCAGGAGTAAACATAATAATGTTTGCAGTTTATCTAGGCTTCGAATATCTACCTCTAGAAAGTTTTTGCTGTATTTCCCTGTGAGCTGCACAAGAAACACATCATCTTCAAGATTGAAGCTGGTGGAAAGGATCAATGTTGGAATTTGTAGATTTTAGTTATGAATTTGGAATGAGTGATATTTTTCGAATGAGTTGAGATTAAAATGTAGCACATACGTCTATTGCTGAAAGTGTAATTGTTACTATATCCATTGGATTTTTTTCAAGCGGGATTCCATGTTAACGTATTGTTTTATTCACACTGATCATCAAGAACCTCAAGTTTCTAGAATGCGATTTTCATGCGAACAACATACATTTCACGATCTAGACACAAAATGATAATAATGGCACAAAATAGAACAAATTCGATAATAGTTTTTGTTGGCAACATAAAATAACACGTTTACTCCAGAACTCATTGAGCTCCTTAACTGCTACAAAACGGACTATTCTAGGAGTTCTCAGGACAAGCGAACGTTTCTGAAGCCCTGAACGACTCCTGAAGTCCTGGGCAACTGCTGCTGAACTCCTGAACACCTAGAAAACCAACTACTCTAGGAGTGTCTACACTTCTGAAGCCCAGAACGACAGCTGAACTCCTGAACTCTAGGGCTCCTGAATTACTAGGGTGGTGCAGACGAACTCTCAACTCCAGAACCCTAGAAAACGAAATACTGTAGGAGTATCTGGTGCAAGCGAACACTCCTGAACTCCTGACGCCGACTCCTGAGCTCTCGAACTCTAAGAGAGCACTGAACTCCTGGGACTTCTAAACTCCTAGAATACGAATATACTAGGAATATTTTGGTGCAAGCAAAAACTCCTGAACGCTTGATTTGTTGTAAGGACTCCGAGGGTTAGCAAGGCAATATTATAAATTCTACAAATGAACCTGTAATGAGCCTGATAGCGCTTATGGGCCTGTCGCAGTAACAAACTCTACTCTTTTTAGACGCCCCGTACTCGTCTATTCATGAAACAACAAATAGTTCAGTCTTGAATTTAAAACCATAGATTTTCCATTTTTGCCCCAGGCTTTGATAGTTTTTCACGCTGCGAACTAGTTTTCATCTGCCGCAACGAAACAGAAAGTCACATTTTTGGTATGCCACTTACTTTCCACAAAACTTGTAACAGAAATTTCTTCACTCTTATTGATTCGAGATTAATAACCGAAAGTTTCACATCGCGTGGCCATGGATTTCAATGGTGGAGACGACATCGTCGAAGGTTCGCCCGATCCGCCGGTTTCGCTCCAAGCCTGGGTCGTCCGTCATACGGGCAGCGTAATCATAGTTTTGGTGATCTTTTTCATTTTCGTAGTTCTACCGGTTATGGGTCCTTACACTTTTTTCCGCATTTTGGAAAAATTACGGATCGTTTCGTTCGATTGGAGCGGCAAAGATGACCACGAGGAGGAAAAAGAAGAAAAAGAAGAAACGACAAATAATACTAAAACGAAGTCTAAAGAGGAATAATACATAAATATGCCAATATTATATTTCTTAAAAAATGCTACCAAATTATACAATAATGATAGAATTTTGTTTCGTCGTCAAAATCGCATTCACAAGGTTTGTATTGTAGAATTTCTCAATTAAAAAATTAGTAGAATTCATGTTGAGTATGCTCACAAATTTTCAAAGTCTTTCTGAGATCCAATTTAACAGGAAATCTTAAAACTGTGCTTTCCACTTCCATTCTTTAGAATCATTTCAAGAAAAACAGACAACAAACACCTGAAAAGCACACAATTTTTGTTGAAGTGTTTCGGCTGGTTAGAATACTTTTGACTTCGAGAGATTTTTAGTCGATCACAAATATATTAGTTTCACATGGTTCGGTAAAACATGCCAAAAATTTCAACACTTAAAAATTTGAATATGCAAAAGTAGACGCTACAAAATGTGAAGAAATTTCATGCCTTATATCATATGTAATTTACGGATATTGCAAAATTCTTAAAACTGTTGTAAAACATGATTCCTAATTACACAAACTGAAAATTTTGTGTAAGGCATCATTCAAAATGTCCAATTGTGCAGGTTACATCGGTGTGTTGTTATCTGATGGTAAGAAATTTTTGTTTGTATTGCATTTTGTATGTTCATGTATGTTACAGTATGTCGTTATTCGGGAGGAGATTGTTGAAATAAACTTCCCTTTTCAAGATTGGCAAATTTCAATGTTCAATGGAGATGTGATTTTGTTTTTTCCGAAATGCTATCCACGCAAACTTTATTGTAAATAAATTTCCGTTCTACAGTCTACATGATGAGAAGGACCACTTGAAAAAATTGTTACTCTCTGGTTTCCAGGATGTGATGTTTCAGCCGACCTATGAGGTCACAGTTTGTTGGATGGTCATTGTTTTTCACGGGCAGTGTAGCAAAGAAGTGAATATTTTGCAAGGGGTATCTTATGGATGTGTTTTCCGCACAAATTTTTATTTCCCAAGATTTTTCAAGAAAAAACGTCAAAAATGCGTGATTTTCACCCAAAATGCGCAATTTGTGAACATTGTCTAAATTTTGCAATTCCAGCATCCTACAAAATGAAAAATCAAGATATTGATTTGAAAAATTTGATTGAAAAAAATTGAAAACATTGAAAAAATCGCAATCTTTATTTTTGCGATATATCTTGAAACTTTCAAGATGCACCGCAAAAATATGGACCATCACATTCGGAGTTAATTTGCCTTAAAGAATTTCGTAGCCATTCTCGTATTCCATAACAGCCTATTTTTCATGGAAATGCTTCCAAATTATAAAGCCCAATTCAGAAGAGAAGAATCGTAGGATTTGTGTCGCCGACAATCGGCTACAATCGGTAACAGTCAGCGACAATCGGCAACTGTCGCCGATTCGTAGGATGTAATCGGCGATTTCATTTCTGAATTATGCTGAAAACTCGGAAAGCACATTTTTGTATTGTTTTTGCATAAAATCTTCATGTAAAAAAGTCAATCCGGCGAAAACTTTTACATTAAAAGCTTTGTGTAAAGCGTCTTGAGGCTGGCACATATTTATGGATTTTTTATTTACAAACGTTTAATGAAAAGCCGAGTTTAACATGATTCGCTTCATTTTTTTCTTTTGACCGCACTATCATGTGTTCCATGTTAGAATTTTTTAACCCTTAAAAAGCAGCGCCTTTCTACCCAAGTTTTGGCCACGCACTCGAAATTTTCTCGAGTGAGAATTTTTGCTGTAATTTTATTCCGATAGAACTCTTCATAGCATTTTTTAGAAAGAGATTTTCTAATGGATTCGGAGTACGCATGCAAATTTATAACAGGGATATGATTATTCAAAAATTTTCGGTATATGCAAATGATGTTCAAACACGATCTCAGGATCTGACATTGGGATAGCTGTGAGAAAAATTCCGTTAGATGAGTTTCATATGAATAATGATGTAGCAAAAACTTAACTGACCTTATGCAATACATCGGCCACAATTCTCGAAAATGTTTTCGGACACCCTGTTTCACTTCCCAATTTTTTGAGAATATTTTGAGATCTGATGATCATAAGGCGCTGAAAATATTTCGGTAATATGGGGCGAACTAATTCCTACACCGAGAATTTCGAATCTCAAATGCACCTATACTTCATTGAAAAAGTAGGCGCAATTTGACTCATAATTTGTACGGAGTGAACAACTCTATGCTGCATGCAAAAAATGAGTTCCCATGTAACAAAGTGAAAAGCCAAAATCAAAGAAATAACATATTGCTCATCCATTTTAATCTAGATAGAATGTTTTTCGACAATAATATGCATTTTAAATGGTTATTGTAAAAAATTTTCAGTCGATCTGTTTGCCGCTGATTTTCATCATTGATTACAATAATTATTTAATTAATAATTATATTAATAATATTAATTAATATATTATTAATTTAATTAATAATTTAATCCAAATGGAAAATCCAAGCATCTGCTATTTCAAAACAAATAGACTACAAGAGCTTCTAAAATGATCGAAAGCATCGCTAGTGGAAAATTATTTGAGCGCACGGCTGATTAAACTCTAAGATCCAAAAAGCTACAATAATCTACAATCTAGGCATATTGAGTTACAACATATAAGCTTTATGACAGAATCTTCCCTATTGGTGATGTGACTTTTTCTGAACCACATTCGCCCACACCTCGTTCAGATCCTAAAGCTCGGTCTCCGCCGTTGGTCAGCTCGTCTTCCCTGTTGCTCCCGTTCATTACAATCTTTGGACAAATTCGGTACGATGGTATTAGGACCATTGACGGCCAATTGTGCTCCGTTACCTGGACCGAAAGCGCCACCAATGTTGGTATCAAAGGCGCCAGTCTGTAGAAAAAAAGAAATTTTGTACGATGCTACAATAAGGTGGCACGCGAAGTTAGCAGGATCAACTTTTTTGGTATAACCGCTCCAGGACGAAAAAAAGTTTGTCAAGCG
Source organism: Romanomermis culicivorax (assembly GCA_963922205.1). Classification (NCBI taxonomy): domain Eukaryota; kingdom Metazoa; phylum Nematoda; class Enoplea; order Mermithida; family Mermithidae; genus Romanomermis; species Romanomermis culicivorax. The sequence continues at coordinate 453,451 of CAWUHX010000070.1, read as the reverse complement.
GCCGAATGACAAACCAGCGCCGGCCGACCATGGCGCCACGACTACGGGGCAAGGGTCGGTGGATTTGCGTCGTATTGTGACATCGGTGTCGTCCCTAACTTGGGAGATTTTTAAAAATGCAGACTAAATTTTATGCAAATGAAGCAAAAGTACCTGATCGGATATGATTAATCCCTTTCGAATGATAAGGTAATGCATCTAAACCTGAAAAATAGTTATGCGAACACTGTATCGTAATAATTTTGGCTCGAAAGTGCACAAAGGGCAAGAAGCAAGTTTAGAAGATTTCGCATAAGTTTGGAGTAAAAAGTTTCATGTAGTTGATGTGCAGGGTGTTCTAAAAATGGCTGGCCTGGAAAGAATATAGTATCTCAGCTAGTTGGGCAAGAGTTTTCGGGTTCAATTCTTCGGATAGACTATCTTTCCTAGTTTATCTCCTTAAAATTTCACTTCGATCCACAGTATACGAAGGGTAGTACTCATTTATGATAAACCACTGCTTTTCAAATCATTTTTTGCTTCATTTCTCAAATTTTAAAGTAATTCGGCCATTGCAACTTGAGCTTACTGTGAACATGCTTTATAAGTGTTGAAAACTGAACGGACTAAACAGAAAAAGTCTGATTTAAACTACAAGCATTACTTTTGGATAATCATGAGCCAAAAACACTGTTTGCAAAAAATTTGAATTTTTCAAGAATAGCAATACCTTATCAATTGAGCGATGTAGAACGATCCGTAATTTGTTTCAAATTTATTAGAATTAAATCTCCATAGATATTCAGAATTTTTCATTCAGAACTGAGTTCTGCGGTAGTACTTTTCCATGGGTTTCTCTGTTTTTTCTGGAATCTATCAAAGAACAATCTTTGAAAATTTATATTGCATAGCCGTGCAGATCATGCATGAAATTTCGATCATTTTTCAAATGAGCCTCGGAAAGCAGAATAATCCATAGAAATCGGTTAGCTGACAATAAACCTACATGTAGGCCAAAATCTTTTTTTCTCGATTTGTTTGTCCAGCAGATTGTTAATGATTACCACGAACATTTTTCTGATTCTAGACTATTTTTTAGAGTTCCTGCGGCTTTTGACGAAGGGTCATACCGATATTTTGCGACTAATTAATTTTCTATAACTCCAAAATTTTGTAAATTAGGTGCCAATCGATAGGCCTTGCAGAAATCTATCCAAAAACATCATTTAAAATTATTTGCCTCCATTATCCATCAAGCCACTCGAGTTCAGAATCAGGGTCGAACAATACCACACTTCTTTGCTGCCTGCAAACAACTAAGAGGATACTTTTACATTACTCTTACCGTATTTGATGCTTGTAACTCTTCAACAAATGCTTTCTATAATCTCACCCTATGAATCTCAAATTTAACGCCTGAAATTCATGTTAACGCTGTAGTATGGAGACAGTTCTTGATCAGTTTACTGTATCTACTCCAGTCTTTCGTTTCAAATTTCATAAACACTTTTAGTAAACTGCTACTGTTTGACGCGTCTCTTCCAAGTAATCAGTTGATAATTCTGAAATATGTCAAACAATTTCCAATAAGAACCATCAAGACCACAAATCATATCTTAACTTAATGATTCTAGAGTAATTCTGTTACAAAGGTGTCGAATGGAACTTCATATCTATTTTTACATTTACTGTAGCAATTTCATTCAGTCCATTTTTAGACCTTTTGGGCCGTAACATTTCAAATGCGAGTAAACTCATCATGGTGATGTAAAGAGAATCCATGAGCATTTTTATGAAAGTCGGGCCTTCTTCATGAGCACTTCATATTACGTTCAAAATACGGCATCGATGTAGGTTCAACAACCTGAAAAAAATTCCTACGCCACTTACTTTCTATCACGAGGTGATTATTTAGACATAAGCAATAAATCAAAAGGTGAATAAATTTCATAATCGAATAGTAGACGTTTTGAGAAACTTTTCAAATTTAACGTGTTAACCCCCCCCCCCCCTCCCCAGTTCACTTTTTAGACTACAATTTATTTCCTAAGAATGATTGATGCTCGAATGCCAACGAGACGTGAAATTTTTGAAAAAACTTTTTCGTGTCAAAATATTATATCCGTCTCAAACCAAAATAGTATTCCTTCGAATGAAAGTTATCAATCAAAAATTTTCTGTCGACAATCACGTAAATGATAAGGAGAACGAGATAGAGAGATGGAAATTTGTGTTTTGTTTTATCAAAGTTCCAAGACCACAACTATTGTCTATAGTAATTAGATATATGACTCGGGGGCGAAAATTTTCGTTTTTAGGGTTAAAAATTACGATGCTGAAAACGGGGCCAAAAGATATTCTTTCGAAAATCCTGAATGTCAATTTTTTTTTGTCAAGTGTATTTTTCTATTGACAACACTGGTTCTTTGGTACGGTATCAAGTTTTTAATATTGTCCCCGGGGGCCAGTGATCTTTTGAAGCATATTAAATCCGAAATTACAAAACACACATGCATTGTTTACTTATACAAAAGCTTTGCGGATTTTTATAGGCGACAAAATAAATCCGGCTCACCCACTGAGAACTTGACGATCCGGAATCAATTTTTGGATATCAAAGCTGGTGAACGAACACATGGCTACATTGGCCGGGATGACGTCCTCATTTTTCTTGTGGTTTTTCGTGCTGCATGCTGCGCATTGCTTCGACAATTATTACTGGTACAATAACCGGCCGGTGGACCAGGAGCCGGTGCCCAGGAACCCTTTTTTGACCTACGACGCCAATGGTAGGCCATCGTTGGAAAAATTAACGGGAGTACAGTACGGTCAAACCAGGCTTCTAGCCGACCAACCCTTATTGCCCGCCGACAACAGGAGGATCGGCGGAGTTGTGAAAACAAGTGAGATCGAATGTGTACTGTAGCTTTTCAAACCTGTACTACGGAATACGAGGAGGGCCACTCGAAAAAAATCGTTACTGTCGAACATGATGCACAGCATTTTTTCAAGATGCATCGCGAGATGTGAAAGTTTCTCGATGTTCGACTTTCTTTTGAAGTGCATAGAATTTTTTCAAGATGTCATCACCAAAAAATCAAGATCCCATCATGAAAAAAATCAAGATCCCATCATGAAAAAAATCAAAATCCCACCTTTAAAAAAATCAAGATGAGCGGCACATCAAGGAATGAAAATTTTCGAAACTAGCCAATCAAAGATGTTACTCCGCCTCCAATGTTTATATGTACGGGAACCCTTCAATTATTTTTCTAAGATCAGGGCTTGCTGTCGGAACACGCCCTTGGTTTTTGTGAGTAGCATGAGTCATTTTGCAGGGAATCCGATGGACATATTGGTGGCTGTTCTTTTGCCGTTCTCTACTTACACAGCAACTCGAAAAAAAACGAAAATTTGGATCATTTTCCGAAATTACTCCATTTTGTGTGAAAGACAAGCATTTTTGAAGTTCCTCTGAAAAATCTCGAATAGTAAAATTTTTTAAGAAAAACCAATACGTCCCTCGGATTTTCCATGCAAAAAAACTCCCCTCATTGAAACATCCCGTAAAAACCAAGTGTGCCCTCCGCCAGCAAGCCTTGCCCTCAGAAATCAACTTTGAACGGTTTCCAAACATAGGAAGCGAAGTAACACCTCTGATTGGTCAGTTTCAGACATTTTCATCCTTTGACGTGCCTCTCATCTGTATTGTTTTTAGATGGAATCTTGATTTTTTCAAGATTAAATCTGCAGTTTCAATGCCATCTTAATTTTTTCAAGAAGATTATCTTGAAAAATTGCCATGCATTTAAAATAAAGTTGAACATTGAAAAACTTTTACGCCTTGACTTTTACGAGAAAAAATATGCGTCACGTTTGAAGATGTGTGATAACAAATTTGCCTGTGATGATTTTTTTCAAGTGACCCTCATCGTATTCCGTACTGCATAGTCTCAGAGACTGTGTTGGATTACTGACTTTTTTGTGTCGATTCTACAGTTTCACAAATTCCGAACGTACATGTAAAGCTGCCAAAATCGACTGAATTCTGCGTGGGGTGAAACCTCCGACCATACATGTACGTGAGGGGTTTAGGGGTAATGATCCTCATGCAGACTTTGATTGACCCTCAGGAGATTCTGCTGACTCCCAGCACATTTTACCCCCCCCCCAGCAATAATTGAGAAGATGAAGAAGGAAAATGAGCTAATGAGAGGAGAAGGTCGTCATAAAAAATAAAAATCATGCTGCATGTAGTTGAACAATTTTTCTAAACAACGTATACTTAATTCCAAAGAAGTAACAGACTGTTCGGAGCAGTGTTACAGTAAATATTTCGGATTGAAATTTCGTGAGCATATTATCCAATCTGATAAGCGACTGTTAAATTTTTCATGAATTTATAATTGAAATCGATTCGAAAATTCTGGTACTACAATGCACTCAGTACAAACTATTTGACGAGATTTTAATTACTTTTACATAAAATAATTGTACATTGGTCTTGAGTACTGCGTTACAGGAAGCGAGAAAAGCAACTAGTGGCCCATGAACGATGACAAAATCGAGTAAACTTATTTGTAGGTAGACAAATTTAAAAATACAGTCAGAATGACGCTAGTTGAAGTGATTACTTTATAGCAGTGTATGCTATAAACTCAAATGCCTTTATTCGCATGTGAGTCAATTTATAAATAAATAATAAGAATTCAAACGTTTTTGAACATCGTTGTCATGTCGTCAAGTGAAGTTTTTCATATAATTCAAAAATATAATTCAGTAATCCTGCAGCCTGAAGCAAAAGATCGTCGGCCAATATTATAAATTCAAAGGTTATTCCCACAAGCATATTAATTCACAGGTAATAGTAAAAAGCTTGTTTAGTTGATGTAAAAACTTTTTGAACAGTGTCGTAATGTCAAGCGTATTTACTCATAAATTCCGAAATGTACAGTAAGAATGGCGCAAACTCGAAGTAGTTTTTTCTTTCCGTTCGTCATTCTGCAGTCGTACGTTTTCTGGGCGTCAATGCCACGTAATGTTGCCTGTCCTCTGCACTAATCGGAGCCGGTAAAGTCAGTTTACTTTTGCTCCGGGTTTTCGTACTCGATTTGGCGTTTTTGTCCATAGTGGACCGTATAGCCGGTCTCATATTCGATCTGGAAAAATCAGCCGCCAACGAGTTTCTCTCCAACCTGGAAAAAATACCGTATTTTGTATGGTGACTTGCGAATCATAAATATCAGTTATACTGTTATTTTTGACCTTTTTTATCAACAATTTTTCAATTTCTTTCATTCAATCGCAATGGATTTTAAAAAATCCTCTAATATACCTATATTGTTGTGCAAGCCTGATACGACTTTTTCACACGTTCTAAGCTTAGGTTATATGCTACACCTATTTGATCAGATCAAATTGGGATCATGAAGTCAGTGTGATGCTATTCTAGATCCAGGAATCATCATGGGCCAGTTTTACTCGATTCCGATTCTAGTAGAATGAAATCGATAGGCAAAAAAATCAAATATTTGAAACTTGCAGTCATGAACTTACCGGCTGTCAGTTTTTCTGCCTGCTTCGGCATTTTTCTCGTCGACTGCCTTATTCTTTTTCCTGAAATGAAAAACTTGATTTTGATCGTGATAAATCAACACAATACGATGATTTTTGAAATTCCATAGTATCTGTTCGAGCAAGGATTTGTATTCTTGTATAAAAACTTTATCACATGAGAATTAAATCAATATCTACCGTATTTTTTTCAAATGCTTCTAAAAATGAAGCTATTATAAACAGTACAATTTCGTATTATTGAAATTTTCCGATACCACATTTCCTATAGAGCTGCTAATTCGTCAGATAACTAAACTAACCCTTAAAAATCAATGTTTAAAAAGTTCTACAGCAAAAACTCTGTGGAAACGATTTAGATGACAGTTCATTATTTGTCGTTTCATGAAATAGGAAACGAAATTAAAGATGATGCTGATAATTCAAGATCCTCATCATTAATTTCCAGTTTTCAAGATTCTACAGTGAAGAAAAACCAGAGGGCGTACCTCAATGAGTTTCGGAGAAAATTGACCGAATCTTTGTAGGAAAATAATCAGTTTCCGAAAGCCTGCTGGCATAAGAAGCTCCACTAATATGTGATTTACACAAAGTAATGATTGTTCCACAGGACATATTTACAACTAATTTGCATATTCGATTTTTCGGTCAGTAAATTCAGATTTTCTTTATAAACATCCGTAGGAACCAAAATACACGGAAAGTCATTTAAAAAAGACTGTTTTTTCCTGTTTAACCTGCATATGGCCAAAATGAGCATCGCGGCGCCAATGGTCAGTAAGGCGACCACTGCAGCTGCGACGCTTATGCCGATAACCATGCCCGACGAAGACGACGACACCGATGCTTGCGCTTTCTTTATCTTATTAATTTCTTCCTCGACGGGTTGTTGTTGCGGAAAATTTTCATCCGACGCAATACTAATGATTGGAGTTTCGGTTGGTGTAGTAGTTGTCAGGCACGATCGGATTTCTTGTTCATTTTTGCATACCGGTTCATGATCTTTTACTCGTACGGCTCGATAACGGCTTTGTTCTAGGAATTCATGATCTTGAAACATGTTTGATGTCATATTACATCAATAGTTAGGAAAATCTAGAGGATGTCAATCAAATTCTAAACAAAGGTCAACCACATCTAACTGAGTCAAAATAGAAGATGCAGTGTTTTAAATCATGATTTTGGATAGATCTCAACGAGATCTATAACAAAAAATTGTAAAATAAATAAGTAACAAAATGAATGAAATAAAATAAATATCTCAACCCTGGTCTTCCTCTCTTATCATGGGCCATATACTGAGTAGGTCAATCAGATTACTCGTATCCCAAAGATTCAGGAACTATTAGCCGGATGTCTGACACATTACCATAAATTAGTTTTGCCCTCACTCTGATCAAAACTACTTGAGCTATGGTAATCTAGGACACCCTAGCAAAAAATAAAGCCACATATTAGAAAAACAACGTGTTTTTACTGGGGGTATTCTCAGGTGAGCGATTCCCAAGTGAGTGATTCCCAAGTGAGCGATTCCCAAGTGAGCGAATTCCCAAGCGGGCGATTTACCAAGTGAGCGATTCCTATATAAGCGATTCCCAAGTGAGCGAATTCCCAATTGGGCGATTCCAAACGAGCGATCGGGAATGTAATAACACTTTATTCATATTTTTCTTGTTTACCTTATATTTTTCTTTGTATGTATTTCTTTTTTCTTTCGTTTTCTGGATGAATTGTTAATGTTTTCGTTTATGTATGTTTTTGCATTTTTATCTTTTGTCCCTGTTTTCTTTCATTTCTTTTTTTGTCCCCTACGTTTTTCTTTTTCGCTCTTGAAACAAATTGTCATTTTTAATAAGCGTAGTTTCCCGTAAAAGTCTTATACAATTCGCCAAGCTCTATTTTATATAATTTTATCCTTTGTAATTTTTTCTTCATTATTTGCATTTAATCTCTCGTGATTCTCTCTTTTTTGTTTTTTCCTAATTTTTTGCTTTCTTTCTTGCTGCTTTCTCTATGTTGCTTCTTCTTTTTTGCCACTGTTTCCATGTTTTCTTTCTTTTTCTATTGCTTTTCCACCTATTTTCACTTATTCTTAAAGTATCAATTTTTTATTTATGTTTTGTTGTTTTGTTTATATTTTTATGAAGATTTTCACACTTACAACGATGAAAGACTCAAGCATGTCGAACTGTACAAGAATTATACAGGCCACATCGGTTATTTAAAATGACAACCCGTAATGTGTTATTTCATGAGCCGAAAAGAAAAAAGTAGATGACAAGAAAAAAGAAGTGAAAGAAAACAGAGACAATAGATAAAAATGCAAAAACATGCATAAACGAAAACATTAACATTTTGAAAACGAAAGAAAAAAGAAATACGTACAAAGAAAAATATAAGGTGAAGAAAGAAAATATGAAGAAAGTGTTATTACATTCCCGATCGCTCGTTTGAAATCGCCTTATTGGGATTCGCTTACTTGAGAAATCGCTCATTTGGGAATGGCTCACATGAGAATCGCTCACATGAGGATTCGATCACTCGGAAATTCACTCTCTTTGGAATCACTCACATGGGAATCGCTCAATCGGGAATTCACTCACCTGGGAATTCGCTCAGTTGGGAATCGCTCAATTGGGAATTCGCTCACTTGGAAATTCGCTCACATGGGAATCACTCAATTGGAAATTCGCTCACTTGGGAATGTGCTCACTCGGGAATCGCTCACATGAGAACCGCTTAATCAGGAATTCGCTCACTTGGGAACTCGCTCACTTGGGAATCACTCACTTGGGAATCGCTCACTTGGGAATTCGCTCACTTGCGAATCGTTCACTCGGAAATCGCTCACTTGGGAATAGACCGTTTTTACTGTTGCAGCTCAAGTAAAGACCATCGAGCTGCTAATTGGTCAAGAAAACCTCAAACTAATGAAACACAAAATCTCTAAATCAGTTAACTCGTGAACAAATAGGAGCTGTGAGCTCAAGAACCTCTCAAGCGATGAATATTTAAATCGTTGAATGTCTGATTGTCTTAAACATTAGCAAACTGCGGAACCGCTGAATCCTTGGTCTTATGAATCAATGGACTCCTGAACCACTGAACTGCCGAACAACCGAACTTTTTACTACTAAATCCTTTGATTGCTAATCATCTGAAGCGCTAACTAATGAACTTCTGAATCATCGAGCGCCTGAATCTCTGAACCAAAGAACCTCTTTAAAAAATAATCTGTAATATCATAGATACTGAGGCTTTTCGCCACTGAATCTTTTAACTACGAATTTTCTCAATTTCTGAGTCTTTACCAATGAATTAAAATTTTTCTCCGAGTTTCTGAGTCTCTGTGTCTATCAATCGAAATACTAATGAATCAATGAATCTCTCTGAGATAACATTTGAATTCACAGAATCTCAGAATTTCTTGACCATTGACTTTCTAAGCCATTAAACCAAAGAACCTCTTTAATACCTCGTCTGTATACAAATCAACCCCTGAATTACTTAAACCGTTGAATCTCTTAGCTTATGAATTACTGGAATATTGAACACGAGTGAAGCTCTGAACCATCGAGGCTCTAAGTCTATCATTCAAATCAGTAAATTGAATCTTTCAGATTATTACTCTTTCAATGGCTGAACGTTTGAACAGCTGAGTAGCAGCCTGATTGTCTGCACTAATAAACTGCTGAAACTTTTATTTCGGATTGAACCTATCAACTAGTCTCTGCAAACCTGAACCTCTAAACCACTGAACCAATGGCTCAGAAGCTAATGAACCTGTTTAATAGTGCACTATCCAACTTTTGAATAGCCGAACCTTTGGACACCTAAATGTTTGAACAGTGCTTGGCAGTGTCAGACGTTCTTGCTGCTTGTACAATCCAATTTTTTTCGCTCTTCGTCTGATTTTTGAATTGTGGTTAGATGTTTTCATCTGCATCTTTTTATGTTTCACGCAAATTTATCCAAAAAAATTTGGTTTTCTAGCCGAATGTTTTTCATTTTTAAAGCAGGTTGATGTTACTATCTGGCACGTATTGAAAACATCATAAAATTGTCCAGGTCTGAAACTGAATAACACAGTCTGTAAATTAATTGAGTTGAGTATTTCTTGACAGCTGAATCTCAAAATCAATGAACTTGCAGATCGCAAGACGTTTGAGCCTTTTCTATTGAATATTGTTTTTCTCAAGGGAAATAGACAAAGCAAGTAGAATTTCACACTTTAATTATTTTCTGTATTAGTTTTTGATTTCTAATAATATTCAAGATCAAACTTATCAAAAAATGAATTTTACGTTTTCGAATAGATCTCAATGAGATATATCGATTAAAACTTGACTATTTGAGTTTTAGAAAAATTCATGCTCGCTTTGAAATCGTCATTTGAGTGTTGCGGAACATCGTCTGATTGAGGTCAGGTACTTTCTGAGTGAGGTCAAAACCTGTTATATCCCTAGACTGATGTAGTCTGTGAAGACTGTGAATTTCCCTTGTGCCCACTTGGCGCGTGGTCTTACCAATGGTCGGCTCCGTACATACAGTCCAGGACGTCCATTCGGCGGCCTGGTCGGTCATACAACAGTCGGCCGGAGGGCACCTACTTTGTGTGAAACTGGCCAGCATTTGTGGCGGCCGATTTATGACGGCCGTATGCAACACGTCTCTGGTGTTCTGGCACGAACAGTTGTTGAACAATCGACACAGGCCGTCGGGCGCCACGCTGTACTTGCACGACCAAACGTGGGCGCAGATGCAATTGGCAGTGAAATCCGTGTCTATGTCACGTTTGATCAGGGTGACCACGTTGTCTAGGCATATGTAAAGGTCGAGGGCGCCATATCTTTCCATGACGATGACTATGATGAATTCGATTTGATAAGGTAGTGGTTCATTACATTCGATATTTGCTGTTCTGCTGGACCCTGAAAAAAGTTTAATGCCGAGGTTTTACTTGTAGCCGAATTGTGCACTGAGTGCTGAAAGTCATGGATTGACCAATCAGTGAGCAGTCACTTGTGCTGAGGCAGCCATAACTCAAGATGCAAGTATAAGGACCATCTTCCTCTAGTGATTATCGCCTATAACTACTAGCATCGAGAACCAGCTTCGATCGCTGGGCGTAACCCGGATTAGGCAGACCCTTTCATTCTTACGAGATTGATTAATTGTGTATGCAAGTTTGGAACGCTTCTTGCCATGGTCCTTCTAGCCCGGTTGGCATCTTAGCGATAAGATGCGGGGAATGCTGAGGTGGGCCCATTCTATTTATGAGTAGTAGCCGACCAAGTCCTGCCTTGTCAGGTCGAAGCTAGCCCGTGGAATGTGGCTTCCACAGGCGGCAAAAGCACCCAGGGAGTGCCTCCAATATAAGATGAGCACGTATTGACCGTGGAGTCCTGTGAAGCCCGCCTTTCCGGTTATAGGAAAATGGGTAAAAGTGTAACCAAATAAATTAAAACAAAAACAGGAGTAAGTATAAACATCGCTCGCGCTATCGTCTTGGATCCCGTAGCTAGGGCAACAAAAAGGAGTTAATCATTTTAGCACGAGCGCTGGCGCCGCCGTCGTTTGCGCACCTTAAATTTTTTCGCGTCCTATTTCTCAGGGGTAAATCAGGCCTCGCGTCGGCATTTTTCGTATTTTTTGACAGAATCTGATTCTTATACCATAATTTTTATGTCATTAATCGTTTTGATGGCTTATTTACACGCCAATAACTGTCTAAAAGATAAAACGATGTGGAAAATTAGTTTCTGATTGATTTAGGAAAAAACCAAAAAGCTAAAAATTTTCAGATTTTCTGGTTAAAATAAAAAAAAAACCAACACTTGCAAACCCTGTTTATCCTTAATGTGTTGATGTTTACATGCCAAAACCACAATTTATGACGAGATTTTCGAACGGTGCGCCAGAAATAATACCAAGGATTATAAATCATTTAGAATCTAACGCAAAGCGCCTGAAAATGTTCAGTATTTTTTATTTTCAAACGCATAAAATTGCATCTGCCGGACGGAGTATCCTACAACCTAATCAAAAGGGTCGTCGGGCTTTTGGTTGTACTATGCAACTTGGCTCGGAAAATTTTGTTGCACAGCCCTAAATTTGGTTGCTGTCTGCAAAAAGAAACCCTTGCACGCCTTAATACCAGACTAAAAAACTGACTGAATTAAGGAAAAAAGCCAATATGGCAGGTGCCAACTGAGGATCCTGCGCCTGCGTCGGCGCCCGCTGTCCTCGGGCATGCGCAAATATAACCTCAGCTTAAATTTCCAGACAATGAGCGATAAGTTTAGTGTAGGATTCTTTAGGAAAAATGCAGCCCACTTTCGAACTAATATTTCTGGGTCAAAGAACGTATCATCGAGCGAATCATAAATCGAGTAATTTGACTTCAGTTCAGAAGTTGAGAGTAGAAATCTTTTCTTGAGATTTCGAAAAAATAAAGCGAAATCCAAAAGCAGAAATATTGTGAGTTTCATCAATTTTGCGTATTTACCATGATCTCTTTATAAAATTTTCAAGCTCTACAGTCGATTGTAAGTAATAAAATGACAAGAATACGCATTTCTGCGTTCTTTTACGATGGAATTTTGTGCTCAAAACACAGTTTTGAAAGGTACTGTTGCTGTACTGTATTTTTTTCTGTAAATCTAATAATTACAAACACAAATTCCGCTGTTAATTTTGTTTATACATTTCTTTGGACTGTAGTGTTTTGAACTTTGAAAATTTATAAATAGTGATTGTGTAGGCCCTCAAGTTTACAGTCTTTTGTTACATACATGGTTTACCATGTCTTAAAAATATAGAATAGTACTTGCTTTCCGCTCTTATTATTGACAAACATTTCAGAAAATGCAGACAGTAATTTGCGAAGCATAGAAGCATAGAAGCTATGGAAGGGGAGACAGCATTTGACGGTGAGATTAAAATTTGATCGAGGAAACTTCTATATACAACAAAATAATAGAACTTTACATCAAAAATGTACGATATATTGCAAACGACAACCACGTAATCGTAAATACGTGTACCAGTTACAGTAGGAAGAAGAAATTCCAAATTTTTCATTTTCTTGACTGCTTACGCCTCGCGGCTCAAAAAACAGCGAGTACTGTCTATGAAACCGAGATTCCAATATCCCGAAGGGCTTTTGGACCATTTAAGCTTGGGCTTAGGCTTAGGCTTAGGCTAAGGCTCACTTACATATGGATAAGTTGATCGGCCCCGGTTCCAGCGGCTGGATTAGCTTGGTCAAATTTTTCAAAATGTGCACGCTGGCCGCTTTGTCGCGCATTTTCATCGTTGTGGTGAAACCGCTCAAATTTCGGCACGCTCCTCGAAATTCGGTCATGGCGTTTTTACACTTGTCGTAGGTGTCTTGCGCCTCCGCTGACGTCAAAATCGTGCTCCATAAGATAATTAGCGTTAATAAAGAGATATAATTGATAATCATGTTCTCAGGCATAGAAAGACCAGTAATTTTTTGAAAGAGCGAGAAAGAGAAGTGGAGTTAGTTTAAACGCCAGACGTTTTAAAAATGCGTTTTAAAGATGTATGATTGTAAAGTCACAAACAGTAGTTTTAACGTCAGAAAATAACCATCAAGCGTGAAGATGTAAACTTTCTACATTCTCAAGTTACAGTGATCACAGCAAAGGATGTGCATTAATACATCTTACTAAAGCATACTTTCTACGGGAGGTGAATGTAATCAAATGTTAACTGTCTATGTGACATTTTCTGACGGGGGAAAGTTTTCAAGTGTAAACTCTGAAATTGAAACTTTATATCTTTTGTTGTTTGTTAGATCAAGTATAGGCCAGCTTTTTATTGCTTTGCACATTTATGCAAATTCTTGTGTAAAGAAGACCCAAGGGCAAAACGTTTAGTGTAGCATTACTCTATTTGCTGCGTGCTGTCAAATACACTATGACATGTTCAATATCAAAATTTACACTTCGAAACGTTCACAGTGAGGTGATAGACCTCATATAATAGAGCTTGCTGATGACTTGAAATATACGTCACCGAAAATTTGTCGTCTATAATATTAAAATTCCAATTTTTTTCAAAATTTTTTCATTTCTCGTAATCTTATAACATACTGACATGTTACAACATATACAATGCTATGAACAATGTTACAACAAAAACTATGTCATAACATATCCCATGTTAAAACACGGGGCATGTTATAGCATGGGTTATGTTATAACATGGGAGGATGGTATAACACAGAGTACGTTATAACATGGGGAGGTATGTTATAACACAGGGTATGTTATAACATGAGGAGGTATGTTATAACATGTGGAGGTATGTTATAACACTAGGTGTTTTATAACATATCGTATGTTATAACATGTCTCACATCATAACATATATCACATTAAAGGATGTACATGTTATAACATACCTCATGTTATAACATACCTCATGTTATAACATACCTCATGTTATAAAATATCATATGTTATAACATAAGTCATGTTATATTTGTCACAACACACAAAATATAGCTGTGTTCAAACATATACTTTTTGAAGCAAAGTACGACCTTAGCGCCTTATACAGCGGTGTATAAATATGTTATACATTAAATATACCTAGAGTATCATTACGCCGTATGTTATAACATGGCCCTATGCTATAACAACGGCGTATGTTATAACAATGGCTTATGTCATAACATGGAAAAAGTTTTTTTTCAAAAAATTTTCTATATCAAAGCTATTAACATAGTCTTATGCTACAACATAATGTTCTAACATACTAAATTTTTTTTTCAAAAAACTCATATATGTTATAACATTGGACATGTTATAATGTAGGATATGCTATAACATTGGATAGGTTATAACATTGGATATGCTATAACGTGGTATATTTTTTAGCATCGAATAACATTAGATATGTTATAACACGGGATATGTTATAACATGGGATACATTATAATATATAGATCTCTTTCAAAATTCGAGCATCGCGAGCCTCAATATCTAATTATTTCTATATCGTTTTTGAAGCTAAGAATCATGGCGAGATTTATTTCGTCTAAAAATCAAAATTGGTCAGAATTTTTAGTGCAATAATTGTATTGCTTGCGCCGAAGAGGTAAAACATATGATGAAACTTTGCTACTTTACAGTAATGACAACCTCTAGTGATATGCAAGTGTTGTTCAGCCTGTAATCTTAATTCGTTTCGTGTAAAAAATTCTACAAAACAGGTTTCGTGCGAACGAAATTTGGAGACAGTTCATATATTCGTAATTTTTCAGTTTCTAAAAGACAGGTAACAATGTGACACAAATTTAGATATTCTGTCCCAAGAGCAGGAAATGCTTTTTAGAGGAAAGCTGAGTCGAACTTTCAGGAATTGTATCTTGTATAAAAGTAAAATCAGATTTCGCATAAAATTGATGAAAATTAAAATTTCTGAAATCAACTGCTAATAAGCGAGATTTTTCGATTAACGCAGGAAATTTCCATTGGAAGAACCTGCTTTGACGATCCTCGTACGGATAAAGCTTCTTTCTTTTTTTAAATGACGTTTGACGATCTCCTGCCTGTTTAGACAACGGCTTCGTTCTGCCGCCCGACGACGTACCCGCTTCGCTGAAAAATTCGCCGTCACAACAACGAGCCAAACCGCCGCAAGTCGCAGCCAGACAATTCGAAAACGCCGCCGACTGGCCGACGCCGCCGCCCATCGTCGGCGGCGGCGTCGTCGATTCGAATCCGCCGCACGGCAGACGCTTGGGTGTCGCGGCGGCGGGCGGCGATTCGCAACACATTTTGGCCGACGATTCGTCCATTGCCGCGCCGAACGATCCGTTCAAAGGGGTAGCTGCGGCGTCGGTCGCGAACGCCGATTCTCAACCGCCGCCGCCGCCGCGGTCACCTTTCGCCTCGACCAACAACCAGGCGTCGGTGGCGAAAGCGGAAGAAAATATCGCGACGGAGGAGGCGGGTTTCGTACTACCGCCGCCGATTCCTACGGGCGATTCTGAACCAAAAACGTGAGTCTCCTCAAATAGCTTATAGTTAATGTAGTTTTTTGGAAATGCTGCAGTAATCACTCATAAATTATCGATCTTTACAGTAAATTACAGTTTTTGTAACAATTGTTCATGTCTGAATATTAATCAAGTTTTACTCTGAGAATGATCGCCTGAAAACTTGTATTTATTACTGTACATTCGTTCCTTGTAGTATATCAAAACAAATATTTTACTTGATAGCAAAAATCGAGAACTTTTCTGTAAGGGATATTAATCAGATTTCAATTCATGAGAGCAGGTAAATCTCGAGTTCAGAAAAAGCTTTAAAACTGGGTGTCTTCACTTTTGTTGATATAGACTATTCTAAGCTCAAACTGTAGGACATGATTTTCGAATAAGAAACAGGAAAATCCGGTAGAATAAACTAAAATTTTGAATTTTGTCGAAAATTACGTTAGTCACCAAAGCTCAACAACTACAGTAATCCTCACAGAATGTGAAAAGTATTAAGGAAGGAAACGACAACCGTATGATTAGCCGTTTCATTCGTGAGTGAAGAATTGATCAAAACAAATAAAACGAGGAATTTTTGAATTTTCTCAAATTTTTGAATTTTCTGCAAAACTACACAGCAGGAAGTTTGCTAATCCACTCACTTGTCGATCAGGAACTTTGGTATAAATGTTCTATAGTAGAATCTACATGCCAATGACTATAATCCGTTATTTCTTCAAGTGTGACGTAGAAAAAGAATAGATGCTTAGGTAGGGAAAAAATCAAGCTAAATTCGCGGAGACCTTTTTTGAAATTGAGTGAAGCAGATTAGGTTACAGCATTGGAAAAAATATGTTCACGTGCATTGCAGGTTTTCAGTTTTTCCACGTTCCGACTATCATTGCACAATGAATGCTATAGTTTTTGTTCTGACTCCAAAAGCATTACCTAAATCAAAAGTACAGTATACCCGCAACTGTTTCCACCTACGGTACAACACTGCATTTACATTGGCAACTATAGTCTATGTATTTTCAAATGGCAGATGCAGCGAACCGATGAGAGTAATTTCAACTCGGAAAAAATAGTAGGCTTATTACTGTACTCGATGGAAGTAAGTAAGTATAAGAAAGCAAGTAGTATTTCAGATTTTCACGATTTGCTAATGAACAGTATATCATATAGGACTGGAAATTTGTGAGCGTACAATTTTTCGAGTGAAAAATTTTACAGTAACAGCTCTACGTAAACGATTTAGACGACAGTACTGATTTGTGTCACTTTTTTATTGGTAAGCATTTTAGAAAAAAAACAGACTATAGAAATATTCTCCAATAATTTGATCAATTGTACTCACGTGTCAATAAGAAAATTTACAAATCAAAAATAGATAAGCATGATGTCGTTCTTTCGATTTTGGCCACCGTAGGAATTCATATTTTTTCTACAGTATAAGATTTTCCACTTCGTAAACACTGCGCGTCAAATCGGACCTAGCTTTCTTTCTTTGTTGTGCATCCGTCATTTGGAAGTAAATGAAGTA